>JABWTJ010000546.1:33854-463148 GCA_016801875.1 Solanum sitiens | reverse complement strand
TCTTCTCCTTGTCTGCTCTATTTTTTCTTCTTCCAAACTCCTCTCTTTTCCATTCTAATTAGCATATAATTAGGTATAAAAGATGAGGAAACAACCCACTAAGTAACTCAAGGTCATCTCCTTTACACCCCCAAGAATTTGAGTTATTAATATTAACCCACGAAGTTTATAATTATAGCAAGAATAGTCCAAAACTCCCCTTTAAAACTTACCCAGAAATTTGACCCAGACTGGGATTACGCAACCTGTGACGGTCCATCGTGCCTACGACGGTCCGTCCTGCACTTCCGTCACGACGGACAGAGAATTGCTCTCAGTACCCAATTCTCAAGAGTTGAAGTGTTTTGAAACGGAACCTCACAACGGTCCGTCATGTCTGTGACGGTCCGTCCTGCAGGTCCGTCACAGACTTCAGAGAATTGCTCTCAGTACCCAATTCTCAAGAGTTGAAGTGTTTTGAAACGGTACCTCACAACGGTCCGTCATGTCTGTGACGGTCCGTCCTGCAGGTCCGTCACAGACTTTAGAGAGTCGATTTCAGCACTCAAATATAAGAATTCCAAGTGTTTGGAATGAGACACCCTCGACGGTCCGTCGTGCCCATGAAGGTCCGTCGTTGGATACGTCGTCTCAGACAGTTTTTCCAGAATTAAAATCTGCTGCTCAAAACGACTAAGCAGGTCGTTACAATACTACTATGACTTTCTAACTCTCAACCTTGAGTTGAATAGAAGAGAAGAGACAATCTATCAAGACTCTACTAATCACCATACTCCCCCTCTTAGAAGGAACTTATAACACTAAAGAGAGAAGTACAAGAACTTACCATCATCCTCATCCTCATCCGGCTTTGATCCCCTAGCCCAGAGTGCATAGAAACAATTATTCTTTGGAGCATCATCACCCGGAACACTTGGAGGAACTTGCTTACCTTTCTTTCCTCTAGACGCAATAGTATGACAATCCCTCACTTTGTGTCCATCCTTACCACAACCAAAGAAACACCCGGTACCCATTAGGCATTGCCTATAGTGCTTCTTCCCACAAGTAGAACAAGTAGGCTTACCACCTTGAGAACCACCACCCTTCTCAAGTTTGACTTTAGGACCCCTAGGTTCATCTTTAGTTGGTGCCTTCTTCTTGAACCTAGGTTGGTTTTGTTCACTTGTGCCACTCATATTCAAGTTTCTAGAGATCTTACTAAGCTTATACTCCTCAATGGATTGAGCATACACCATGAGTCTAGACAAATTCATATCACCATGGAGCATGGCCATACGACACTCTTCTTTCACAAGGTCGGCGATACCGGTCGCAAACATACTCATCTCATCCCTAGGCTTAAATACTGAGGGTGGGGCAAAACTAGACAACATAGTGAATTTCAAAGAATACTCCTTAACACTTATATTGCCTTGCTTAAGATTGATAAAATCCTCAACCTTCACCTCCCTCCTGTCACGAGGAAAGTACTTTCCTAAGAAAGCCGCCTTAAACTCCTCCCCCTTTATAGGACCCAACTCTACTGGCCTATTATCTTTCCATTGAGTGTACCATACTTGAGTAACCCCCTCAATTGGTACAAAGCTAACTCCTCCTTCTCCCTATAAGTCACCCCCATGGCACTCAACACCTTATAAACACCATCTAGGAACTCTTGGGGGATCTTATCTCACTTTATAGCCAAGAAAGAGAGGAGGATTCATCCTCACAAAGTCTCTCAAACTAGAGGTCATAGTGCTCTCCAAAACATTCACTCTAGGTTCAACACCCCTATTCACATGAGTAGTCATGGCTTGGGCTAAAGCAAGTAAAGCCTCCCTAATCTCCCCACTACTCATTTCCGGGTGAACCACAAGAACATCATTACCTTCTCCCACAATAAGGTATTGAGCATTCCTATCCCCTTGAGCACCTTGAGCACCTTGAAGAACTTGCTCAACTTATTCAACTTGAGGAGAAATCTCCTTATTCACCCTTCCCTCTTCCAACGTTCTAGCGGCCATCCTTCTAGTATTCATCTTACTAAAAACACAAAGAAAAACATTAAGAAAGACACTCATAACTTTTTACTCTACGGAACAACACAAGATATAGAAACAAGGGAAAGTCTATCGTCCTATAGCCTCTCTCACATAGATGTGTCGCGACTCTACTAGACGTGGCTTTATGAGACTTTTTGATTCCTAAGACCACTTTAAAAACCTATGCTCTGATACAAGTTTGTCACACCCCGAGAGCACACCTTAGAAGATATGGCACTTCGGAGGTCTTGTACAAGCCCTTAGACATCATTCACTGCATACATGTATGAAAAGTAGTGCGGGATTAAAACTTTTCACACGAAAACATTTTAAATATCTTTCATATTAAAAACAATTGGAAACTCGAAGTCTCATTATATGCCATCCTTAGACTTGAGAAATATTTGGGACACGGCCCATACAATCGAAATATTACAATCTAATATCTAGTACAATACTTTGAAGTAAAGAAGTCTAAACACAACTATGCCCTCGAGTCAAATGATGACATACTTCAAATTTGCTTGAACGATTAGTAGATTCCAAGCTTTATTCAACGACACCCCTCCCTTTTAAACACACCTTTAGAGATAAACAAAAGTATGTAATTAGTACAAACACATGTACTAAGTATGGCTTAATGCATAAAATCATGAGAAACGGACATTTATGAGAAATATGCTTTGTTTTTATTAAAACATCATATTATAAGCATAAGAACCACATTTATACACCAAATATTACCATTAGAACACATTAACAATTATATTCAATATGTAGGAACATTATAGTAAACCTACAGTAAGCTTACAGTGACTTCACTGTAAGTTCACTGTAACTTCCAATGAAATGCACACTTCACATTATAGCATCAAAGTATATCCAAAACACATAAATATGAGATCCTCCTACCTAAGATGACTCTAAGGCTCACTTGAGTGATTTATGAAGCGACCTCCCATACAATCATTTCCCACACACCTAAGAGATCCTTTAGACTATCTAGAATAAGACCATTCTCACATCATACACTAATATATATAATATGACATTCTCCATCCCAAGGTTATCAAAAGTCTTACTTAAGTAACTCAAGAAGAGAACGCCCATACACTCTCTCCAATATTACCTAAATAATCCTTAAGACTTCCTAAGATTGGATCATGTCTAATTTATCAACCAACTTTCCTATCTAAAGTCATTCTTAAGACTTCCCTAAGTAAGACATGAAGAGACCATCCTTTATGCCCCCTTCACACCTTAACTAAGAACTCTTAAAATAATCTATATAAGTAGTTATTCATTTACATGCTTTCTAACTTAAGTCATTATCTTCATTAGTTTATTTAAGAGACATTCAACATATAAGGACATTCAAGTAATGGTCTTGGAGAAGACCTAGGGACTCACTCAGTAACATCTTCGAAGCCTAATCGTGCAATGTCTAGATAGCGTCCCATACCACCACCTAAACTTCATAGAACTTCTCCAACACACTAGGGTATACCATATGATGAGAATAAGCAATAACTGACATAGACCATACTAGCTATGCATGGAATCCGGAGTCATGAACCTACTCCGATGGAGGTTTGTTCTACGGCCCAATGGTAGAACTAGAACACATCCCAGGTAGCCACATGATTAAGGAATATGAAGGTTTTCTTTGTAATCTAGCCTCATCCTTAACTAGAGCAATTCCCCAAACCATACTCACTCGGTGCTAGCCTTTGTTCTCATAGAGTAATTCACATAAGGAGTACATGAAGAGGTTCCATATGTAGTTCATAATCCAATCAAATTTAACCTTACCAAAGAGGGTCATCTAAGGCTACCTACAATAGCTAAAAGGATAGCTCAATGACTATCCTAAGGAAGATTTCATGTCATTCCATCCAATCAACCTTATGTCCACCATTCACACTAGAAGGATACCAATACCACTTTAAACTTCAAGGATATCATAATCTCTCAACTAGGTTGAGGGTCCCACATAATTTGACCTTCACACAATGTTCAAGGTCACATGTTAATCACATATACAAGACTAAGGATCTTTAGCATAGTAAGTCAAGAATTTCACATTTACATTCCTTAGGTATCAAGTAAGAGACACAAGTCTACCACAACAAGATACATCAATACTTCACTTTATCACATATAGCATATCACTTTAAAAGCACATAGGCACAACCAAGTCAACCATAGGTAACTCTATACACTACTATAAAACCTTCAATATAACCATCATAAGACGCATATAACCAAGTAGGAAGAATCATACATCAACCCTAAGACTACACACATAAGGACATAGTCATAGTCTAACATGATCACGTAATGTCAATAGAAGATCACATAATTTAACCTTACTCACAATTATATATATATGATTATACTTCACATAAATCAACTACACAAATCATCATATTACATCAAGTAATGCCTACAAGACCATGATCATCATAATTAATAAAGTAACACCGACGAGGCCACATAATTTACAAGTAAAGCACATAGCACTGCCACAATAAGTGGACCTTACCAATCACAACATAATTCAAGACCTAAATTGCATAATACAAATATAATTAGGGCAGCGTACCACCAATACACTCTCACCACTTCAATCCATAGCTAAATCATCCAACAATACCCAAAGTCCCTTACCCATAGACATGATCACCAATTCAATTCAATGCTTACAATAGACAATGAATCAAAGATTATAAAACATGGATTTTTGAATGTAGGGCAGCATACTAAAAATGCTAGCATAATTCTAGCATAATTCAATAGCCCTAATCAAACTACATAAGAATTCAATAGCATTAAGACATAATCAAGTCACCCACAAAATAATCAAAAACTAGGATTCATGAATTACATGGGTTCATAGAAAATTATTCAATTAACACTAATTAAATCATAAATCATTAAAAAAATTATGCAAGAACCAATGGCTAGAATTCAATTTGGAAGATTTCATGGTTTGGATATTTGAAATTCATCTTAATTGACTCCTTGAAAGAAAGAGATTTCAAAGGATGAAGAACCATAACTTAATTGTGAAGAAAAGAACACAAGAGTTTTGGAAAAAACTTGGAAAATCTATTTTCTTCCTTGGAGCTTCACAACTATATCAATGGAGGTTTTTGGAGAGAAACAATGGAGAGGTATTGTTTTGGACTTGAGGGTTTTGATTTGAAGGATTAATTGGGGTTTAAAAAGGTCTAATAACCGCCAATAACTAATCCTTAAAATATCCAAAAGACCCCTGAACTTATAGGACCCTTTAGTTAAGTCAACTCAACTTAAATTTCAGTAATTATCATCGGGAAACAAGTCCGCGACGCAGAGCCGTTCCCACATGATTTTTGGAATTAATTATTGGGGAAGTAGAGTCAAACTTGTGCCCGCGACGCAGAGAAACTTTTGGCACTTAGGTGTACCAAGTCCGCGATGCAGACTGGCTCACTCCATGCCTAAGTTGTTGCTGCCTTGGGCAGCTTGATCGCTCAAGGGTTGGTCCTCTTCGAGGACCCTTTGGTTGATCCTTGGGGAGCTTTACCCGGAATTTTCCACCTCAAATACTCTCTTATACATGTTAGGAACCTCTCGCATCAATTTGAACTCAAAACAACACATAAAACTTGATGAAACACGTTAAGACAGACAAGCACATTTTGAGGTAAAACTTTCGAACGTCTTGGACGTTTGACCTCTTAACATCTCCAAACTTTAGAAATACCCTATAAAAATTATTATTAGTAATTTTAGGACCTAATAAACTCATAACCAACATGTTAGGCTCTAATATCACCTAGCTTATTTTGAGGTCTAACAATACTCACTTGAAAACATTCGTCCTCGAATGACACTTGCTACTCTTTAGGCACTATCAAGAGACAACAAACTCAAGACTAGAAGCACATAACCATACCACACCATAAACAATACACCATTAGGAAGAACACCAATTTCACATACCTTTAGAGACTCAAAACACAACAAGAAGTTAGAAACTAGTGTACAATTCATTATGCAACCAAGACTCACATTCTTCATATCAAATAGCAAGAACTCCTTTTTACATTCATTATCATGCTCATGTACAGCAATTTTAAACACCATAAATCCATTTTTCTTAGAAAAGAACATTTTAGTCCAAATTTCAAAAACCTTACAGTAAGCTTCCAGGCAACACAGTTAATTATACCAAAGTTTCCAAAAATGCAACTTTTAGGCAATTGATGATAAAAGCAAGACAATATGACAGATAAAATCATATAAATTAAATTTACAACATACTCATAACTTCATGAAATGCACAATGCACATAATCAATGAAATTGAATTCCAAAAAGACTCCTAAACACATTGCAATATGCAACATACTACTATGACTTTCTAACTCTCAAGCTTGAGTTGAATAGAAGAGACGAGACAATCAATCAAGACTCTACTATTCACCATACTCTCCCACTTAGAAGGAACTCATAATACTAAAGATAAATACAAGAACTTACCATCATCATCATCCTTATTTGGCTTTGATCCCCTATCCCGTAGTGCGTAGAAGAGATTCTTCTTTGGAGCATCATCACCCGGAACACTTGGAGGAATTTCTTACCTTCCTTTCCTCTAGCCGCAATAGTAGGACAATCCCTCACTTTGTGTCCATACTTACCACAACCAAAGCTACTCCTAGTACCAATTAGGCGTTCTCCATAGTGCTTGTTCCCACAAGTAGCACAAGTAGGCTTACCACCGTGAGAACCACTACCCTTCTCAAGTTTCACCTTAAGACCCCTAGTTTCATCTAGAGTTGGAGCCTTCTTCTTGAACCTAGGTTGGTTTTGTTCACTTGTTCCACTCCTCTTCAAGTTTATAGAGATCCTACTAAGCTTAGACTCCTCAATGGATTGAGCATACACTATGAGTATAGATAAATTCATTTCACCATATAGCATAGCTGTACGCCACTCTTCTTTCACAAGGTCGGCGACACTGGTCACAAAACTACTCATCTCATCCCTAGGGTTAGACACTAAGGATGGGGCATACCTAGACAACATAGTGAATTTCAAAGAATACTCCTTAACACTTATATTGCCTTGATTAAGATTGATAAAATCCTCAACCTTCACCTCCCTTCTGTCACGAGGAAAGTACTTTCCTAAGAGAGCCGCCTTAAACTCCTCCCCCATTATAGGACCCAACTCTACTGGCCTATTATCTTTTCATTGAGTGTACCATACTTGAGCAACCCCCTCAATTGGTACAAAGCTAACTCCTCCTTCTCCCTAGAAGTCACCTTTATGGCACTCAACACCTTATAAACACCATCTAGGAACTCTTTGGGGATCTTATCTCACTTTAGAGCCAAGAAAGAGAGGAGGATTCAACCTCACAAAGTATCTCAAACTAGAGGTCATAGTGCTCTCCAGAACATTCACTCTAGGTTCAACACCCATATTCACATGAGTAGTCATGGCTCGGGCTAAAGCAAGTAAAGCCTCTTTAATCTCCCCATTAGTCATTTCCGAGGTCACCACCGGAACATCATTACCTTCTCCCACTATACGGACTTGAGAATTCCTAGCACCTTGAGCCCCTTGAGAACCTTGAGCACCTTGAAGAACTTGCTCAACTTGTTCAACTTGAGGAGGAATATCCTCATTCACCCTTCCCTCTTACAACCTTTTAGCGGTCATCTTTCTAGTATTCATCTTTCTAAAAACACAAAGAAAAACATTAAGGAAGATACTCATAGCTTTTTACTCTACGGTACGACACAAGAGTATAGAAAGAAGGGAAACTATATCGTCCTATAGCCTCTCGCCCATAGATGTATCACGACTCACACCGATAATCAAAACTCTACTAAACGTGGCTATATGAGACTTTTTGATTCCTAAGACCACTTTCAAAAGCTATGCACAGATACAAAGTTTTTCACACCTCGAGAGCACACCCTAGAAGATATGGCACTCTAGGAGTGCAACACGGCGTACTTGACCGCTTGGAGGTCATGTACAAGCCCTTAGACATCATTCATTGCAAACATGTTTGAAAAATAGTGCGGAATTAAAACTTTTCACATAAAAAAAATCATAAAATATCTTTCATATTAAAAACAATAGAAAACTCTAAGTCTCATTATATGCCATCGTTAGACTTAAGAAATACTTGGGATACGGCCTATACAATCAAAATATAACAATCTAATATCTATTACAATACTTTGATGTAAAGAAGTGTAAACATAACCATGCCCTTGAGTCAAATGAGGACATACTTCAACTTTGCTTGAACGATTACTAGATTCCAAGCTTGATTCAATGACACCTCTAACATGTTAACCACACCTTTAGAGATAAACGAAAGTATGTAATTAGTACAAACCCATGTACTAAATATGCCTTTATGCATAAAATCATGAGAAACGGACATTTATGAGAAATATGGTCTTTTTTATGAAAACTTCATATTATAAGCATAGAACCACATTTAAACACCAAACATTACCATTAGAACACATTAACAATTATATTCAATATTGAAGAACATTACAGTAAACCTACACTAAGCTTACATTGACTTCACTGTAAGTTCACTGTAACTTCCAATGAAATTCACACTTCACATTATAGCATCAAAGTATATTCAAAACACGTAAATATGAGATCGCCCTACTCAAGATGACTCTAAGGCTCACTTGAGTGAGTTATGAAGCGACCGCCCATACAATCCCTTTACACACACCTAAGAGATCCTTTAGACTATCTAGAATAAGATCATTTTCACTTCATACACTAATATAGTTATAATATGACATTCTCCTTCCCAAGGTTATCAATAGACTTACTTAAGTAATGCAAGAATAGAACACCCATACACTCTCTCCAAGATTACCAAAATAATCCTTAAGAATTCCTAAGATTGGATCATGTCTACTTTATCAACTAACTTTCCTATCTAGAGTCGTTCTTAAGACTTCCCTAAGTAAGACATGACGAAACAATGTTATGCGCCCTTCAAAACTTAACTAAGCAACCCTTGAACTACTCTAGATATGCATTTATTCATTTACATGTTTTGTAACTTAAGTCATTATATTCATTAGTTCATTTAAGAGACATTCGACATATAAGGACATTCAAGTAATGGTCTTGGAGAATACATAGGGACTCACTCACTAACATCTTCAAAGCCTAATCGTGAAATGTCTAGATAGCGTCTCATACCACCACCTAAACTTCTTGTAACTTCTCCAACACTAGTGAGTATCCCATATAATAAGAATAGGCCATAACCGACATAGACCATACTATCTATACATGGAATCCGGAGTCATGAACCTACTCCAATGGAGGTTTATTCTACGGGCCAATGGTATAACTAGGACACATCCCATTTATACACATGGTTAAGGAATATCAAGGAACTTTTACCAAGTCAAACTAAACTTAAATTTCCAGAATTATCGTCGGGAAACAAATTCGCGACGCGTTGCCGTTCCCACTTGATTTTTAGAATTAAATCTTGGGGCAATAGATTCAGCCTTGTGCCCCAATGCGGAGCAACTTTTTGCACATTGGTGGACCAAGTCTGCGACGCGGAGTGGATCACTCCATGCCTAAGTTGCTGCTATCTTGGACAGCTTGATCGCTTAAGGTTTGGTCCTCTTCGAAGACCCTTTGGTTGATCCTTGTGGAGCTTTACCCGGACGTTTCCACCTCAAATACCCTCGTGTACATGTTAGGAACCTCTTACATCAATTTGAACTCAAAACAACGCATAAAACTTTATGAAACACGTTAAGAAACAAAAGCATGTTTTGAGACAAGACATTCGAACAATATTGGACGTTTTACCTCAAAACTTATTCAAACTTTAGAAACTGCCTATAAACATTATAATTAGTCATTTTAGGACTTAATAAACTCATAAACAACATTTTATGCTCTAATTCCACCTAGCTCATTTTGAGGGTGCAACAAATATTCATCCATCAATTCACTTATTATCACCATTTAATGTTAATCTATACAATAATTTGATCAATTCTAACATCCCTAATCATCTACAAGTCAAATTCATAACTAGGGTTAGGGAAAAGGGTTCATTCATGAATTCTTCCATAGAACTAGATCAAGACTAAGAACTACAACAATTCAGCCATAAACAATCATACTCTATCAATATAAACCAAAGGAATTAAACATTCAATCAATTTGGAAGACAATTCACGAAATTGGATGAAAACCCATGTTTTAGACATCTTTAAAAACCCATTTTGAAGAGCCTATTGGGGAAAGAGATTCCAAGAGTGAATAACTTCCATACCTTAGGATTACATGAAAACTGATGGAGAAAATCATGAATTTTGATACCTAGTGAACCTTGAAGCTCTGTATTTAATGGGGGGGTTTTGAATAGAGAGAGGGAGTAGAGAGAAGTGGAAGAGAACTAGGTTTGGGAAATGATGAAGTGGTGAGTTAGTTCAATGAGGGTTAAATCTTTTATAGTACCCAACTAACTTAATTAACCACCCCTTAACCCCTAATTACTTTATTAACTAATTATCTAATTTAACTTAACTTGACAAAACTTGGAAGTGAAGTGGGGTTTCGAACGATAGAACCCCGTCTACGGTTCATAGACTAAACCACGGCGCCCTACCAACAGTCCGTGGTTCAGGTCATAAAGTGGGTTTTGGGAGCCATTTTCCAAAATGGCTAAGTATTTCCGTACGACAACCATCGACTGCTCGTCATTTAGGCCGCCGTTATCCACCGTCAATTTGACAGCTTTTTGGTCAAATGCAAGGGTCTTCCTGAAGGACCCTTACGGTGGTCTTTTTGGGAGTCGTACATGGATGTTTCGACCCTAAACACACTTTAATACATGTTTAGCACCTTTTACCAAATTTGACTAAATTTTGACTCTTAAAACCCCTTGAAACATACCTAGGATACTAGTTCATCTTTTAAAACTCTCCGAACATTATGGTTGTTTCTTGACGTTTTATACTCGAACACTTCCTAATTAGATTCAATACATTAGTTTAGACTTAGAAACAGTGTTTAAGAGCTTAGTTCATCATGTGATGCTCTAGACTAGGTCATGGAATTTCGGAGTGTTACATTAACCCTTCTTGGGAACATTCGTCCCCGAATGACACCTAAAAATTTTTATACAGAGGGGATGAGATCAATACTAGCAACCCAACCAACAAAAACAGAAATAAGAATGAGTCACATCCCATAGGAGTACTTCAAAACTCCATTCAACACATAAATATGGCATTACACATAGCAACTCTATTCACAATTTAGCACATATAAGAGCTCAATACTTCATATCACATAATGAGGAACTACCTTCTCAATATCAACATGAGCTCAAGAAACATTAAAGATGCTCACTACCATTTCATAAAGGAAACTATGCACATAACACAAATAAGTGCAAGTTAAACAAAAGAGCATTTTTCCATGAAAACTCATTTTAGCATGAACCTTTACCAATAATATGCACATATTAGCAAAGAAAGTCAAGTTCAACGTTATTCATTATTTTATTTTAATATGAATACTACTAACCTTATCTTTGGCTAGAATTTTGAGGAAAGATATGAGGATGACGTGACTTCATTTCGGCATCGGTCCCCATGTTTCTCCATCAAATAGGTGCTTTATCCATAGGACTTTTACAAAGGCCGCCTCTTTGTTCCTCAACTTCTTGACTTGGCGATCTAGGATTTCAACCGGAATCCCTTTAAAAGAAAGGTTCTCATTTACTCCTAATCCTTCAATCGGGAGAATGGATACCGGGTCACCTATACACTTCTTAAGAATGGAGACATGAAATACAGTATGAACCAGGTCTAATTCACTTGGTAACTTCAACTCATAAGCAACCTTCCCAACCCGTTTCACTATCTCATAAGGACCTACATCCTAGGGACTAGTTTCCCCTTTTTACCAAATCTCAGCACCCCTTTCATTGGTAAAATCTTCAAATAGACCCAATCACCTACATAAAATTCAACATCTCTTCTTCTATTGTCGGCATAAGATTTTTGCCGACTATAGGATGTTTCAACCTCTCCCTTATCATATGAACTTTTTCTAATGCCTCATAGATTATATCATGACCAAGTAGTGAATAATCACCAACCTCAAACCACCCAAACGGAGACCTAAATCTCCTACCACATAGTGCTTCAAAAGGTGCCATATAAATACTCGAATGGTAGCTATTATTATAGGAGAACTCAATCAGCGGTAGGTGATCAACCCAATTACCCTTGAAGTCGATAACACAAGCTCTCAACATGTCTTCTAGTGTTTGGATGCTCCGCTCCGCTTGACCATCCGTTTGAGGATGAAATGCGGTACTAATTTCACTTGAGTTCCCAACCCTTTTTGAAAAGACCTCCAAAAATGAGAACTGAATTAGGAACCTCCATCCGAGATGATGGACAAAATGATCCCATGCAAACTCACAATCTCATTAAGGTACAACCTTGAATTCTCTTTCGCTGAATAAGTAGATTTTACGGGGCTAAAGTGGGCAGTCAATCTATCAACAATCACCCATATTGAGTCATTTTGCCTCTGGATCTGAGGCAAAACTACTACAAAGTACATATTGATATCTTCCTATTTCCAAGTAGGATAATCCATCACTCGAGTCAAACCACCCGGTCTTTGATATTCGACCTTAACTTATTGACAATTAGGACATTTAGCCACAAACTCTGCTATGTTTCTTTTCAAACCATCCCACTAATTAATCTTTCGAAGATCCCGATACATTTTTGTGGCACCCAGATGAATGGAATATCGGGAACCATGGGCTTCTTCAAACATTTGCACCCTTAGCCCATCTACAGCAGGTACACACAATCTAACTTGGTACCTAGGTACCCTATGCCCCCTTAGAAGAATGCCTCATTGAACTTGCTAAGGACTGATTCCTTCAACTCCAATAATAGAGGATCAAGGTGTTTCTTAGACTTCACCTCCACCACTAAACATGATTCAGAGTTATTATGAACCATAGACCCTCATTTTGGAGAATCATCCAACCGCATACCCAACCTAGCCAATCTATGCACCTATTCTACTAACTCTTTCTTATCATCGAGAACATGTGGTACACTTCCCCATTTATATTTGACTTAGAGCGTCTGCAACAACATTGGCCTTGCCGGGGTGGTGGAGAACACTCATGTCGTAATCCTTTAAGAGTCCCAACCATCTTCTTTGTCTGAGATTTTACTCCTTTTGAGTGAACACATATAAAGGCTCTTGTGGTCCGTAAACACATCCACACGGACACCATACAAGTAATGCCTCTATATTTTCAAAGAAAACACTACGACCGCTAATTCAAGATCATGAGTTGGATAATTCTTCTCATGAACCTTGAGTTGCCTAGAGGCATATGCTATAACCTTACAATTTTTCATGAGGACAAAACCCAAACAAACTTGAGTAGCATCACAATATACTACAAACCATTGAGTACCATCCGGTAATGTCAACACCGGAGCAGAGGTGTGCTTATCTTTCAACTCTTGGAAACTTCCTTCACAAGCTTCTGACCATTCAAACTTAACATTCTTTTAGGTTAAGTTAGTCAAAGGAGAAGCAATGGATCAAAATCCATCAATAAATCTCATATAATACCCTTCTAAACCCAAGACACATCGGATATTGGTTGGAGTCAAAGGTTTAGAACAATTCTTAACCGCTTTCATTTTATTCATATCAACCTCTGTAACCTCATTTGAAATAATGTGACCGAGAAACGCAACTGATCTCAACAAAAATTCACACTTACTATATTTATCAAAGAGTTGATGTTCCTTGAGGACTTGCAATATCACCCTAAAATGGACCATATGCTCATCCTCACTCTTAGAATATACCAAGATATAATCAATGAAGACAATTACAAAGGAGTCAAAGTAATTCTAGAACACTCTATTCATAAGGTCCATAAAAGCAGCCGGGGCATTAGTTAGACAAAAAGACATCACTAGGAACTTATAATGACCATATCTAGTTCAGAAATCCATTTTAGGTATGTCTTCACCCCTCACCCTATGTTGGTGATATCCCGAGCTGAAATCAATTGTTCAAAAGTAGCTTGCCCCTTTGAGTTGATCAAACAAATTGTAGATCCTAGGGAGAGGATAGTTCTTGTTTATGGTAACCTTATTTAATTGAGATAATCAATCTACATCCTAAGGGATCCATCCTTCTTCTCCAAAAACAACACCGAAGCTCCGTATGGCAAAATACTAGGTTGAATGAAACTTTTGTCTAGTATCTTTCAGTTGAAACTTTATCTTCTTCAACTCGGCCAGAGCCATCCAGTAAGGAGGGATTGAAATAGGATTTGTATCCAGTAATAAGTCTATACCGAAGTCTGTTTCCCATTATGGAGGAATTCCGGGCAAGTTATTTGGATAGACTTCCGAAAATTCCTTCAATACAAGTACCAACTCTAAAGGAGGAACCTAAAACTTAAGTTCCTTAACCCTCACAATAAGGTAGAGGGAACCCTTAGAGATCATCTTAAAAGTCTTTAGACACGAAATGATTTGACCTCTAGGGATTGAGTTACCCCCCTTCCACTCTAAGAAGAGTTCATGAGAGAATTGAAACTTAGCTACCCTTATTATACAATCAATAGAAGCAAAACAATCATGCAATTAGTCTATCCCCAATATTACATCAAAGCTATCTATATCAAGTTCTACAAAGTCAACCAAAGTAACTCTATTGGGCAATGATATTGGACAACTCCTAATGACTCTTCTAGCCACAATGGAGTCACCCACCGGGGAAGTAACCAAAAAAGATTTCAATCAAAACATCAGGTTATTCATCAAATTTTAAGCTACTAATGGAGTTACAAATGATAAAGTAGCACCGTCATCAAGTAAAGCATATATATTAATGGATATAACGTGTAACATACCGTTGACGATATCGGGAGATTCGTCTTAATCACCCCTAGAGCAGAGAGCATAAAAGTGGTTCTTCTTAGGAGCATCAGAACTAGGACTGCTTGTTTTTGCTTGGTTACTCTCCTTTTCCCTAGCCTTAATCATAGGGCAATCTCTCACTATATGTCCATCCTTTCCACAACAAAGCAATTACCCGTTCAAACCAAGCATTCACCCATATGCTTCTTACAATATTTGGTACAAGTACGTTTCTCACTAGGTGAATTTACACTCCATCCCCCTTGGTACCTAGGGTTAGATACCCTATCCCTGATAGTATTGGGAAATTTAGTATGAACTTAGTTGGAGAATCTCTTCTTGAAGCTAGGCTTGTCTTGGATTTCCAACTTTTTGTTAAAAGTACCTCCCTTATAAGCCTCTTCCCTCTTGCATTCCCTATTCTTCCTATTGAGTCTACTCTCCTCAACTTCTTGAGCATGCACCATCACTGAGAAATATCCAGATGTCATAAAGCGTCGCCGAATGACATTCTTCTACAATATCATCGGACACTCCCTTCACAAAAAAATTCATTTCATCCCTCGGGTTCAAAACCATCAACGAGAAATGCACCATCAACGAGAAATGTCCATGATGTCATGAAGCGTCGCCGAATGACATTTTTACTCAAGATTATCAGACACTCCCGTTACAAAAAAATTCATTTCATCCCTCGGGTTAAAAACCAAAGAAGAGGCATACTTGGACAATTTATTGAATTTCAAAGAGTAGTCAATCACACTCATACCTCCTTGATGAAGGTTGATGAACTCTTCCACCTTAGCCTCCTTTTTATCCCTTGGGAAGAACTTGTCAAGAAAGTCCCTCCTAAAGATTTCCCAACCTATAGCACCCAGTCTCAAAGCTCTATTTCCTCTCCATTGAGTATACCAAGTTTGAGCCACATCCTTAAGTTGATATGCGACTATCTTGGTCTTCTCATTAGAAATCACTCCCATATAATATAGTATATTGTAGACCTCATCAAGAAAGTCTTGGGGATATTCAATCACCTTAGACCCAAAGAACATTGGAGGGTTCATCCTTGTGAAGTCCCTCATGTGAGAATCTAGGGTACTAGCATTTTTGTTCACACGGGGTCCAACTTCCCGGTTTGCTTGTGCCGCCATAGCTTGAGCTTGAGTAGCTATGGATTTAGCTTGAGTAGGCATAGCTTGAGCCAGACTTATGAAATCAGACCTTATCTCTCCATCCGTCATGGCCGAAGGAATGACCGGAACTTGATCACCTTGTGTAGCTTGCTCTGGAGGAGGAGCTTGATTGCCTTGTGGAGGATCTTGATTGCATTGGGGAGGAACTCCCGCATTAGAAATCTTCTCTTCAACTCTTCTTGTGGCTATCCTTCTAGTAGTCATAGACTATAACCACAAGAAAATGATTAGAAGAAAAAGGACATATAGAGTTACCACTCTTAAGGCACGACTTTCAAGATTACCAAAAAGGTGAGAATTTTGTGAGCATCACATAGCCTCTCATTCATAAGTGTGGCGCGCTTCAGAACCATGAACAAGACTCTATATCAATGTGATTTAGTGAGACATTAATACTAAGATTAATCAACCTCATGCTCTGATACCAAGTTTGTCACGACCGGGGAGCACCCCTTAGACGTAACCGATGTCTTCGTTCTCGAAGAGGACTTTGACTAGCCCTTAGCATTTGTCATAACATATCATAGGTCGAAAATGTGAAAAATTTAAAACTTCTACATAGTGAAGTATACTTAGACTTCTCACATATCATGTATAAAGTTTAGATAGACTCCTCACTTATGAAGTTTACATAGACTTCTCGTTTAGGAAATATAACCAAATCATAAGAAATAGTCTAATAATATTTTCTCACATATAAACAATCTAATAGAGAATTACAATATTGGGCATAACCCTTACTTCAATACAATATGCCACATATAGGAGAATGGCAACATCCTCGGACTTGAGGACCTACCAATAACTTGGGAAAAGTTCCAAGTCTTCCTTCAAAGTGGTATCGTACACTTCAATGGCCTGAACCTACATTGTTTGGAGAAAAGGGAAAGAATATAGCTTAGTACAAACCACATGTACTAAGTATGGTAACATGCGAAAGTAAAATCATTAAAATCATTCTTAAAGGGACATTTTGTCCAAAATCATGCTAAGTCATTTTGAAAGACTTTTAAGCACATAAAGAGCATATATAAGCCGATAGGCATAACATCATTAATACATGTGCATACACAACATAAGACCAACATCATCATAAAGTAATATCAACATTTATAGCATCATCATAGAGTTATATCAACATGAATAGCTTCAACATAAAGTCATAACAACAAATCATAAAAATTGTTGAAGAAACAACAAGAATTTTCTTTTGTCCCTTCCACGCGATCGGAAAAGAAACAAGATTTCATAACATTAAATCATACAAGACCCTTACTCACAATCCCATCCTAAGCCTACAAGTGCAACGCTCATGTGAAACCCCATAACCCCAACATAATCAAGTAAACTAGAAAAGAGACCATAAGCGATGTTTATAATCCATATAACATCGTATCATGTATATTCATCATCATACATAACAATTTAGACCAATACATGTTCATCAATGAAAGCAACATCATATAGGATCATTAACAAGTAAATTCAACACATGCATTTCATTCATATTATAAGTCCATAAGAACAACCTCCTAGGATTCCCCTGAAGGTCAACATGTGCAATGCATAGGTAAAGTCCCATACCCTTACCTACACTAAGTAGAATCCCTTAAGTCACCCTAGTTAGTGTCCACTTCATTACTTTCACTCATTTCACTTTCAATAACAATCGCCTTAACCGACAATAGACTATGTGAGCTAGACATGGAATTCGGTGTCATGAAACCCTAAAGTGAAAGAAGGTGGTCTACTTTCCAAGGTTGAACGAAAACATCAACATAACATTCTAGGTGGATCAACTAGGTAGTTTTCCTATAGGGGCAACATAGTTAAGGAACTAGGAAATATGTATTGAATCATCTTCATGCCCATTAGCATTGGAGTCCTTATATTATGAGAATCATTGTGAACCTACCTTCCCACATTGGGAAGGGACACCTTTCATTATCTTGTTCGCTCGGTGCTAAGCTAAATTCCCTTTTTGAAGTCTCTTTAAGTCTTTCTTAACATCAATTCTTAATATAGGTCATAGAAGACTAACCTCTTGTATAATCATGTCAATAGCTCATAAGCTCTAGGATAAGAACATCATTTCATCACTAAACATCATCATGTGAGAAACATCATACATCATATCATAATCATAGAAATATAATGTACATTAGAAATAACCTCCAATCTCTCATACAACACACCTATAATTATCTCACATCCATCATGTTCATAACATAACCATATGTCCATAAAACCATCTATCATACTTAAATTAAAAACATTATCAAGAATAGACCAACATAATTGATGTAATAAAGTGTTTATGAACAAGAATGTCTTCCCAATATCTTTCAAGAAACTTTTTCAATACTTCACCCACAATACCACATTATTTATCCAACAATCAAATCATCATCATCATATAATAGTAAATTATGCAAGAACACAATCAATTACATCATCACTAATCATCTATCAACCTAATTTACAAGTTAGGAATGGGAGAAAAGGGACGTTCATGGATATTTTAGGGAAATTAGGTCAAAGTCCAAAGTTATAAATTAATCCACCAATAACAAATCATAATCCATCAATATTAGTCAAACCAATACCACATTAAACAAATTGAATGATAACCCACGGAATTGGATAAAACCCATAGTTTTAAGGAACATTGAAAACAAAACTTTAAAAAAACTCATGGGGAATGGAGTCCCAAGAGTGAATAGCTTCCATACCTTGTTAATTCATAGAGAATTATAGAGGAAAGCCTTGTTCGTGAAGCCCTAGTGAGGCTTGAACTTGTGCTTCAATGGGGGTCTTTAGAGTAGTGAGAGAAAGTAGATAAAAGTGGTAGTTATTTGGGTTTTAGGATTTATGAAGTGTTAAGTTAGTTTAATGACTTAGGACCCTTTTATAGTCCTAACTAAATAATTAAAACCATCACTGACAATTAATTAATTAACTAACTAATTTCCTAAACTCCCCTAACTTAACCAACTTGAGAGAGTGAAGTGAGGGTCCAATCGGCGATAGCCGTCGATGGCCCATCAACCAAACCACGAACTGTACTGGTCAAGCATGGCTTTGGACAGAGACCGGTTTTAGGGAGCTTTTGGTGAAATGGTCTAGTGTGGACCAATGAGACCAAACGACGAGGTGTCATTCAGTCGTCGGTCTGTCATTCCTCTCGTGGATTGCACAATGTCTTTTGACAACTTTTAGGGTCAAATGTTAGGGTCCTTCCGAGGGACCTTAGGGTGGTCCTTGGAGAGTCGTACCCGGACGTTTCAACCGTAACAAAGACCTTTCAGAGAGTTTGACTTTTATCCGACTCTTTAAACCCCTTGAAACACCTTAACGCACACTAGGTCATCATCACAAATCTCCTGATGTCATGGTCATCCATTAACGTTTAGATATTAATACCTCCTAATCAAGTTGAATACATTATATTAGGTCTAGAATTAGAATTATCCACTTCATGAGGCTCTAATCTATGTCATGGGATTTCCAGTGTGTTACACTTACACCCCATCTGAACCTCCACACCTACAACCTACATAAAACTAGCCCAACCTAATAGTGCACAGTTTACGAAACACACAGCCCGACAAAAACACTCTAGAAGACTACACATTGTAGATAATAAATCAATATTCATCTATCAAAATTTTCACAGAAAATCACTAACAAGATCAGCAAAATAGAAGATTAGGTTCATTAGTTATAAAAATATACAATGCAATGAAATGCAATGTTAAGTATCGTGATGCATGTCTGACTGTCTCTCAGTCTAAGACCCATTGGGGACATATATGTACATGCATCCATCGTGGATCCTAACACATTCCTTGATAATAGTATCTATCACGATGCGTGATAGGCCGATCGATATACAGTATCCATCGCAGCGCACGATACGTACCTCGAAATGATATATCCTCTTATCATATAACAGTTATCACAACCATATTTCACAGCCAATGACAATGAAATATTTCACATAAATAATGAGTAGATGACTATTTTCATAATAATGCACTATTCACAACAATGCAACTGTGAAACGTCATCAACAATTAAGGAATAAGCCTTCAAATTATTCTCAAACATCATATACAAACAATTAATCACATTACATTCTTTTATTTTTATTTTTCCATCATTAAAATTATTCAACATGGACAAGTGAGCCCATCACAAATTTCCATTACTCAAAAACACATATTACAAGGAAATACATGAATTCCATACACTTAAAAAGGGGTTATAAATCCACTTGTCTTACTTAATCAACAATTAACTCTGGGATTTGAGCCTTCCATTTTCGTTAATCTTCCAAATTAATGCAATCTATTAAAGTATATAAACACAATAAGATTTCGAAACTAATCAACATTCGTATTACTATAGGTTTAGCCTAGACCCAACAACACACCCAAATCTATAATCATGTTCTTATGTTTCAACCCTAGGGTTAAGTCACAATTTATCCAAAATTAACTCTAATAGTTTTCGTAAGATATATCTAATAATTGATTTCATATCTCAATACATTTAACTTGAATTATAATGTGATAACTATAAGAAAGATCTGAAATCAATGTTTTATACATAATCAGTGCCCTTTAACAGCAAATCATTACTTTCCCAATAATAACAAAGAACTAATATTGTTAAAATATCCCCAGAAATATGCAGAGCACAAACTAATTCCTTCAAAATATTATTTTCCAATGATTACCTCACCGCTACTTATTATTAACCCTCCAAATATACATAACCAACTTGTCCCCACTTAATTTGAATGAAACTTGAACTTACCATATTCTAAAATATAAATACTTCTAACACTAAAATATTGGTAAGGCCGTGAACAAGGTAAATCATAGTATAGAAATTCTACATGATTTATTTTGGAGTGTAGTTGTCAGTTTATGTCATCTTATTGAAAAATTCTAAACTTTGCACAAGACTTACGTATACACATATTTTGCCTTCAAGTTATGTGCGACCAGCCATTATAATTATTATTTTGTACAAATAGTAAATCATTAATGTTTCATTGTAAAACTTCATAAAAAAATTTTCACGGTGCAATATATATTCCACTTACTATGCTTTCTTTATTACTAATAAAATTTCATCTATGTATATAAACGAACCATTGGATATAAATTACAACAAGTTATTCACATACAACTATCACATATACATAAACAAAGCTTGAAGTTTGGTTGGAATTACCCATATTCATCACATTCTTGTTGAAGCTGTAGCAAGTAAATCTATCTCTAGGCTTAGATCTTCTTTTCTTTAAAGAAATATTAATTTTGTATTAAAAATGATTTAAAAAATCACTAACTTAATTTATTTAAATGGAAAAAATGGTATAGGGTCTTAAACAAATGATCACTTTAGCCCATTCACTATCGATTAAGTCAATTCTCTTCAATTACCCATCAATTAATTAATTCAAGTTAAATGAATGTTAAAAATTTCCAAAAATGACCTCCCGGGTCATTACAAGCAAAGATGCTAAGGATACATGGTATTTCATTAACATAGAAGCAAGCATGAAGAGTTAAAGAAAAATATTTCAAGACATTGAGAGGTGATCCTTTCGAATCATATGAAAAAATTTCAACATTAATATCTATTAGAAAAGATATATCCACGGAAAATTGTGGGTTATAAAAAAATAGAAGAAATTAATTTTTTGTATTCATTTACATCACTTGATGCCAATATAAGAGGTTGGAATTATTGTCAACCAATAGCGTCCGTTGAGGATATACCTTTGTAATCAACTTATGAGGGCACAATGTTGATAGCTAGCACATTAGACTGGGGAGGTAAGATTAATATAGATACTTAAAATTTAATTTTATTTACATATATAAATAATTTATGTTGTATTAAGTGTATAAACATTTATTTTATAGCACACATCTTGCCGCTTTCATACAAAATTATTGATTCGGAAAATGATAATTCATGATTGTGGTTTTTTGTGAATTTAAAAATGCATTTGGTGAAAGAGAGGATATGTGCTTTGTTTTTTTATAGAAATAAGAGTATATGATATTCTACTGCCAGTATTTATTTCAAATTCCGATATTATGCATGTATTTACCATTCGTGGATAAATTTACTGAAGAAAAAACCTGAGATACAGAAGAGGTGAGAAAATTATTCTTCAATTCAACAAAGCATACAGTGTTCAAGAGTTTAATTAATTAATGATATAATGCATCGAATTAATTAAAAATACGTTCATATCTAATGAAAACAAATTATTAGAAATGATTACGTTCAAATTCAATAGTAAAAAGGATTTTGAAATTGACAAGTAACATTGTTGAGTCAGTAAATAATACAGTTCTGGTTGGAATAAGGTTGTCTGTGGTTCATTTGTGTGGTTCATTTGTTAGAATTTGTGTGTAAAATAGTTGAAACTTGGAATGAGAAACACAACAAAGAAGGTAGAAAAACTACAACAACTTTGACAAATAAATACAATGAAATATTTGAGAAAAATAAAAAAAGTTCATATCGAATGATTGTAAGTATTATCAATTCTTTATTATAGATACTATGTTTTGTTTTTATAATAATCAATGTATGTTTTTAAATGAAGGTACGCACATCAACAAAATATTGATATAGATGGTGTAAAAAGGCATACGGTATGTCTGAGTACTCAAATGTGTGGTTGTGTCAAATTGTAACATGATAATTGATGAGTTTGCTTGTAGTCATGCAATTACTGCTATCAGATATAAAAGAAGCATTGTGAGGATTACTGTTAAGATTATTATACTAATAAAAATTATCATGCAATCCAAATTGAACCATTTCCTCGCAAAGCACTTGGAATGTTCCATCACATGCTTTGGAAGACGTAATGTTACCCCTAGTTGCAAGAAAGCAATCGGGTAAACCAAAAAATGATCGTCAGAAGGGATTTAACGAACGAAATAAGTAGAGAAAAGTCACTTGTAATAAATGTTCTATATGTGGGCATAACACAAAGACTTCCCCCCCCCCAATAGAACATGAGAATTAGGATCGGGGTATATTTTTATTTTACGTGTAAAGTTATGCAGTTATATTTATAATTTTGACAAACATAGTATGCTTTTTTATGTTAATTGAAATTTACTTCAAAATTGATTAATAATTATTTTCTTATTTCTATTATAGAAGTACTAATTGTTATATTATTAGTAATAATAATAGAGGGCTGGGTGTTTATTAAGTAAGAACTTACCTTATAATAGAGAAATATATAGAAGTAATCATACATAAATGCATATATATATATATATATATATATATATATATATATATATGGTTATGAATTGTGAATAGATTGTTAACAACAAAGTGTGTCATTTACGCAATATTGGTGTAATATTGAAACATATAATTCTTCATGATGGTAATATATACCAACATCTTGCATGAATTCTTAATATTTTTTGGTCAATATAAAATGATTTAAAATATTTATTCGACACCGCAATGAAACACAATATACACACAAACAATGTATTTATTTGTCAGTGAAATGATATATACAAACCTATACTAATAGATTATGTTGTTCATAATAAAAAGTAGTATGCACAGACCGAATTGTCGGTATTTTATAACAAACTAACAATTGATTCTGGAAATAAATACTTAACCAAATATGATTGTTTAACATGCTCATGTTTAGAAGAAACAGAGATGAGTATAATGACCAGAATTCACAGAACTTCAAGTCTAGACCAGCCTATTCCCAAGGTAGTGTGGCACAAGGATGTAGTTGGGCTCCTATATATATGTATGGTAGGAACCACGTCGGGACGTTCCATGATGGCCAATCGGGTTGTTTAATGTGTTTCCAAGAGGATCACTTGATAAAAGAGTGTCCTAAGAATAAGCAGGGTGATGGAAATCCGGGCAACAAAACTCAATCTTCACCAGTTGCTCCACCAGACAGGACTGCACCTAGAGGAACCACTTCTGGTATGGGCGGAGGGGCAAACTGCCTCTATGCAATCACTAGCCGCCAAGAGCAAGAGAACTCTCCAGATGTTGTCATGGGTATGATCAAAGTCTTTAGTTTTGTTGTTCATACTTTGTTAGACCAGGAGCAAGTTTATCTTTTGTAACTTCTTATGTTGCAAATCAGTTTGAGATTCTTCTTGAGAAACTTTGTGAATTGTTCTATGTTATTACCCTTGTTGGATAGTCTATTCTAGCGGAAAGAATCTATCATGGTTGTCCTATTTCTATCAATCACAAGAACACCATGGCTGATCAAGTGGAGTTACAAATGGTAGATTTTAATGTCATTTTAGGTATGGACTGGCTTCATGCCTGTTATGCGTTAATAGATTGTAGAACTCGAGTTGTCAAGTTTTAGATTCCTAATGAGCCAGTTGTAGAGTGGTGTAGTAGTCAGCAGAGTCTAAGGGTCGTTTCATTTCATACCTTGAGGCGAGAAAGTTAGTTTCAAAGGAGTGTATCTATCACTTAGTTAAAGTTAACTACTCAAGTGCTGAGGTACCTTCCTTTTAGTCAGTTTCTATAGTAAAAGAGTTTCCGGAAGTCTTTCGTGATAATAAACCTGGAGTCCCTCTTGAGAGAGAAATAGCTTCGGCATAGACATCATTCAAGATACTCATCCTCTCTCTATTCCGCCATATAGAATGGCACCAACAGAGTTAGAAGAGTTGAAAGAGCAGTTGAAAGATCGACTATATAAGGGTTTTATTCGACCAAGTGTCTCATATTAGGGTGCTCCGGTCTTGTTTGTGAGAAAGAAGGATTGTTCCCTTAGGATGTATATAGACTACTGCCAATTGAATAAGGTTACCATCAAGTATAAGTATCCGGTTCCAAGGATATATGATCTTTTTGAACAATTTCAGCGTGCTATCTGCTTCTCGAAAATTGATCTCAGATCATGCTACAATGAGTTGAGGGTTAGGGAATTGGATATTCCAAAGATAGATTTTAGAACCAGCGGGCATTATGAGTTTTTGTTCATGTCCTTTGGTTTGACCAATGCACCTGCAACATTCAAGGATCTTATGAATAGATTTTTCAAGCATTATTTAGATCTGTTTGTAATTGTCTTCATTGATTACATACTAATATGTTCAAGGAATGAAGAAGACCATGCTAGTCACCTCAGAATAGTACTTCAGACTTTGAAAGAAAAGGAGTTGTATGTCAAGTTCTGCAAGTGTGAGTTTTGGTTTAAGTCTGCGAAATTCTTGGGCCATATAGTTTCCGTTGATGGGATTAGAGTTGATACTTAAAAGATAGTAGCAGCTCAGAGTTGGCCTAGACCCACGTCTCCAATTGATATTAGGAGTTTCTTGGGTTTGGCTGGCTACTACAGAAGATTTGTTAAGGGGCTTTCATCTATCTCGTCTCCCATGACCAAGTTGACTCAGAAGATAGTTAAAATTCAATGGTCTGAAGCCTGTAAGAAAAGCTTACTAGAGGGTACTCAACGTTTTTTTGTGTACTGTGATGCATCATGAGTTGGTTTGGGTTGTGTGTTAATGCAGAATGGCAATGTAATAGCTCATGCCTCCAGACAGTTGAAGGTTCATGAAAAGAATTACCCAGCCCTTGACTTGGAGTTAGCTGCTGTGGATTTTCCTTGAAGATACGATGTCACTACTTGTACAATGTTCATATTGATATATTAATTGATCACAATAGCCTACAATATGTGCTCACCTAGAAAGAGGTAAATCTCAGACAGAGAAAGTGGTTAGAATTACTCAAGGATTATGACATAAGTATTCATTACCATCACGGTAAGGCTAATTTGGTTTTTGATGCTTTAAGTAGGTTATCCATGAGAGTACCACCCATGTTGAGGAAGAAAAGAGGGAGTTAGCCAAAGATGTGCATACACTTGCACGCTTGAGAGTCAGACTGTGGATTCTACAAAAGGAGGAATAGTGGTGACTAATCATCACTAGTGTCAGAGGTGAAACAAAAGCAAGACCAAGAACCCAATTTGCTTGATTTGAAGGCAAATGTTCATAAGCAAAGAGTATTATCTTTTGAAAAAGGGGAAGATGGTGTCCCAAAAAATTGTAAGACCCCCAAAATGAGCTAGGGTGTCTAGATCCTAATGTGTTTGTATTAAATTTATAAGGTCCTAAAATGAATTATAATATGGTTTATAGGTAGTATGTAAAGTTTAAGGTGATTTGGACGTCAAATATCAAGGGACGACCAAGACGTTCGACGACTAGTCGCCTATGTGCCTCATGTGTCTATACGTTCTGATATGTGTATGTCATGAAACAATAAAGTCTTAAAATGAGTTATAATGATGTTTAATTGTAGTATATGGAGTTTCGTGAAGTTTGGAGGTCAAACGTCCAATAACATCCAAGACGTTCGAAAGATATCCTTGAGGCATGCATGTGTATGTCTTGATAGGTCCTAGCCTGTTTGGACGTGTTGCGAGTATTTGTTTTGGGTGAAACTGATGTGGAAGGTCTACAAGTTGGAAACACCCGGGTACGACTTCTAAAGGGCCCTGCAAAAAGGCCCACAAGAAGGACCCAAGATTGTCGAGACACTGCCTTGGCAGTGTCAATCGATGAGCCAAAACAACGCCCCGTAGGTTGACTGACGCCCCATCGCTGGTCACTTATCCAGGGGAAGTCTTCGCCAAATGACAGCCTCAAACCCAATCGACAAATGGCAAGGAACGGTCCGTCGATGGACCAACGCCCCGTCGTTGGGTCCGTCGATGCAGGCTAGTGCATCACTACCTCCTCACTGTTCCATTAAAGGGGTGAATGGTAAAATTACCCCACGTCCTAAACTTACCCTAATTGATTTATTTACCTATATTTTGGATGTATTTAAGGGATCAAACACGTGAACAACCCATTCCCACTACACAAAATAGACTTTCCTTCTAAAAATCTTCTCCCTAGAAACCTCCATTGTTGGTGATACTCAAGAACATATTGGAGCATGGATTCCTATGGTTTCTTCATTAGGTTTTAAAGGTTTTCATGAATATAAATGTATGGTGATCCTTCATCTCTAGTTATCCTTCAATCTAGAGAGTTAATCTAAAAGTTTCAAAAGAGATTTCATGATCAAAGTTCTTCTTCTTCAATCTAGCCATGGGTTATTTCTAAAAACGTTTTTAATGGTTAAATAATGATGAATTGATATTAATTTATTTGTTTTAACGTGATTTTAATCCAATTGCATGATGAACCCATGTCCCTTCCCAAAATCGATTTAGCCCTTGCATGGGCATTGTGATTATGGCTTGTTAATGGTTAAATTGTGATTCTCTTACGTTGAATTGCTTATACCTACTGTTATTTACATGAATTGATTATGAATTGATGATGAAGTATCCATGATGATCAATGTATGAATATTTGAGTATGAATAGCCTATGTTTCTATGTGTTACAGTGATTTCAATTATGGCAATTGTGTATGATTTCAATTATGCAAAACATCATTGTAGATACTGCCTTAAATTGATATTATGGATGAATTGTGGGTATAAATCCTTGATGATCAAATTAAATAAGACTCACATGAATTGATCTAAGTTCTTCTAGTCTATGGATTGATGATGTTATGTGCATGATGAAATCTAAGTTCTAGATTTGATGAAGCATGATCTAGACTTGATTTATATGGCTTTAGCTACTACCCTATGTTGGTATTATTGGTATATTATGAATGTCAACCATGGTAATCAAACAAAAGCATATTAGTAAGCAATCTAAGACTATACTTTCTAGTACTTGTGAGATGCCTTATATTATGTTATAGTATGATCTTGTAGCGACTTGTACATGGTTTCTTTTATGATTCAAGTACATATAGCTACTGCTCTATATATGAATTGTTGATAAACAAGGTGTATTGATCAATGATGATTCAAAGGGTGAGAAATTGGTAAGAATGCTTATCTCCTCTACTTTCCTTATAGTATTGTAGTTGATAAAGGCTTGTATGTCATTGCGTGGTATGGTCCATTTATGGTAGCGGTGTTTACCTTATTGTCATAATACATGCGTTGACAATGGCCTTGAAGGAAAATTGATGAATATATGAGTGTGTGGTTATGATGATCATACTAAGTGAAGCTTATGCCTACTTTCCTATTCTAGTTGTGATTTAGGTTGTATGGCTATTGTATAAGCATGTGTATATTTATGTTAGGTGAAAGTATAGGTGCTTCCATTTATGAATTAAAATGGTTAATAATCCCTTACCTATGTACCCCTATGTGAATACGTGAATAGCCAAAGCTAGGAGTCTTAAGTGTAACATGAAGTTGACTTGTCTCCTATGCTAAATGTGTTGTGTGGTCTATACTTGAAAGTGTAATGTGGTCTTAAGATGTGGCTGCCTCAATGTGTTGTTTATGGCCATTATGTGATCATGTTGACCAATGTACACAAACTCACACATTATGCATGCTTACAAGTAGAATAGAATCATAGTGTCTAATGAAAGGTTGTTCTCATATTCACTAGTGTCTACTACTATGCATGTAATGTATAAGTATGTGAAGTATGTTACGTATTCCTTAACTAGGAGGACTTGATAGGTGTACTAGTATGGGAAAGGGTATATGACCTTGTCTATGGATTGCACATGTGCACCTTGATAGGATAGTTCCTAGGTTTGGTTTTTATTTGCATGAAAATGAATATATGGACATGTTATGAATAAGATTTCTATGATCTGATGAAGTATGGATGTACATAGAGTCTTAGTGGATTTATATGAAAGGATTGTTCATATTGTTATACCTATAGACTTATGCATTGATATATGAACATGTGTGACCTCTATGTGTTATGTGAAATGTTTGCTCATATATATGTATACACTCACACACATGTATGAAGATCTAGTTAATAGAGGGGCCTTGAAAGGTGTTCCCAAGAATACTCTAAAACTAGATGGGTGCTTGAATATGTTATAAGAATATGAGGAATAAATATCTTAAGCCTATGTTTTATGAAAAATGTAATAAAGGATTTTCAATAAAGGGGACTTAGCTTAGCACCGAGTGAACTTGACAATGAGAGGTGTTGACTTCCCTTAGAGGAAGATTCACATTTGTTCCTTATAGAGTGTTGACTTCCCTTAGAGGAATACTCACCGATGGACCCACATGAGGTGGTGACTTCCCTTTGAGGAAGGTTCACCCATGTTTTCTCATTAGAGGAGGCCCCAATTTCCCAATGGCATGTAGAGGGATTATACCTATCTCTTAGTTCCATAAACTATGCTTGCCACATAGGATCTAGCAAAGTGAATTCACTTAGAATGCTAGGATGTATGTTAATGTTCTACCTTGGCTAGGTAGGAACACCTTCCATTGGTGTAAGGCTCTACAACACTAAATTCCATGTTTATCACCCATGGTCTTAGTGTCGGTTAAGGCTATAGTTTCCCTAAAGTAAAATGGATAATGGAAGTAAATGAATAGGATCCTAACTAGGAGGACTTAAGGAGGTTACTTAGGATAGGTGGAAGTAATGAACCCATCTAGACATTGCACAAGTATCTCCTTAGGAAGTCCTAGGGAGGTGACCTAATTTGTATGATCATGGTGATGTCCTTATGCATGACATTGTAGTATTCGTCTACTTGTTATTAAGATGTGCATGGTATGAGTCTATATGATGTGACCTTATACTTATATGAACTATGTTGGTATAAATGACTATATGATGAAGGTCTTGTATTGACATGAATGGAGTTGTCTTCACTTATTTGTTGATGTATGAATTTCAAGGTAAGGCTTGTGGCCTTATGATAGGTTTACTATGTATGTATGAGGTTATGGGGATTCACATATACATTGCACTAGTAGACTTAGAGTAGTGTTATGAATAAGTTCTTATAATGCAATGATGTGAAGTGAAGTTTGTATATGTGCAAGTTGAAGGTAGCTTACTGTAATTGTCCTATGGTATTGGCTTAAATATGTCTATGTTGTACTATACTTCTATGATGGTATGTGTTGTCTTGTGTAGATGACATGTATGTTTCCTTGTGGCCTTAAGGTGATGCATATGCATCAAGTATCACTAGAGGGTTACTTGGGAGGTTAATAAATAAAAGGTAAGAGAGTTCACTGTTAAGGGAAATTAGTTCACTGTAAAGTGACCCTAAATTTGCCTTAAATTTAATATGTGATTTTATATGATGTTTGGCCTTCGAGTATGTTTATATGCAGTTTGTGAATGATATGAATGAAATTGAATAAAGGTTTTATGAAGATTTACTCAAAAAAGGCATGAAGTATGATTTCAAGAAAATGTCCCTTTTAAATGCATGTTTTTGTATGGTTGTCATACTTAGTGCATTCTTGTACTAATTCCATTCTTCTCTACTTTTTATACAAAGTGTAGGTTATAGATGCTTAAAGGATGTCTATATGATTGAGGAGCTTGATATGTGATTTACAAACTCAAGGAAAGGAATCCTTAAGTCCAAGGATGTCCTAATGTTTAGTTACTGTAAAGTTCTTAAATATTGTATAGTTATGTATCATGTTTTAAGGGCCGTGTCCCTAATGTATTATAATGATGATTGAGTCTAAGATGGCAAAGAGACTTAAGGTCTAAGTATGTATTACGATATTTTATATATATGAAGTAAAGTTTATAGCATATGATGTGCTATGAAAAGTTTTAAATTTTCCGCTAAATTTACTATGTCAATGCGATGAATGATAACTATGGTATTTTATAAGACCTCCGAGAGGTCAAGTACACCATGTTACTTCTAGGGTGTGCTCCCCGGATGTGACAAGAACCAAGGTAGATTGTGTGAATCTAGGGTGGATGGGCTACAAGAAAGGATCATGGAGGAGGCTCATAGCTCTAGAAATTCTATTCATCCGGGTTCCACGAAGATTTACCGCGAATTGGGAGAGGTATACCAGTGGGGAGGTATGAAGGATATTGAAGAGTTTGTTGTCAAGTGCCCTAATTGCCAGCAAATGAAAGTAGAACACCAAAGGCCTGGAGGGTTGGCTAAGAATATAGAACTTCCAAAATAGAAGTGGGAGCATATTAATATGGACTTCATCACAGGCTTGCCAAGGTCTCGCGGGCAGCATTATTCAGTTTGGGTGATTGTAAATAGAATGACAAAATCCTCCCACTATTGGACAGTAAAGGCCTCTCATTCGGTAGAGGATTATGCGAAGTTATACATTTAGGAGGTGGTGAGTTTTCATGGAGTCCAAATGTCGATCATTTCAGATATGGGTGCAAAATTTACAGCATAGTTCTGGAAGTCTTTTCAAAGAGTCTTAGGTTCAAAGGTGAACTTAAGCACTGATTTTCATCCTCAGACAATTGGCCAAGCGAAGAATACTATCCAGACCTTAGAAGATATGTTGAGGTCATGCATGATCAAATTCAAGGGCAATTGGGATGATTACCTACCTTTCATTGAGTTCCCTTACAACAACAGTTACCATTCGATCATCCAGATGGCTCCACATGAAGCTCTTTATGGGAGAAGATCCACATCTCCTATTGGATGGTTTGAAATTGGTGAAGCAGGGTTGATCGGACCATATAGTTCACCAAGCCATGGAAAAGGTGAAGGTGATTCAAGAGAGAGTGAAAACGGCAGAGAGTCGTCAAAAGTCCTACGCAGATATTCGGAGAACGCCGTTGGAGTTTGAAGTGGATGATTGGGTATATATGAAAGTTTCACCCATGAAGGGTGTTATGAGGTTTTGTAAAAAGGGGTAACTTAGTCCCCCGTATTTGTACCTTATAAAATATCCAAGAGAATTGACAATGTAGCTTATGAGTTGGATTTGTTACAAGAGTTAGCAGTGGTTCATCCTGCGTTTCATTTCTCCATGTTAGAGAAGTGCATGGGTGATCCCTCATTGATTATACCAACTGAAAATGATAAGATTAAGGAAATATTATCATATGGGGAGATTCCATTTCAGATTTTAGATCGGCAAGTTCACAAATTAATAACAACGGAAGTTGCATTAGTCAAGGTCCTTTGAAGGAACCAATTTGTTGAAAATGCAACTTGAGAAGATGAAGATGATTTGAAAAAGAGATACCCACATCTCTTTGAATCCAGAGAGAATTAAAATCAAGGTACTAATTCTCTTTCTTAACTACTTTATAAACTATGAGTAAGCATGTTGTACTTGCTTGATTTTGAGTGTTAAACTTGATGTTACTATTCTTAGTGTGACACCGCTAAAATGACTTAGGTGAAACTAGAGACTAAAATGTTGTTCATGAGGGTATAAGGTCCTAAAATGGTTTATAATTTGGTAATGAGGCAGTGTATAAACATTTAGGTGAATTGAAAGTGAAAAGTCAAGGGACGACCAAGAAGTTCAACGACTAGTCACATATGTGCCTCATGCGAGTTTTTATGTTCTTATGTGTGTGTTATGAGCTTATAAGGTCCTTATATGAGTAATGATAGTGTTTATAGGAAGTGTGTCAATTTTCATGAAGTGTGGAGGTGAAACATCCAAGAACGTCCATGACGTTTGAAAGGTTTGCCTTAAAACGACCTTATGCGACTTCGCATGTTTTGTCGAGTTTTATGTGTTCATTTTTGATGAAATTGAAATGGGAGGTCCAAAACTCATATACGATCATATTCGGGTTGGAAACGTTTGTTAAAACATCCACAAGGACCAACTAAGGCTCCTTGATAAAGGACCCATCTTGTTAGCCAAAACTCGAAAAAGCAATCCCACCTATGGATGACAATCGACGGCCTGTTGGCTGGTCGACGCCCCGTAGGTGGAGGGCGTTGTTCAAGAATTAGGCATGGGAGCTTGAGCTCCCAAAGGCCAGTTTCTGATCCAAATGACATCCAGCCAAGACGGCCCGTCATTGGACCAACGCCCCGTCAATGGGCAGGTGTAGGTGAAGTCTGCAATTTCGCAGCTTAACTGTTAAATGCAAGGGTGAATTGGTAAATTCACCCCATCTCCAAAGAAGTTTTTGGGTGGTTTACTAAGGGACTTATAGGTATTTTAAGTGAGTTTATATGTCCTAACTACCTAGATAAATTTATTATTCTAAAAATCAAAACCCAAATTCTCTAAGAAACTCTGTAGAACTCCATTGAAGTCAAAACTCAAGGAAGAGCTTGAATTGAAGATTTGATTGGTGATTATTCATCAATTTGGTGGTTTAGCTTCATTGAGTTATGGTTTTCATCCTTAAATCTCTTTTCATAAAGTAGCCAAACTTCAAAGTGATTTCTAAAGTCTTCTAAAGATGAACTTGTCCAATTTTATGATCTATCCATGGGTTATTGCATAAAACATTTGGAATCATTGATTATTGATTGAACTGATGTTAGTTTGATGGTTTTAACCTAAAATCTTCATGAACCCATGCAAAACATAAACTCTTTAAATTTGCTATATTATGGGTTTTGTATCATGTCATAATGCTTATGAATTCTAGTGTAGTTTTCGTTGCGCTATTGAATGATGTAATAATTGTATTGGATTGATATATACACTGTATTACATTGATAAATCTATATTGAATTGATCTATATTCATTGAGTACTATGATTTTTTGTATTGAATTGATGATCATGGCCATGGGTAACGGTCTTTTGTATTGTATTGGATGATTTAACTATGGATTAAAGTGATAAGAATGGATTGGTGGTGCGGTGCCCTAATCATCTTTACTTTATGTAATGTAGGTCTTGAATTATGTTGTGATTGGTATGGGCCACTTATGGTGGCAGTGTTATGTTATAAAATTGTGAATTATGTGTTCTTGTCGGCAATACTTTATGTATTATGATGATCATGGCCTTGTCGGCAACTACTTAATATAATATGATGGTTGTGTAGTTGATTTAAAGTATGATCATATTCATCTACATGTCATTAAGGTGAATGTATGTGTTCTTTTATTGATGTTGTTAGGTGATCATGTTAGACTATTACTACGTCCTTAGGTGTGTAGTCTTAGAGTTGATGCATGATTCTTCCTACTTAGTTATGTGAGTCTTATGATGGTTATATTGGTGATATTATAGTAGTGAATAGGGTGACCTAAAGATGATGTTGGTTATGCCTATGTGCTTCTAGAATTATATGCTATATGTGAAGATGTGTGTGTTTTGTCTTGGTAGACTTGTGTCCCTTACTTGATACATGTACATTGTGATTATGAGATTCTTGACATCGGATGCTAAAGCCTATTAGTCTTGTATGTATGAATGTCATGTGACCTTGAACATCGCTAAGAAGATCAAATTATGTGGAGCCCTCAACCAACTTGAGAGGTTATGATATCCTTGATGTCGAAAGTCGTAATGGTATCCTTCTTGTGTTAATGGTGGACTTAAGGTTGGTTGGCTGGAATGACATGAAATCATCCTTAGGAAAATCATTGAGCTATCCTCTTAACCATTTAAAGGGCAACCCTAGGGTACCTCTTTGGTAAGGTGAATGTGATTTGGTTATGAACTAGATAGAGAACCTATTCATGTGATCCTTTATGTGAATTACTCTATCAGAAAATAGCCTAACACCGAGTGTGTATGGTTTGGGAAGTAGCTCTAGTTAAGAATGAGGCTAGAGTTCAAAGAAACCCAACATATTCCTTAATCATGTGCCTATATGGGATGCATCCAAGTTCTACCATTGGAAAGTAGAACACCCTCCATCGGAGTAGGTTACAACTCTGAATTCCATGCCTTGCTACCATGGTCTATGTCGGTTATTTCTTATTCTAATCTTATGGTATACCTACTAGTGTTGGAGAAGTTCTATGAAGTTTAGGTGGTGGTATGGGACCCTATCTAGACATTGCACAATAGGCTTTGAAGATATTAGTGAGTGAGTCCTTAGGTCTTATCCAAGACCATTACTTGAATGTCCTGATGTGATGAATGTCTCTTAAATGGACTAATGAAGATAATGACTTAAGATTATAAAGTATGTAAATGAATAAGTACCTAGTCTAGAATAACTTTAAGGATTGCCTAGTTAAAGTGTGAAGGAGGGGCATAAAGGATGTCTCTTCATGTTTTACCTAGGGAAGTCTTAAGAGTGACTCTAGATAGGAATGTTGATTAATGAATTGAGAATGATCTTATCGTAGGTAGTCTAAAGGATCACTTAAGTGTGGTATAGGATTGTATGGGCGGTTACTTCACAACTCACTTAAGTGAGCCTTAGAATCACCTTTGGTAGGAGGATCTCATGTTATATGTTTTGATGTGTTGTAAGTGTATTTATCTCATTATAGGTGGTCGTGAGGATCATTTAGGTGTGCTTATAGAGGATATATGGGCAGTATCTCTTTGTTTTACTTAAGTGAGTCTTAGGATATTTTAGTGAGAAGGTTGCATGCTAAGAAGGGTTCACTGTAACATTGGTTTAGTTCACTATGAAGCTGAGTTAGTTCACTGTAACAGTGAAGTTCACTCTAACATTCCTGAAAAAGTGATAAAAAGCTCATGTGATATCTTATGTATTTCTAAAGGGTAAAATGTTGTTCTTTTTCTTATACTATGATGTTTTAATCAAAAAGAGCATATCTCCGTTAAATGTCCGTTATCATGATTTTCTGCATTATTCCAAACTTAGTACATGTATTTGTACTAATTCCATGCTTTTATCTATCTCTAAAGTGATTCATAGGTGCAGGTGATTTTGGGAGCGAAGATTGGATTATAGGATCTTTCAAGCAAGGTTGAAGTATGTCCTCATTTTACTGGAGGCATCACTATATTAGAGTGCTTTTATTAAAGCATTGTATTAGACTTAGTAGTACTATATTTTGATGTATGGGCTGTGTGCCAAGTATATTTTGAGACTAAGATTTGATGATATGAGACTTAGTATTTCCTATGGTTTTTATATGAAAGAGATTTTGAAAGACTATCCGAATGTTGTGAAAAGTTTTAATTCCGCACTACTTTTCATTCATGTATGTGCGGTGAATTATACGAAAGGGCTTGTACAAGACGTCCAAGAGGTCAAGTACGCAGTGTTGCGATCCAAGAGTGCCCTAGCTTCTAGGGTATAGGTGCGGGTCTTGAAAAATGTGATATCAGAGCATAGGTTATGAAAGTGGTCTTAGGAATCCAAAAGTCTCATCAAGTCACGTCTAGTAGAGTCTCGATCATCGGTGTGAGTCGCGACACATCTATGGGCGAGATGCTATAGGACAATAGAGTTTCCCTTTTTTTTCTATTCCTATGTCGCGCCGTATAGATTTAGAAGTTATGAGTGTTCTTTTCTAATGGTTTTCCTTGTGTTATAGGAGATGAATACGAGGAGACACCGGCTAGGAGAGTTGAGGAGAATGATGAGAATGAGGAGATTCCTCCTCAAGTTGAACAAGTTGAGAAAATTCTTCAAGCTGCTCAAAGGTGCTCAAGGGTCTGAAGGTACTAGAGATGCTCAAGTCCCTATTGTGGAAGGAGGTAATGATGTTCCGGTGGTTCCCCCAGAAATGACTAATGGGGAGATTAGAGAGGACTTTACTTGATTTAGCTCGAGCCTTGACTACCCATGTGAATAGGGGTATTGAGCCTAGAGTGAATATTGTGGAGAGCACTATGACATCTAGATTGATAGATTTTGTAAGGATGAATCCTCCTATATTTCTTGGCTCTATGGTGGGAGAAGATCCACAAGAGTTTCTAGATAGTGTGTATAGGTGTTGAGTGCCATGGGGGTGACTTCTATGGAGAAGGCGTAGTTAGCTTTGTACCAATTGAGGGAGGTTGCTCAAGTGTGGTACACTCAATTGAATTATAATAGGCCGGTTGAGTCGGGTCCTATTGAGTGGGAGGAATTAAAAAAGGCTTTCTTAGGAAAGTACTTTCCCCGTGAGAGGAGGGAGGTGAAGGTAGAGGAGTTTATCAATCTCAAGCAAGGCAATACGAGTGTTGAGGAGTACTCACTGAAGTTCACTATGTTTTATAGATATGCACTATCCTTAGTGTCTAACCCTAGGGATGAGATGAGTAGGTTTGTGACCGGGGTCGCCGACTTAGTGAAAGAAGAATGTCATATTCTCCATGATCATATGAATTTGTCTAGACTCATGGTTTATGCTCAATCCATTGAGGAGTCTAAGCTTAGTAGGAGAAACTTGAAGAGAAGTTGGCAAAGTGATCAAAGCCAACCTAGGTTGAAGAAGAAGGTTTAAAGTCAAGATGAACCTAGGGGTGCTAAGGTGAAACTTGAGAAGGGTAGTGGTTATCAAGTTGGTAAGCCTACATATGCTACGTGTGGGAAGAGGCACTATGGGAAATGCCTAATTAGTACCGGGAGTTGTTTTGGCTGTGGTAAAGAAGGAAACATAGTGAGGGATTGTCCTAGTATTTCTTCTAGAGGAAGATAGGGTAAACAAGTTCCTCCAAGTGCTCCGGAAGGTGATGCTCTAAAGAAGAATCGTTTCTATGCACTTAGGACTAGAGGAGCAAAGCCGGATGATGATGATGATGATGGTAAGTTCTTTTATTTCTCTCTGTTATTGTTATGATTTCCTTATAATTGGGGGAGTATGGTTAGTAGAGGAGCTAGATGGTCATAGCAGTATGTTGCATGTTGCATTGTGTTTAGGAGTCTTGTTGGAATTGAATTTCATTGATTCCTTGTATTGTGCATTTTATGAAGTTATGATTATATTGTAAAAAGTGTTTACATTGTTTTATCTTTCATATTAGCATGTTTTTATCATAAATTGCCTAAAACTTGCATTTTTGGAATTTTGAAGCATGTTCACTGCCAGGGAATTTAGCTCACTGTAAGATTTTTGCAAAATTGCATAAACTGTCCTTTGGTTGAAAATTGTTGTAAAGTGTATATAACTGATGTAAATGAGCGTATTAATGAATGTAAAATGAGTTCATGCTATTTGAAATGAAGAATGTGAGTCTTATTGCATAATGAGTTGTAGAATTGCATCTAGATTCTTGTTGTGTTGTGAGTCTCTTGATTATGTGAAATTGATGTTTATTAAAGATTATGTATTGTATAATGTGTTATGCGGTATGGGTATGAGCTTTTATTTGAATCTATACTCTTGGAAATGTTCGGAGAGTGGTAAGTGTCATTCGAGGACGAATGTTGTCCAAGTGGGGGAGAATGTGACACCTCTAAAATGACTTATATGAAAATAGAGCCTAACATGGTTGTCATGAGGTTGTAAGGTCCTAAAATGTTTTATAATGTGGTAATGAGTCAGTGTCTAATGATTTAGGTGAATTGAAAGTGAAACGTCAAGGGACGACCAAGACATTCGACGACTAGTCACCTATGTGCCTCATGCGTGTTTTTAAGTGATTATGTGTGTGTTATGAGCTTATGATGTCCTTATGTGAGTAATAATAGTGTGTATAGGAAGTTTGCCATGTTTCATGAAGTTTGGAGGTCAAATGTCTAAGAACGTCCATGACGTTCCAAAGGATTGCCTTGAAACGACCTTGTGTGTCTTAGCATATTTCAACGAGTTTTATGAGTTCGTTTTTAATGAAATTGATATGGGAGGTCCTAAACTCGTATACGATCATATTCGGGTTGTAAACGTCTTGTCAAACAACCGCATGGACCAACCAAGTGTCCTTGAGGAAAGACCCATCTTGGTGGCCAAAACTTTCTAAAGCAGTCCCATATACGGATGGTAATCGACGGCCTGTAGGCTGGTTGATGCCCCGTAGGTGGAGGGAGTTGGTCAAGAATTAGACGTGAGAGCCTGAGCTCCCAAAGGCCAGTCTCTGATCCAAACGACATCCAGACAGGATGGCCGTTGTTAGACCAATGCCTCGTCGATGGGCAGGCGTAGGTGAAGTCTGCAATTTCGCAGCTTCACTGTTAAATGCAAGGGTGAATTGGTAAATTCACCCCACGTCCAAATAAGTATTTGGGAGGTTTACTAAGGATATTATATTCATTTTAAGTGGGTTTATAAGTCCTAACTACCTAGATGAATTTATTATACTAAAAATCAAAACCCAAATTTTCTAAGAAATTCTCTAGAACTCCATTGAAGTCAAAACTCAAGGAAGAGCTTGCGTAAAGATTTTATTGGTGATTCTTGATCAATTTCGTGTTTAGATTCATTGAGGTATAGCTTTCATCCTTGAAACTCTTTTCATCAAGGAGCAAAGCTTCAAAGTGATTTCTAAAGTCTTCTAAAGATGAACTTGTCCAATTTTATGATCTAGCGATGGGTTATTGCATAAAACATTTTGAATCATTTATTATTTATTGAATTGATTTTAGTTTGATGGTTTTAACCTAAAATATTCATGAACCTATGCAAAACATAAACTCTTCAAATTGCCTATATTATGGGTGTTATGATCATGTCTCAATTCTTATGAATTCTACTTAGTTTTCTTTGGGCTATTGATTGATGTAAGAATTGTATTGGATTGATGTATAGGCTGTCTTAGATATATAAATATATATTTAATTGATCAAGATTCATTGAGTAGTATGATTTTTGTATTGAATTGATGATCATGTCCATGGGTAAGGGCTTTGTGGTATTGTATTGGATGATTTAGCTATGGATTGAAGTGGTAAGAATGGAATGGTGGTACTCTGCCTAAATCTCTTTACATTATGTAATTAAGGTCTTGAATTATGTTTTGATTGGTACGGTCCACTTATGGTGGCGGTGTTATGTGTTAAAATTGTGAATTATGTGGCCTTGGCTGTATTACTTTATGTATTATGATGATCATGGCGTTGTCGGCAACTACTTGATATATTATGATGGTTGTGTAGTTGATTTATATTAAGTATGATCATATTCATCTACATGTGATTAAGGTGAATGTATGTGTTCTTCTATTGATGTTGTTCGGTGATCATGTTAGACTATCACTATGTCCTTATGTGTGTAGTCTTAGAGTTGATGCATGATTCTTCCTACTTGGTTAGGTGAGTCTTATGATGGTTATATTGATTATATTATAGTAGTGAATAGGGTGACCTAAAGTTGATGTTGGTTATGCCTATGTGCTTCTAGAATGATATGCTATATGTGAAGATGTGTGTGTCTTGTCTTGGTAGACTTGTGTCCCATATACATGTACATTGTGAATATGAGATTCTTGACTTAGTATGCTAAAGCCTCTTATTCTTGTATGTATGAATGACATGTGACACTGAACATTGTTATGACGACAAAATTATGTGGAGCCCTCAACCTAGTTGAGAGGTTATGATATCCTTGAAGTTGAAATCCGTAATGGTATCCTTCTTGTGTGAATGGTGGACTTAAGGTTGGTCGGATGGAGCGGCATGAAATCATCCTTAGGAAAATAATGAGCTATTATGTTAACCATTGAAAGGCAACCCTAGGGGACCCTCTTTGGTAAGGTGAATGTGATTGGGTTATGAACTAAATATGGAACCTCTTAATGTGATCCTTTATTTCAATTACTCTATGATAACAAACGCTAGACCCGAGTGGTAATGGTTTGGGAAGTAGCTATAGTTATGAATGAGGCTATAGTGCAAATAAACCCAACATATTCCTTAACCATGTTACAAAATGTGATGTGTCCAAGTTATACCATTGGCAAGTAGAACACCCTCCATCAAAGTAGGTTACAACTCCGGATTCCATGCCCTACTACCATGGTATATGTTGGTTATTGCCTATTCTCATCTTATGGTATACCTACTAGTGTTTGAGAAGTTATATGAAGTTTAGGTGGTGATATGTGACGCTATCTAGACATTGCAGAATAGGCTTTGAAGATATTTGTAAGGTCTTGAAAATGACTTAGGGGAACTAGAGCCTAACATGGTTGTCATGATGGTCTAAGGTCCTAAAATGGTCTACAATGTTGTATTGAGGCAATAGCTAAGAGTTTAGGTGCATTGGAAGTCAAACGTCAAGGGACGACCAAGACGTTCGACGACTAAGTCACCTAAGTGTCTCATATGTGATTTTGTGTGTTTATGTGTGATTCATGAGGTTGTAAGGTTCTTAAATCAGTTATTTTGTGTATATAGACAGTGTGTCAAGTTTTGATAAGTTTTGAGGTCAAACGTCTAAGAACGTCCATGACGTTCGAAAGATGTGCCTTGAAATGACCTTTTATGTCTAGGCATGTTTCATCGAGTTTTACGTGTTCATTTTGGTGAAATTCATGTGAGAGGTCCTAAACTCATATACGAGCATGTTTGTGTTGGAAACATCGGGGAAAATATCCCTAAGGACCATCCGAAGGTCCTTGAGAAAGGACCCTAAGTTGGTGCCAAGGCTGCCCAAGACAACCCAAACCACGGAGGCAATCGACGCCCAGTGGGTCAATCGATGCCTTGTTGGTTGGGTCTCATCGTTTGGGACTTAGCCTGGGGAAAGGAGGGACCAAATACAATCCTCAGTACCAAACCACATGTCACGCCCAAATCTACCCCCGAGACGCGGACACGGGACTTAGGACAACAAGTGATCCCAAGCTAACCCTGCTGGCATGATCATGAGCGTACTGAAGAATATAAACTGTTGAAGAAGCTAAATCATACTTAAAATGAAAAGATGGGGAATACCAATATGCTATAATTGAGATATATGAAAATTGATGAGTTTAATACAAAGAAAAATATTAACTCAATACTAAATTGAAACTAACTGTCTGAATATAGCCTCTAAACTGTACTAGAAATACTAGGACAAGCCCCAGCTAAATCTAGCAAAAACTGAAACTAAATGACTAAAAGACTGAAATGAAACTCATGACTGTTGTCCTCGGAGAATGAGGACTCACCACTGAATCTGCTGAACTGGAGATCAAAAATTGATCTATGCGTGATCTGGATGCTGAGAACCTGAACCTACATCACGAGAAGATGTAGCGCACGTATGCGTCAGTACTTGAAAGGTACTGAGCATGTAGGATAGAATAATGCTGAAATAAAATATAACTGAACAAGCACAAAATCAATTATAATAATCTGAACATGATATACCAAATTCTGAGCTAACTGGATGCAATGATAAATTTATAACATACTGAAACTGAATACAGAGTATACTGATAAATGGTCAATATAAGAGAATTTGACTGAGCTGTGGGAGCTACTAATAACCGACAATAAAACCACATGAGCTAAATGTGGAGTCCAATGTATACGCCCCATCGAGAGGACCCAATATACCCTTTCAGAGGTATAAAGGCATTCTAGCATTATCACTAAACTGATGCCCACAGAGGGGACATACAACCTACTTGGCTAGTAGTTCTGGGACTGATTGGGTACGCTAAACCCTAGTCCAACTCAGTATTATGGTACTACCATTGATTTATATAGTTAACTGATTATGTTTAAACTTCTGTAAAATACTGGATAGCTCAAAATTGAACATGCAAATAGAGAATGCAACATTTAATCTTATAATGATGCATTAATAACCAAGGCATGTTTATCTGAAGTAACTGAATATCTGACCTAGCATGTGTAATTCAAGAACTAAATAAATACATAGCTAGAGTTCTAAAATTCATGCAATAATCTGAGTAATAACATGGAAATCTGATTTGGAACATATAATTAATTAATTCATGAAGTTCTGTTGAAGTTATAAAAACCCTAGTTTTAATCATGATATGAGAATCAAGAATCTGACAGAAAACTAGAGATCTAATGGGTGAAAGGAACCCACTAGTGGAATCCAACATACCTGGTGATGAAATTCACAGAAAAATACTTAGTTTTTGGGGCTGGAACTGCTGGAACCTTGTTGCATTCCCGAACTAGGGTTCTTGACCTTTTTCTCCTTTCTTGCTTCTAATTTTCTAACTTTTGATTTATGATTTTGACTTAGGTAAGTTTTAGTTATGTTTCTAGGCTTAAACTGAATAAAATCTGATGATTTAGGGTCAAAATGACGTATCTTAGGTTTTAAACAAAGTGGGAAAAGACCAAAAGACCCTTGAGTTAGTTGTTGTCGGACCAAACGACGACCTTGACAGACGGTCCGTCGTTTGGGTCCGTAGGTTGGGTCTATTCTACAAGCCTTTACTAATACGGGCATAACTTTTTACTCGGAGGTTTATTTTTAGCAAGGTTGGTAGCTATGGAAAGATAATTCAGTTATCTATATTTTGGTATGTCATGGGACACAAAATTCTTTTTGTGCTAAGAGTTATGATCATTTGAAGTTGACCCAACTGCAATTTGCCCCTTAGTGTATGCTAATTTCCACCCACGGTCATACATACGGACCGTGCTGGTCAATCTTGGTTCTTGTCAGAGAGTGGGTAAATGGGGTGTTGATCGACGAACACAAACTATGGACTGTAGTCTGACCTACGGACCTTAGGTTCGTCTTTCATTCAACTCTTAGTCAAATTTTCTGGGCTGAGTTTTTAGGGGGGTTTCTGACTCAATCGACGGATGTGCAGGATGGACCGTGGGTCCGGCTACTGTCCATCGATGGTAACCGTCGATTGCACCTACAGATTTATGAAAAGATGATTATTGGTCTGTTTTGGATACGGGGTGTTACATTATCTCCCCCTTGGGAACATTCGTCCTCGAATGGAAACTAAACTAGCTAAAATAGAGGGAGAGAGTTGCAATCCCTACTACTAAACACTGAGGACTGAGTTTCTGACTTGATTAAGTTCCAAGAACATGAAAATACGCTGAAAATGCAAGTACAAACTGAGGGAACATGATTCTAAGGCTGAATTTACACATGAATAACTGAAAAATTGAAGAGGAACTATTACCTCAAGATGGAGTGGAATCAGAAGGAAAGAGGTGAGGATACTTGGCTTTCATGGCTGCTTCTGCTTCCCAAGTAGCTCCCTCTACGGACTGACTCCTCCACAAAACCTTGACTGAAGCGACTTCTTTATTTATCAACCTTCTAACCTGACAGTCAAGAATCTCAACTGGTACATCCTCATAAGAAAGACTAACTTTCACCACCACACTCTCTAATGGAACTACAGAGACTTGATCACCCAGACACTTCCACAAGAGCGAGATGTGGAAGACCGAATGCACTGCTGTTAAGTCTGCTGGTAACTCTAACTCATATGCCACCTTGTCAATCCTTATCAAGATCTTGTAAGGGCCTACATATCTAGAACTGAGCTTACCTTTCTTGCCAAATCTCTCACCTCTTTCATAGGTGACACTTTCAGAAAAACGCAATCATCAACTTGGAACTGTAGTTCCCTCCTCCTTACATCTGCATAAGATTTCTGATGACTTTGGGCTGTCTTAAGTCTATCTCTACTGAGTTGCACTTTATCCACAGCATCAAGGACTGAATCGGGCCCTATCAACGTTGCTTCACCTACTTCAAACCAACCAACAGGAGATCTACATCTACGTCCATACAAAGCCTCATAAGGGGCCATCTGAATGTGGGAATGATAGTTATTATTGTAGACGAACTCAATCAGAGGAAGGTGATCATCCTAACTACCTTTGAAATTGATAACACAAGCTCTAAACATATCCTCTAGGGTTTGAATGGTACGCTCTGCCTGTCCATCCGTTTGTGGATGAAATGCTGTGCTAAGGTTAACTTGAGTACCAAGACCCTTCTGAAATGACTTCCAGAAATGAGAGGTAAACTAAAGACTTCTATCTGAGATGATAGACAAAAGAACCCCATGCAGCCACACAACTTCATTAATGTAAAGCTTGGCATAGTCCTCTGCCGAATCTGTAGTCTTGACCGCCAAAAATAAAGAAGACTTAGTCATCCTATCAACTATCACCCAAATTGAGTCAATGTTGTCTGCGAGTACGCGGTAACTCTGTGATGAAATCCATATTGATCACTTCCCACTTCCAAGTAGGAATGTCGATCTCCTGAGTCATAACCCCTGGTTTCTGATGTTATACCTTGACTTGCTGGCAATTGGGTCACTTACTCACGAAATCTTTTATATTCCTCTTCATGCCATTCCACCAATAGCCTTCCCTCAGATTGTGGTACATCTTAGTGGCACCTGGATGAATAGAATATCTAGAGTTATGTGTTTCTGCAAGAATGTGTTGTCTCAACTCATTCACATCAGGAATACACAATCTACACTGGTAGCGAAGTACACCATATCCCCCTTGGGAAAAGGAAACCTCCACTTTCTGATTATGAACTACACTCTTAATTTCAAGCAAGATTGGATCACTGTATTGCTTTTCCTTAACCTCCACTACCAAAGAAGATTCTGCCCCATTCTGAGCTGTTACACCACTATCTGATATTCTCATAAGGCGAACTGCTAAGCGAGCAAGCCTATGAACGTTCTTCACTAACTCCTTCCTGTCTTCCTTAACATGGGCTACACTACCCATAGATAGTCTACTAAGAGATTCTGCTACTACATTCGCCTTACCAGGATGATAATGCACACTCATATCATAATCCTTAAGGAACTCAAGCCATCTCCTCTAGCAAAGATTCAACTCTTTCTGTGTGAACACATATTGAAGGCTCTTATGGACAGTGAACACACTATATGAACACCATACAACTAGTGTCTCCAAGTCTTGAGTGCAAACACCACTTCTGCAAGCTCGAGGTCATGAGTTAGATAGTTTTTCTTATGCACCTTAAGCTGTCTAAAAGCATAAGCTATAACCTTTTTCGCTGCATCAACACACAACCTAGGCCCATTCTGGATATATAACAATAGATCACATAAACATCTGAACCCTCTGGTAGAGTCAATACAGTAGTTGTAGTCAATCTTATTTTCAATTCTGCTAAGCTTTTCTCACAATCATCAGACCACTGAAACTTGACCATCTTCTGAGTCAACCTAGTCAATGGTGAGGCTATGGATAAAAATCCTTCCACGAAACTTCTATAATAACTGGCTAGACCTAAGAAACTTCTGATATCTGTAGCAGAGGTAGGTCTGGCCCATTGTTTCACTGCTTCTATCTTCTGTAAATCAACTCAGATCCCCTCGCTAGATAAAATGTGACCAAGGAAAGCAACTAATTGCAACCAGAACTCACATTTGCTAAACTTAGCGAATAACTGACGATCTTTGAGAGTCTGCAGAACAACTCTCAAATGACTTGCATGTTCTTCCTCATTCCTAGAGTAAATGAGGATATCATCAACAAAGACGATAACGAACAAGTCCAAGTACTGTTTGAACACTCTGTTCATCAAATTTATGAAAGTTGAAGGAGCATTGGTTAGTCTAAATGACATAACTACAAATTCAAAATGACCATACCGAGTTCTAAAAGGTGTTTTTGGAATGTCACTATCTCTTACTCTGAGCTGATGATAACCCGATCTGAGGTTTATATTTGAGAAATGGATAGCACCCTGAAGTTGGTCAAAAAAGTCCTAAATCATGGGTATGGGATACTTATTCTTGATTGTGACCTTGTCACTCTATCTATAGTCAATGCACATTCTTAGAGAACCATTTTTCTTCTTTATGAACAACACTGGTGCACCCCATGTTGAAATACTAGGTATGATGAAACCCTTATCTAGAAGGTCTTTCAACTGATCCTTCAATTCCTTAAGCTCTACTGGAGCCATTCTGTAAGGAGGAATCGAAATAGGTTGGGTATCTGGAAGGAGATCAATTCCAAAGTCGATTTGCTTTTCGGGAGAAACTCCAACATCTGGAAACTCACTGACTACTGGAACTGACTCAAGAGTTGGGGTTTCAGACCTAGAATCCTTAACCCAAACTAGATGATAGAGATAACCCTTAGAGATCATCTTTCTGGCCTTAAGGTAAGAAATAAATTGACCAATAGGTGCTAAGCTACTACCCTTTCATTCTAAGATTGGTTCGTCTGGAAACTGAAAACGAACAATCCTAGTACTACAATCGACGGAGCATAACATGAATATAATCAATCCATGCCTTGAATGACATCGAAGTCTACCATTTCTAACTCTACAAGATCTGCTGAGGTGACTTTCTGAGAGATTGTGACATGGAAATTTCTGTATACCCGTCTAGCTATAACTAGGTCACCGACTGGAGTAGAACTGAGAAAGGTTTTGAGAGAGTTTTTGGACTAACACTGAATTGGACTGCAATGTAAGGAGTTACAAAAGAAAGAGTAGCCCCTGGATCTAATAATGCATAAATATCAAGGTCAAAGACTTGTAACGTACCAGTGACTACATCAGGTGAACCTTCCTGATCTTGGAGAACCTGAAGAACATACAACCTATTCTGGCGCTGACCCCCACCTGTACCAGATGAGTTACCCTGCTGAGTTGGGTGACTTGCTGGTGCTGATGAAGTTGTAGACTGAACTCTACCATTTCCACCTCCTTGACCCTGTCTAGAAGGACAATCCCTCAACGTGTGACCAGACCGAACGCACCCAAAGCATCCTTCTTTTCCTGCGAGACAATCGCCCGGATGGTTCTTACCACACTTAGGGCAAGTGGGGTAAGTCTTGGTGCCTGAAACACTTCCTTGAGACTTAGAGCCTGGTGCTCTAACATTTTGGTCAAACCTATTCTTGGAGGATGGCACACTAGCTGATGAAGGGGCTGGAGCTGAAAACTTTTGTTGACTCTGCGAGCGATTTCCACCACCCGATCTCTGCTGAGAATAGTCATAGTTCCCAGTCCTAGACTTCTTATTCTCCTTAGCATGTTCCCTAAGCTTATCACCCTCAAACTGCTGAGCATGAGTCATAAGCCTAAATATGTTCATATCTCCTAGTAACATAGCATTTTTGCACTCAGTTTTCACCAAATCTTACACTCCATACAAAAACTTATTCATTTGAGCCCTGGAGTCAGCAACCATGTGAGGAGCATACCTGGAGAGTTGGTTAAACTTGAGTGCAAACTCTTGGACTATCATGCTACCCTGCCTTAAGTTCATAAATTCTTGTGCTTTGTCTTCTCTCAACTGTATTGGGAAGAACCTATCCAGAAAGGTCTCACTAAAGTACTCCCAAGTAATAAGAGCTGCATTTGCACCCCTATTCTCCTTCCACTTAGTGTACAAAATATGAGCCACATCTTTCAGCTGGTATGATGCCAACTCAACCCGATCATTCCCAGTAAACTTCATCACCTCAAATATCTTCTTGATCTGGTACAATAAATTCTGAGGATCCTCACTAGTCTACGATCCTAAGAACTCAAGCTGATTCATCCTAACAAAGTCACGGACCCTGGCTGCTACTTATCCACCATTTCATTCATAGGAGCTTGAACCCGATTGTTCTGGTTGGTCATACTCTGAGCCAACATCTGTATAACATTTCTTAATTCAGCATTGGAGACTTCCTGATCTGGGACTGGAGGAGATGCGTTTGCATAACTGGCGTTATCATTTCTAGCGTTAGCTCTACGAGGAGGCATGATCTGAAATGTAGAACATCAAGTTTTAATGGAATTAGATCATAACTTACACACGCTAAGAGTAACAACAAAGTGAAGTTTTCCTAAAACACTTCATAGGCTCCCTCTCATTAGATGTGGTGCACTTCACACCCATGAAAAAGACTCTACTTAGTGCGACTTTTCAGACATCCTATGGAACTTAAACCTAGTGCTCTGATACCAAGGTTATCACGCCATGAGCTACCCCCGAGACATGAACACGGGACCTAGGACCACAAGTGATCCCAAGATAACCCTATTGGCATGATCATGAGCATACTAAAAGAATATAAACTGTTGCGGAAGCTAAATCATACTTAAAATGTAAAGATGGGGAATACACATATGCTATAGCTGAGATATATGAATACTGATGAGTTTAATACAAAGAAAAATATTAACTCAAAACTAATCTGAAACTAACTATGTCTGAAAATAGCCTCTAAACTAGACTAGAAATACTGGGACAATCTGTAACATTTCAAAATCCCAAGACATGTAGTAAAACTTAACCTAGGCTCCATGAGGTCTAAATCACTGTTCTAAGTCAAATTAGGAGTATATAGAGTGGTTAAGGTGTTTAAGAGCCAAAATATTCAAGAACCTTCATAACGTCCGAAAAGTTGGTTCATAAGGGGGCTAGTGTGTCTTAAGCCGTTTGACTAGTTTTAAGAGTCGGAATCAAATGAAAGTTGGTGGAAAAAGGTGTAACACATGTGAGGGATGTTTCATGATAGAAACGTTCGGGTACAACTCCCAAAGAACCAACCAAGGGCCCTTGAGGAGGACCCTTGTAGCTTGGAATGCAACACTGCTGGCAGTGTGCCGCGACGGAATGGGGTCGATGGGGCGTCAGTGGCTCGACGGGGCATCGAGGCCACCGTCGTCCCACACTTAGTCGATTTCTAAGGAGCCCTAGCCTGCATAGTCTCTGACCAAGAAGACGGAGTGCAGGAAAGAGGGAGGGGTTTTCCGTCGACTCACCGACAGCCCGTCGACGGGGTTCCGTCGGTGAGGGTCTGTAAATCCCAGCACGTTTTAAGTTAAATACATTTAATTAATTAAGTGGTTTAGGGGTAATTGGGGATTAAAGGAAGACTAATTTAGTTGATTTAATCCCACTATAAATACCCTCAACCCTCATTAGCCTAAAGACAACTCCAAAAAAAAAAATGTAATAAACTCTCTTCATTCTCTCTACTGTCTCTCTCCATTGGAAGACTCCATTGTAGATTATCTTGGGAGGTGCATTAGGAGCTGATTAAGGACTAATGCACCATCAAAAGGTCATCCAATCTTAAGGTATGAGATCTAATTCACCTTTGAGACTTCTTTCCTCATGTTTTCCAAAAGTTCAGTTTCATATGGGTTTCTTTCAATTACGAATTATATGTTATGAATTGAGTTGTTCATGTTTTTTCTTGGATTATAATAAGTAGATTATCATGTGTTGTAACTTAGTTAGGATGAATTGATATGGTTTGGTCTAGATTGTAGATCATGACCCTCAACCCCTAACCTTAGGCATGATCTTGTTATGAATTAGGTGTAGTTTGATGCAATTGATTCTATTATTGATTAAATCATTCTTAATGGTTGTTATTACATTGATGATGAACGTGTAGTGATGAATTGAAGTCCTACATGCAAATCCTTGGGTGTTGATCTAGGTTAAGATGATAGGCTTAGATAACATGTTTCCAAGTTTTGATTTAGTATTGAATTATGGTGTAGTGACTTTTCTAAATTCATAATCATGTTGGGTGTTGAATTACATTGATGTGATAAATCAAATTGGGGTAATCTATGGGTTGATGGTAAGACCCTTTATGATGAACTATGGAGGAGTGTTGGTAAGTCTTGATTATCCTAATTCTCACTTTAATTATGGTGAATTGTTCTCAAGTTATGATGTTGTTTTGAAGTATACCTTGTTTAGAGTGATAGGATGGCATGGTTATTGAGTTGAAATGTCTTATGTTTTGGTTGTGAGGTTGCTTAGGGTGTACATGCCATAAGAATGATAATATGTGATTATGTACCCTATTATGATGTGATATATAAAAGGTTGTCCTCACTTATATGAATTGTGAATGAAAGGACTAATTCTCATACAATTCTTATTGAGCTATGATAACAAATATACAAGGGCTAGGCCTTATGACCTAAGTTAAGTTTATGATTATAATAAGAGTTAAGGCATTTCAATAAATGGACCTAGCTTAGCACCGAGCGAGCTTGTAGGTGAGGGGGTGACACTTTCTTACATAAGGAAAGGTAGGGTTCACTACAGTCCTCATGGGGTGGATAGCCTCATGACACAATGTAGGGTGTAGAGTTGATATTTCCATGGTTCTTTTCCCCAAGTTCCATAAACTATGTTGCCACCATATGATACTAGCTAGTGGATCCACCTAGATAGCTATGTTTATGTTAGGTTCTACCTTGGCCAGTAGATCACCTTCCATCGGTTTAAGGTTTTATGACACCGGATTCCACATTAGCTCATGTGGTCTATGTCGGTTAAGGCAAGAGTTCCCTAAACTAAAATGAATGAACGAAGTATAGAGTAATTGAAGAGACTTGAGGGGTTTGACTTTAGCTTAGATAGGGGTATGGGACTCTACATATGCCTTGCACTAGTTTCCCTTGATAGAAGCTTTGAGAAGTTAATATTATGTCTATAAATGATGATATAATGTAAATGACTTTATATGTTAAATGAGATGCTTATGAATATGATATTGGTTAACAATGTTAAAGAAAGAATGCTATATGAGATGGAAGATTATGCTATGTGAAGTGAATTGCTAATTATGATCCTTGGTGGGTTACTTGATTAAGTGAGGTTATGGGGCTTTGCTTGGTCATTGCACATGTGGCTTCTTAAGGATTATAGTTGGTTGGTTTGCTTTGCTATTTACGTGCTTACTCTTATTCATGTTTGTGATGTTATTACTTGATGATAGAGATATATGGGATTATGGGTTTAAGTATGATGACATGCATATGATATAATTAACTTGTTAGTATATTCAAGGGAATGGCTTAAATAACATGATTTTCTTAAATATCCCTTTTTAGCATATTTTGTTGGTATTTGTGTATATGGTCTCATACTTAGTACATGTGGTGTACTAACCCCATTTTCTTCCCTCTTTCCCAAACATTTCAGGTTCCGGTCGTTGAAGTTTGACTTGAGGTGATTTGAAGGAAGACTTGGATATTCTATCATCCAAGTGGTAGGTCCTCATTTCCCCGAGGACGATGCCAATACTATTTTATGAAGTTACTTAGTTACTACAACTTTTGTATTTATTCAATTTCCTATTTGAGACAAAGTTGTATAAAGCCTATATGTGGTTTACTTCTATTAATGTAGGGCTATGCCCAATGTTATTGTTCTCGTTTAGATGGTTTATGAGATGAGACGGATTTATGAATCTATTTCCTTATTATATAAGTGCGTGGAATAAAAGTAGAAGACTATGTAATCTTCTTATACGAACGAGTCTATGTATACTCGATATAATTATGATTATGTGTATGTAGAGGTCTATGTAAGCCTCCGATTAGACGTCGTTGAGAAGTTTTAAATTCGTTCTTATTTTTATTCGATGAATGCAATGATGTAAGACTAAGAGGCTTGTCTTAGTCCTCAAAGAGGACACCGACGCCGATTACGTCTAGGGGGTAAACCCGGATGTGACAAACTTGGTATCAGATCATGAGGTTGAATATCCTTGATGTTGACGTCTCTTTCAACCACGTCTATGTAGGTTTGTATTCATAATTGTGAAGCGCGCCACACTTATGAATGGAAACTTATTTAATGCTTAGGAATCACTCTCATTTTTGGAAATCCATTATCGTACCTCTAGAGTGTACTTCTTATATGATTTCACCTAAACCTTGTATTTTGGTTATAGGAGATTAATACTAGGAGGAATGCAGCCAGGAGACTTGCGGAGGAGATTGCTAATGCGGTAGTTCCTCCCCGTGATGATCCAGTTCCTCCTCTTGAAGAGGCTGTTGTTGATGATCACGCTCCGGCCAATCCTCCACCTATGACGTAGGCTCAGATGAGGGCTATTCTTGCTCAAATGGCTCAAGCCATGACTACTCAAGCTCAAGCCGCAACGGTGCAAGCCCAAGCTATGACTGCCCAAGCCAATTGGGATGTTGCACCTAGGGTTCATGAACAAACTATGGCTTCTCGACATAGGGACTTCACACGGATGAATCCTCCTTTATTGTATGGGTCTAAGGTTGATGAAGACCCTAAAAAATTCATTGATGAGGTTTATAAGATACTATGTGCTATGGGGTTGTCTTCCAATGAGAATGCCGAGTTGGCCTCATACCAACTCAAAGATGTTGCTCAAACTTGGCATGTGCAATGGAGAGGTAATAGGCCACTTCAAGGTGGGAGGGTGACTTGGGAGATCTTCAAGAGGACTTTCCTTAATCGGTTCTTCCCTAGAGATATGAGAGAATCTAAGGTGGTGAAATTCATCAACCTCTGCCAAGGAGGTATGAGTGTTAATGATTACTCCTTGAAGTTCATTTAATTGTCCAAATATTCTCCTTCCTTGGTATCCGATCTATAGATGAAATGAGTCGATTTGTGACGTGTGTATCGGATGACTTGCAAGAAGAATGTCATTCGACTATGCTTCATGATAACATGAATATTGGTCGTCTTATGGTGCATGCTAAAAGGGTGGAGGAGTCTAGGGCAAAAAGGAAGGATAGGGATTCAAAGAGGACAAAATCTTTTGAGGGTGGAGCTACGAAAGATAGGCTTGGGATTCAAGACAGGCCTAGATTCAAGAAGAGGTTCTCAAATCAAGCTCCATCCAAATTTCCCAAGGCTAGGGATGAGAGAGCCCCTAGGCCAAGAGTTCAAAAAGGGAAAAGTGGAAATTCGTTTTGAAGAGAGGCCACCTTGCAAGAAATGTGTGAAGAAGCATTTTGGTGCTTTCCTCCTTGGGTCGGACAAGTGCTTCGGTTGTGGAAAGATGGGTCACAGGGTGTGAGATTGTCCTAATGCTAAGGGGCAAGAGAAGGGTGGACAGCCACGTGGTTCTAGTGATGCTCCCAAAAAAACTGCTTTTATGCTCTTCGTACAAGGGATGACCAAGACGCCTCTCACGATGTAATGACCAGTATGTTAAAAATCTTTGCTATTGATGTGTATGCTTTTCTTGATCCGGGTGCTACTTTATCTTTTGTTACTCCTTTAGTAGCAAAAAAGTTTGATACTTTACTCGATGTTTTGCATGACCCTTTTGTGGTGTCTACTCCGGTGGGTGAGTCAATTATAGCAAAAAGTTTCTACCGAAATTGTCCTATTACTCTGCCCAATAGAGTTTCCCATGTTGATCTAGTTGAACTAGATATGCTTGACTTTGATGTCATTTTGGGTATGGATTGGTTGCATGCTAGTTTCGCTTCTATTGATTGTAGGACTAGAGTTGTGAGGTTTAGTTTCCCACATTAACCCGTTATCAAGTGGAAGGGTGGGAATTCTATTCCTAGAGGTCGCTTCATATCTCGTCTAAAAGCATGTAAAATGATCTCAAAGGGGTGTCTTTATCATATTGTAAGAGTCCGAGATTTGGATTCCGAAATTCCTTCTATTGAGTCAGTCCCCGTAGTGAGTGAATTTCCGGAGATATTTCCTAATGACCTTCCCGGTATTCCTCTTGAACGGGAAATTGATTTTGGTATCGATTTGCTACCGGATCCAAACCCTATTTCAATTCCTCCTTATCGAATTGCTCCGGCCGAATTGATGGAGTTGAAGGCAAAACTTAAAAATTTGCTAGACAAGGGCTTTATAAGGCCTAGCATTTCTCCATGGGGTGCTCCGATCTTGTTCGTGAAGAAGAAAGACGGGTCCTTGAGAATGTGTATTGATTACCGCAAACTCAACAAGGTTACTATTAAGAACAAGTATCCTCTCCGCGGATTGATGATTTATTTGATCAACTCCAAGGGGCGATCTACTTCTCCAAAATTGACTTGAGGTCAGGGTATGACCAACTTAGGGTGAGAAATGAAGATATTCCAAGACGGCCTTTCAGACTCGGTATGGGCATTATGAGTTCGTTATTATGTCCTTTAGTCTCACAAATGCTCCGGCGGCGTTCATGGATCTAATGAATAGTATGTTTCGAAGCTACCTTGATTCATTCATTATTGTATTTATTGATGATATCTTGGTGTATTCGAAGAGTGAGGTTGATCACATGGGTCATCTGAGGGTGGTATTGTAAACCCTTAAAGAGCATCAATTGTTCGCCAAATATAGCAAGTGTGAGTTTTGGTTGAGGTCAGTGGCGTTTCTTGGACACATTATCTCTAGTGAGGGAGTTGAGGTAGACCCAAGGAAGACTGATGCGGTGAGAAACTGGTCTAGACCCTTAACTCCGACTGACATTAGGAGTTTCTTGGGTCTAGCGGGCTATTATCGAAGGTTTGTGGATGGTTTTTCATCCATTGCATCTCATTTGACTACATTGACTAAAAAAGGTAATAAGTTTGAGTGTTCGGAGGCTTGTGAAAAGACTTTCCAATTATTGAAGGATAGACTTACTTCGGCTTCGGTGTTGACACTACCGGAAGGTACAAAGGGCTTTGTTGTGTATTGTGATGCATCTTGTATAGGGTTGGGGTGTGTGCTTATGCAAAATGGGAGGGTGATTGCCTATGCTTCGAGGCATCTGAAGGTGCACGAAAGAAACTATCCCACTCATGACCTTGAATTAGCAGCCGTGGTGTTTGCTTTGAAAATATGGAGGCATTACTTGTATGGTGTCCATGTTGATGTTTTCACCGATCATAAGAGTCTCCAATATGTGTTTACTCAAAAAGAGTTGAATCTCTGGCAAAAGAGGTGGTTAGAATTGTTGAAAAATTATGATATGAGTGTCTTATATCATCCCGTCAAGGACAATGTGGTTGCGGATGCCCTAAGTTGTAAGACTATGGGTAGTTTGTCGCATATGGATGAAGCCAAGAAAGACCTAGTGAAAGATGTTCATAGGTTGGCTAGATTGGGGGTGCGATTGGAAAGTTCTCCAAATGGTGGTGCTACGGTTCATCATAGCTCTGAGTCATCATTGGTGGTTGAGGTGAAGTCCAAACAACACCTTGATCAACTATTGATGGAGTTGAAAGAATCGGTTCTTGGCAAGTTGAATGAGTCTTTCTCCTTAGGGGGGATGGTATGTTGAGTTACCACGGGAGATTATGTGTTCCCGATGTTGATGGCTTGAGGGATCGAATCCTTGAGGAAGCTCATGGATCCCACTACTCCATTCATCCGGGTTCAACTAAGATTTACCATGACCTTCGGGAGGTATATTGGTGGGAAGGCTTGAAGAAGGACATAGCGGAATTTGTTTCTAGGTGTCCAAATATCCAACAAATGAAGGCGGAACATCAAAAGCCGGGTGGCTTACTACAAGAGATACAAATTCCTACTTGGAAGTGGGAAGACATTAATATGGACTTTGTGGTAGGGTTGCCTTGGACTCAAAAGTCATATGATTCTATATGGGTGATTATTGATAGATTGACTAAGAAGAATAAAAGATCTTGCATTATTGATTTTAAGGGAAGTTGGGATAAGCATTTACCGTTGGTGGAGTTTGCTTATAATAATAGCTTTCAGTCATCCATCTCCATGGCTCCCTATGAAGACTGGTATATTAGGAGGTGTAGGTCTCATATAGGGTGGTTTGAAATTGGTGAGACATCGATTCTTGGTCTCGATTTGATTTATAGGACCTTGGAGAATGTGCATATCATAAGGAATCGGTTGCAAACAGCCTATAGTCGACAAAAGTCCTATGCCGACAATAGGAAAAGGGATTTGGAGTTTGAAGAAGGTGATAAGGTGTATTTGAAAATTTTACCTATGAAGGGAGTGATTAGATTTGGCAAGAAAGGAAAGTTGAGTCCTCTTTACGTGGGCCCTTACAAGATTTTGGAAAGGGTTGGTAAGGTTGCCTATAACTTGAAACTCCCTAATGATTTAGCTTTGGTTTATCCGGTTTTCCATGTCTCTATGTTGAAGAAGTGTGTCGGGGATACCGAGTCTATTCTTCCTATTGAAGGCCTTGGAGTCAAGGATAACCTCTCTTATGAGGAGGTTCCGGTTCAAATCCTTGATAGGCAAGTGAAGAGGTTGAGGAACAAAGAGGTGGTTTCCGTAAAAGTGTTATGGAAGAACCACCTAGTTAAGGGTGCAACATGGGAGGCCGAGGCCAATATGAAGACCCGTTATCCTAATCTTTTTTATGTTTAAGGTTAGACATTCTTTCTAATAATATAATTATTGCTAGGAATTGTGAGTTCTTGATTTTTAGGTGAAGTTTTGCAAAAATAATTTTTTAAACTTCATAGTAACAATACAGTGAGGTCACTGTAAGATAACCTTGGAAGCTTGAAATTGTCTTGCTTGTTGCATATTTTAGTTAAGTCATGTATTGTGATATAGTGAGTCCTTGTGGATATTATATAAAGCATATTGATAAGATGAACTTTGTGCTAATTGGCTTGTGTAACGAATGATTAGCTCATGTGTGTTGTGAGAAGGAGGTACCTCATGAGGAAACTTTGAGCCTATGTGTGATAAATTGAGCTTTGAAGTTTGACTTATTGAAATGATGTGATTCATGCTAATTTTATATTGTGAATTGGTTAAGCTGCTAGTCTTGAGTCTATTCCTCCCTTTAAAAGAGTGTTTAGTGTCATTCGGGGACGAATGTTCCTACAGGGGGGGGGGGGGGGGGTAATGTAACATTTCGAAATCCGAAGACATGTTGTAAAACTTAACCTAGGCTCCATGAGGTCTAAATCACTGTTCTAAGTCAAATTAGGAGTTTATAGAGTGGTTAAGGTGTTTAAGAATGAAAATATTCAAGAACGTTCATGACGTCCGGAAAGTTGGTTCATAAGGGGGCTAGTGTGTCTTAAGCCGTTTGACTAATTTTAAGAGTCGGAATTGAACGAAAGTTGGTGTAAATAGGTGTAACACATGTGAGGGATGTTTCATGATCAAAACGTCCGGGTACGACTCCCCAATGACCAACCAAGGGCCCTTGAGGAGGACCCTTGTAGATTGGAATGCAACACTGCCTGGCAGTGTGCCGCGACGCAATGTGGTCGACTTTCTCTCTCTATTGGAAGACTCCATTGGAGATTAGCTTGGGAGGTGCATTGGGGGATGATTAAGGAAGAATTCACCATCAAATGGTCATCCAATCTTAAGGTGTGGGATCTAATTCACCTTTGAGACTTCTTTCCTCAAAGGGCTCCTTCAAAAGGTTTTTATAAAGTTGAGTTTCATATGGGTTTCTTTCAATTACGAATTTTATGTTATGAATTGAGTTGTTCATGTTTTTTCATGGGTTATAATGAGTAGATTATCATGTGTTGTAACTTGGTTAGGATGAATTGATATGGTTTGGTATAGATTGTAGATCATGACCCTCAACCCTAACCTTAGGCGTGATCTTGTTATGGATTAGGTGTAGTTTGATGCAATTGATTCTATTATTGATTAAATCATCCTTAATGGTTGTTATTACATTGATCATGAACATGTAGTGATGAATTGAAGTCCTACATGCAAATCCTTGGGTATTGATCTAGTTTAAGATGATAGGCTTAGATAACATGTTTCCAAGTTTTGATTTAGTATTGAATTATGGTGTAGTGAATTTTCTAAATTCATAATCATGTTGGGTGTTGAATTACATTGATGTGATGACTCAAATAGGGGTAATCTATGGGTTGCTGGTAAGATCCTTTATGATGAACTATGGAGGAGTGTTGGTAAGTCTTGATTATCCTAATTCTCACTTTAATTATGGTGAATTGTTCTCAAGTTATGATGTTGTATTGAAGTATACCTTGTTTAGAGTGATAGGATGGCATGGTGATTGAGTTGAAATGTCTTATGTTTTGGTTGTGAGATTTCTTAGGGTGTACATGCCATAAGAATGATAATATGTGATTATGTACCCTATTACGATGTGATATATTAAAGGTTGACCTCACTTATATGAATTGTGAATGAAAGGACTAGTTCTCATACAATTCTTATTGAGCTATGATAACGAATATACAAGGGCTAGGCCTTATGACCTAAGTTAAGTTTATGATTATAATAAGAGTTAAGGCATTTCAATAAAGGGACCTAGCTTAGCACCGAGCGAGCTTGTAGGTGAGGGGGTGACACTTTCTTACATAAGGAAAGGTAGGGTTCACTACGGTCCTCATGGGGTGGATAGCCTCATGACACAATGTAGGGTGTAGAGTTGATATTTCCATGGTTCTTTTCCCCAAGCTCCATAAACTATGTTGCCACCATATGATACTAGCTAGTGGATCCACCTAGATAGCTATCTTTATGTTAGGTTCTACCTTGGCCGGTAAACCACCTTTCATCGGTGTAAGGTTTTATGACACCGGATTCCACATTAGCTCATGTGGTCTATGTCGGTTAAGGCAAGAGTTCCGTAAACTAAAATGAATGAACGAAGTATAGACTAATTGAAGTGACTTGAGGGGTTTGACTTTAGCTTAGGTAGGGGTATGGGACTCTACATATGCCTTGCACTAGTTTGCCTTGATAAAAGCTTTGAGAAGTTAATATTATGTCTATAAATGATGATATAATGTAAATGACTTTATATGTTAAATGAGATGCTTATGAATATGATATTGGTTAACAATGTTAAAGAAAGAATACTATATGAGATGGAAGATTATGCTATGTGAAGTGAATTGCTAATTATGATCCTTGGTGGGTTACTTGATTAATTGGGGTTATGGGGCTTTGCTTGGTCATTGCACTTGTGGCTTCTTAAGGATTATAGTTGGTTGGTTTGCTTTGCTATTTACGTGCTTACTCTTTTTCATGTTTGTGATGTTATTACTTGATGATAGAGATATATGAGATTATGGGTTTAAGTATGATGACATGCATATGATATAATTAACTTGTTAGCATATTCAAGGGAATGGCTTAAATAACATGATTTTCTTAAATGTCCCTTTTTTGCATATTTTGTTGGTATTTGTGCATATGGTCTCATACTTAGTACATATGGCGTACTAACCCCATTTTCTTCCCTCTTTCCCAAACATTTTAGGTTCCGGTCATTGAAGTTTGACTTGAGGTGATTTGAAGGAAGACTTGGATATTCTATCATCCAAGTGGTAGGTCCTCATTTCCCCAAGGACGATGTCAATACTCTTTTATGAAGTTACTTAGTTACTATAACTTTTGTATTGATTCTATTTCCTATTTGAGACAAAGTTGTATAAAGCCTATATGTGGTTTACTTCTATTGATGTAGGGCTATGCCCAATGTTGTTGTTCTCTTTTAGATGGTTTATGAGATGATACGGATTTATGACTCTATTTCCTTATTATATAAGTGTGCGAAATAAAAGTAGAAGACTATGTAATCTTCTTATACGAACGAGTCTATGTATACTTGATATTATTACGATTATGTGTATGTAGAGGTCTATGTAAACCTCTGATTTGATGTCGTTGAAAAGTTTTAAATTCTTTCATATTTTTAATCGATGAATGCAATGATGTAAGACTAAGAGGCTTGTCTTAGTCCTCAAAGAGGACACCGACGCCGGTTTCTTCTAGGGGGTAAACCCGGATGTGATACAAGCCCCAACTAAATCTAGCAAAAACTTAAACTAAATGACTAAAAGACGGAAATGAAACTCATGATTGTTGTCCTCGGAGAATGAGGACTCACCACTGAATCTACTGAACAGGAGATCGGAAATTGATATATGCGTGATCTGGATGCTGAGAACTTGAACCTACATCACGAGAAGATGTAGCGCATGTATGCGTCAGTACTTGAAAGGTACTGAGCATGTAGGATAGTATAAAGCTAAAATAAAACATAACTGAACGAGCACAAAAGCAAGTATAATAATTTGAACATGATATACCAAATTCTAAGCTAACTGAATGAAATGACCAATTTATAACATACTAAAACTGAATAATGAGTGTACTCATAAATGGTCAATGCAAGAGAATCTGACTGAACTGTGGGAGCTACTAATAACCGACAATAAAATCACATGAGGTAAATGTGGAGTCCGATGTATACGCCCCATCGAGAGGACCTAATATACCATGCCAGAGTATAAAGGCATGCTGGCGTGATCACTAAACTGATGCCTATAGAGGGGACTTACAACCTACTTGGCTAGTAGTTCTAGGACTAATTGGGTACGCTAAACTCTAGTCCAACTCGGTATTATGCTACTCCCATTTATTTATGTAGTTAACTGATTATGTTTGAATTTCTGTAAAATACTGGATAGATCAAAATTGAACATGCAAACTGAGAATGCAACATTTAATCTGATAATGATGCATTAATAACTGATGCATGTATATCGGAAGTAACTGAAATATCTTATCTAGCATGTGTAATTCAAGAACTAAAGAAATACATAGCTAGGGCTCTAAAATTCATGCAATAATCGGTGTAATAACATGGAAATCTGATTTGAAACATATAACTAATTAATTCATGAAGTTCTGTTGAACTTCTAAAAACCCTAAGTTTAATCATGATATGAGAATCAAGAATCTGACAGAAAACTAGGGATCTAATGGGTGAAAGGAACCCGCTAGTGAAATCCCACATACCTGGTGATGAAATTCACAGAAAAACACTTAGGTTTCGGGGCTAGAACTGTTGGAACCTTGCTGCGTTCCTGAACTAGGGTTCTTGACCTTTTTCTCCTTTCTTTCTTCTAATTTTCTAACTTTTGATTAATAATTTTGACTTAGGTAAGTTTTAGTTATGTTTCTAGGTTTAAACTGACTAAAATATGATGATTTAAGGTCAAAACGATGTATCTTATGGTTTAAACATAGATGGAAAATACCAAAAGACCCTTGAGTTATCTGCTGTCGAACCAAACGACAACCTAGACAGACGGTCCGTCGCTTGGTTCCGTAGGTTGGGTCTGTTCGATAGGCCTTTGCTAAAATAGGCATAACATTTTGCTCGGAGGTCTAATTTTAGAAAGGTTGGTGGATATAGAAAGATAATTCAATTATCTATCTTTTGGTATGTCATGGGACACCTTATTCATTTTGTGCTAAGATTTATGATCATTTGAAGTTGACCCAACTGCCATTTCCCCCTGACTATCTGCTAATTTCCACCCACGGTCATACCTATGGTCCGTGGTTCCATCTACGGACCGTGCTGGTCAGTCGTGGTTCTTTTCAGAGAGTGGGTAAATGGGGTGTTGATCCATGGACACAGACTACGGACCATAGGTCCGTCCGTTGTTCGACACTTAGTCAAATTTTCTGTGCTGAGTTTTTGGGGGGTTTCTGATTCAATCGATGGATGTGCAGGACAGACAGTGGGCAGGCTACGGTCTGTCGATGGTAATCATCGATTGCACCTGCAGATTTCTGAAAAGCTAATTTTTGGTCTATTTTGGATACAGGGTGTTACACCACGGACCAACAGGACAGTCGTTGGTCAAGGGACAGTCCGTAGGTTGGCTTCCGTCGATGCAGTCTGTTCCTACGTACAGTTCCCTGCTAAGTGAGGGGTGAACTTGTAAATTCACCCACTTCCAAATAAGAGTATTGACGGTTCCTAAGGGATCTTTGGGTATATTAAATGTGTTTATAAGTCTTTAACACTTAGAAGATTTCATTCTTCAAAATCAAAACCCCAAAATCCCTTAGAAATTCCTTAAGATTCCATTAAAGAAAAAACTCAAGGAAGAGCTTGGATTGGAGATTTGAGTGAAAATGCTTCATCAAATTGAAGGATTAGCTTAATTGAGGTATGGTTTTTGATCCTTGAAACTCGTTTCATGAAGGAGACCAACTTTCAAAGATGTTTTCTAAAGTTTTCAAAGATGAACTTGACCTATTTCATGATGTACCATGGGTTCTTGCATTAAAGGTTTTAAATTATTGAATAGTGATTGAATTGTTGTTATTAAGCTGATTTTAACTTAATTAACCTATGAACCCATGTAATTGATGAACCCTAGTTTTTGACTAATTTATGAGTTACTTGATATTGGTCTAATGCTTATGAATTCTAGTGTAGATTTCTATGGGCTTTATAATGATGTAAGAATTGTATTCAATTTTTATCTAATTGGTCTTAGTTTGATAAATCTATATTGAATTGACTTAGATTCATTGAATATTATAGTTTATGTGTTGAATTGATGTTCATGGGTAAGGGCCTTATGATATTGAATTGGATGATTTGGCATTAGATTGAAGTGTTGACGATGAAGTGGTGGTACGCTGCCCTATGTTACTTTATTTAATGTTAATTAGACTTCAATTATATTGTGATTGATTTGGTCCACTTATGGTGGCGGGGTTATGTGAATTTATGTGGCCTTGTCGGCGTTATTTTAAGTATTATGATTATCATGGCCTTGTCGGCACTACTTGAATTAATAAGACTATTTGTGTAGTTGATTATGTGATGTGCTAATATTTAACTATATGTGAAGTAATGTAAAAGTATGTGTTTCTTCTATTGAAGTTATTTAGGTGATCAAGTTAGACTATTGACTATGTGTTCATGTGCGTAGTCTTAGAGTTGATGCATGATTGTTCCTACTTGGTTATATGAGTCTATACTGGCTATATTGATGATGATATAGTAGTATATAGGATGGCTTAAAGGTGACAATGGTTGTGCTTGTGTACTTCTAGAATAAGATACAATATATGCTAAAGTGAAGTATGTTGTGACCATTTTAGGTAGACTTAAGTCCCTGACTTGATGCATGTATGATAGTGAATATGTGATGTTTTGACTTAGGAAGATAAAGCGTCTTAGTATCGTATGTATGAATGTTAGGTGAGACATTGAATGATGATAAGAGGGTCCTTTATGTGAAACCTTGAAACTAGCGGTAAGGTTATGAAACTTGAAGTCGAAAGCCGCAATGGTATCCTTCATGTAATGTATGATGGACTTAAGGTTGATTGGCTGGAACAACATCATATAAATCCTTAGGAAAGTCATAATTAGATTCTTGTAACCATTGTAAGGCAGCCCCTAGAGGACCTCTTTGGCAGGGAAAATGTAATTGGGTTATGAACTTGATATGGAACCCCTTTGTATGAACCTTAATGTGAATTAATCTATGAGAACAAAACCTAGCACCGAGTGAGTACGGCAAGGGAAGTAGTTCTAGTTAAAGTATGAGGCTAGAATACAAAATAAGCCATTCATATTGCTTAACCATGTGCGTACATGGGATGTGTCTAAGTTCTACCATTGGCAAGTAGAACAACCTCATCGGAGTAGGATAGAACTCCGGATTCCATGTTTTGCTACCATGGTCTATGTCAGTTATTGCCTATTCTCATAATATGGGATACCTATTAGTATTAGAGAAGTTCTATGAAGTTTAGGTGGTGGTATGAGACGCTATAGACATTGCACAATAGGCTTTGAAGGTGTTAGTAAGAGTCCCTAGGTCTTCTCCAAGACCATCACTTGAATGTCCTTATGTGATGAATGTCTCTTAAATGAACTAATGAACTAAGGAATTATGTTAGAAAGTATGTAAGTGCATGAGTACCTAATATAAAGTGACTTAAGGATTCCTTAGTTAAAGTGTGAAGAGGGCATATTGTATGATCTCCTTATGTCTTATCTATGGAAGTCTTGAGAATGACTCTAGTTAGGGAAGTTGGTTGTTATGTTGGACATGATCTAAACTTAGGAAGTCTTAAGGATTATTTAGGTAACCTTGAAAAGGGTGTATGGGCGTTCTTTTCTAGGAGTACTTAAGTAAGTCTTTTGATAGCCTTGGTAGGGAGATTGCCATATTATGTATGTTATGTGTTCGGTGTGTTGTAAGTGTGTATGTGTCTCATTATGAGAAACCTTGAGGATCGTTTAGGTACACATAGAGAGGGTGTATGGACGGTCTCTATTTGTGTGACTTAAGTAAATCTTAGAATAACTTTTAGTGAGAAGACTACATGCTAGAAAGTGTTAAAAGGGAAGGAAAAGCACTTCACTGTAATAGTGAAGTAATTCACTGTACAGTGAATATAGGTTACTGGATAGTGACTCCTTAAAATATGATACTTGGTTTAAATGATTTCTTATGTGTTTCTAAGTTGATAAATATTGTTCTTATGATTATATTACGATTTTTAAATGAAAAGATGCATATTTCCATTAAATGTCTGTTTTCATGATTTTTATGCATTATGCCATACTTAGTACATGTGGTTGTACTAATTCCATGCTTTTATCTATCTCTATAGTGGTTGGTAGATGAGGAGTATTTGGGATGCAAGACTTGGATCATAGGATCATTTCAAGAGAAGCTGAAGTATGTCCTCATTTGACTCGAGGGCATATATGTCTTTTATGTTTCTTAATGAAGTATTGTAACAGACTTAGTAGTACTATATTTTCTATTTTGTATGGGTCGTGTCCCAGTACTTTTGTGTCTAAGATTGATGAGATTGAGACTTAGTATTTCCTATTAATTTTGTATGAAAGAGTTTTTAAAGACTATGATATGTTTTATGTAAAGTTTTAATTCCGCAATACTTTTTACTATGTAAATGCGATGAATGATATGAAAGGTCTTGTATAAGACCTCCGAGAGGTCGAGTATGCCGGTTACAATCCGAGATTGTGCCCTAACTTCTAGGGTGTGGTATTGGGATGTGACAAGCTTGGTATCAGAGCATAGGATGTGAAAGTAGTCTTAGGAATAAAAAAGTCTCATCAAGTCACGTTTAGTAGAGTCTCGACCATCGGTGTGAGTCGCGAAACATCTATGGGCGAGAGGCTATAGGACGATAGAGTTTCCCTTCTTTTCTAGTCCTATGTCATGTGGTAGAGTAAATGTTATAAGTACCCTTCTTAATGTGTTTCCTTGTGTTTCTAGGAGATGAATACTAGAAGGATGGCCGCTAGAAGGTAGGAAGAGGAAAGGGTGAATGAGGAAGTTCGTCCTCAAGTTGAGAAAGTTCCTCAAGATGGGCAAGGATTACAAGGTGCTCAAGTACCTCCCCAATATGATAATGTCCCTGAAATGGAAGGAGGTAATGAGGTCCCGGTGGTTCATCCAGAATTGACTAATAGGGAGATTGGAGAGGCTTTGTTTGCTTTAGCACAAGCTGTGACTACTCAAGTGAATTTGAGTATGGTGCCTAGGGTGAATGTTTTGGAGAGCACTATGACCTCTAGGTTGAGAGACTTTGTGAGGATGAATTCTCCTATCTTTATTGGATCTAAGGTGGGAGAAGATCCCCAAGAGTTCCTTGATGGTGTGTACAAGGTATTGAGTTCTATGGGGGTTACATCTAGGGAGAAAGGCGGAGTTGGCTTCGTATCAATTGAGGGATGTTTATCAAATTTGGTACACTCAATGGAAGGATAATAGGATGGTGGAGTCGGATCCTATTGAGTGGGAAGAATTTAAGAAAGCTTTTCTAGGCAAGTACTTTCCCCAGAGAGGAGAGAGGTTAAGGTAGAGGAGTTTATCAATCTCAAGCAAGGAAATATGAGTGTTGAGGAGTACACTTTCAAGTTATCAACATTGTCTAGATATGCACCATCCCTAGTGTCTAATCCAAGGGATGAAATGAGTCGCTTTGTGACCGGGGTCCCCGACTTAGTCAGGGAACAATGTCGTACGACTATGCTACATAATAATATGACCTTAGCTAGACTCATTGTGTATGCACAATCTATTGAAGAGTCCAAACATAGAAGGATGTCAAGAAACTTGAAAAGGAGTGGTGCTAGTGATCAAGTGCAACCTAGGTCCAAAAAGAGGGATCACACTCAAGGAGAATCTAGGAGTGCTAAGTTCAAGATTGAGAAAGGAGGTGGTTCTCAAAATGTCAAGCCTACATGTGCCAATTGTGGAAAGAAACATTATGGTGAGTGTCTATTGGGAACCGTTAGTTGTTTTGTATGTGGAAAAGATGGACACAAAGTGAGAGATTGTCCTAATAGAGATGGTAAGAAGGCTGCTCCTAATGTTCCAAAGGATGATGCTCCAACAAAGAGGCGTTTCTATGCACTCCGGACTAGAGGAGAGAAGCCAGATGAGAGTGATGATGATGTTGGCAAGTCTTATTTCTCTTGTTGCGATATGAGTTCCTTCTAGTGGGGGAGTATGGTTAGATAGATGGGATAGAAAGTCCTAGAAGTTTGCTGCATGTGCATGGTGTTTAGGAGTTTGGTTGAAATTGAATTTCATTAACTTCTTGCATTGTGTATTTTATGAAGAGTTGATCATGTTGTAAAAGTTGTGTATATGATGTTACCTTGCATATTAGCATGTATATATCTTGAATTGCCTAAAAATTGCATTTATGGAAAAGTTGCACAATTCACTATAAAACACCGATCTGCAAAATTTTTGAAAATTTGACTAATTGATTCTTTGGTCTAAATTGTTGTAATGTTGTTAGAACTGATGTGTATGAGTATAATAATGAATATAAAATGAGTTTTTGTTATTTGGAATGAAGGATGTGAGTTTTGTAGCAAGATAAGTTATAGAATTTATTCTAGTTTCTTGTTGTGTTGTGATTCTCTTGAGTATGTGAAATTGATGTTTTCTCCTTTATAATGTGTTGTAAGGTTTGGTTATGATCTGCTAGTTGAATCTCTATTCTTGGAAGTTTTCGGAGAGTGTCAAGTGTCATTCGAGGACGAATGTTGTCCAAGTGGGGGAGATTGTAAGGTCTCGAAAATGACTTAGGTGAACTAGATCCTAACATGGTTATCATGATGGTCTTAGTTCCTAAAATGGTCTACAATGTTGTATTGAGGCAGTAGCTAAGAGTTTAGGTGCATTGGAAGTCAAACGTCAAGGGACGACCATGATGTTCGACGACTAAGTCACCTAAGTGCCTCCTATGTGGTTTTGTGTGTTTATTCGTGATTCGTTTTAAGGTTCTTAAATGAGTTATTATACTGTATATTGACAGATTGTCAAGTTTCGAGAAGTTTGGAGGTACGTCCAAGAACGTCCATGACTTTTGAATGATGTGCCTTGAGATGACCTTGTGTGCCTAGGCATGTTTCGTCGCATTTTACGTGTTCGCTTTGGGTAAAATTCATGTGAGAGGTCCTAAAATCATATATGATCATGTTTGGGTTGGAAACATCCTGGATAATATCCCCAAGGACTATTCAAGGGTCCTTGAGAAATGACCCAAAGTTGTTTCCAAGGCTGCCCAAGAAAGCCCAAACCACGGAGGCAATCGACGCCAATCGACGCCCCGTTGGTTGGGTCTCGTCATTTGGTACTTAGACTGGGGCAAGAAGGGACCATGGACAAGCCTCAGTCCCAAACCACGGACCAACAAGATGGTCCGTTGGTCAAGGGACGGTCCATAGGTTGGATTCCATTGATGGAGTCTCTTCCTGCGTGCAGTTCACTGCTAAGTGAGGGGTGAACTTGTAAATTCACCCTACTTCAAAATAAGAGTATTGGCGGTTCCTATGGGGTCTTTTGGGTATTTTAAATGTATTTACTAGTCTTTAACACTTAGAAGATTTCATTCTTCAAAATCAAAACATTAAAATCCCTTAGAAATTCCTTAAGACTCCATTAAAGCTAAAACTCAAGGAAGAGCTTGGATTGGAGATTTGAGTGAAGATTCTTCATCAAATTGAAGGATTATCTTAATTGAGGTATGATTTTTGATCCTTGAAACTCGTTTCATCAAGGAGACCAACTTTCAATGATGTGTTCTAATGTTTTCAAAGATGAACTTGACTTATTTCATCATCTACCATGGGTTCTTGCATTAAAGGTTTTAAATAATTGAATAGTGATTGAATTGTTGATATTAAGATGATTTTAACTTAATTAACCTATGAACCCATGTAATTGATGAACCCTAGTTTTTTACTAATTTATGGGTTACTTGATATTGGTCTAATGCTTATGAATTCTAGTGTAGATTTCTATTGGCTTTATAATGATGTAAGAATTGTATTCAATTTTTATCTAATTGGTCTTAGTTTGATAAATCTATATTTAATTGACTTAGATTCATTGAATATTATAGTTTATGTGTTGAATTGATGTTCATGGGTAAGGGCCTTATGATATTGTATTGGATGATTTGGCATTAGATTGAAGTGTTGACGATGAAGTGGTGGTACGCTTCCCTATTTTACTTTATTTAATGTTAACTAGACTTCAATTATATTGTGATTGATTTGGTCCACTTATGGTGGCGGGGTTATGTGAATTTATGTGGCATTGTCGGCGTTATTTTAAGTATTATGATTATCATGGCCTTCTCGGCACTACTTGAAGTAATAAGACTATTTGTGTAGTTGATTATGTGATGTGCTAATATTTAACTGTATGTGAAGTAATGTAAAAGTATGTGTTTCTTCTATTGAAGTTATTTAGGTGATCAAGTTAGACTAATGACTATGTGTTCATGTGCGCAGTCTTAGAGTTGATGCATGATTGTTCCTACTTGGTTATATGAGTCTATACTGGTTATATTGATGATGATATAGTAGTATATAGGATGGCTTAAAGGTGACAATGGTTGTGCTTGTGTACTTCTAGAATAAGATATAATATATGCTAAAGTGAAGTATGTTGTGACCATTTTAGGTAGACTTAAGTCCCTGACTTGATGCATGTATGATAGTGAATATGTGATTTGTTTGGTCCAATTATGGTGGCGGTGTTATGTGAATTGATGTGGCCTTGTCGGCATTATTTTAAGTATTATGATGATCATGGCCTTGTAGGCACTGCTTGAAGAAATATGACAATTTATGTAGTTTATTATGTGATGTATGATCATATCTAACTATATGTGAAGTAATTTGAAAGTATGTGTTTTTTCTATTGATGTTATTTAGGTGATCATGTTAGACTAATAATTATGTGTTAATGTGTGTAGTCTTAGAGTTGATGCTTGATTGTTCCTACTTGATTATATGAGTCTATAATGGTTGTATTGATGATGATATAGTAGTATATAGTATGTCTTAAAGGTGATAACGGTTTTCCTTAGGAGCTTCTAGACTAACATGTAATATGTGCTAAAGTGAAGTATGTTGTGTCTTGTTTAGGTAGACTTAAGTCCCTTACTTGATGCATGTATGATAGTGAATATGTGATGTCTTGACTTAAGAATCTAAAAAGTCTTAGTCTTGCATGTATGAATGTTATGTGAGACCTTGAATGATGATAAGAGGGTCCTTTATGTGAAACCTTGAACCTAGCGATAAGGTTATGAAACTTGAACTCGAAAGCCGTAATGATATCTTTCATGTAATGAATGATGGACTTAAGGTTGATTGTAAGGAACGACATCATATCAATCCTTAGGAAAGTCATAATGAGCTTCTTGTCGCCAGTGTAAGGCTGCCCCTAGAGGACCTTTTTTGTAGGGGAAATGTAATTGGGTTATGGACTTGATATGGAACCCCTTTGTATGAACCTTAATGTGAATTAATCTATAATAACGAAGGCTAGCACCGATTGACTATGGCAAGGGAAGTAGTTCTAATTAAAGTATGAGGCTAGAATACAAAGTAAGCCCTTCATATTCCTTAACCATGTGCCTACATGGGATGTTTCTAAGTTCTACCATTGGCAAGTAAAATAACCTCATAGGAGTAGGATAGAACTCCGGCTTCCATGTTTTGCTACCATGGTCTATGTATTTTATTGCCTATTCTCATCATATGGGATACCTATTAGCATTAGAGAAGTTCTATGAAGTTTAGGTGGTGGTATGTTACGCTATCTAGACATTGCACAATAGGCTTTGAAGGTGTTAGTAAGAGTTCCTAGGTCTTCTCCAAGACCATTACTTGAATGTCCTTATGTGATGAATGTCTCTTAAATGAACTAATGAACTAATTAATTATGTTAGAAAGTATGTAAATGCATAAGTACCTAATCTAAAGTGACTTAAGCATTCCTTAGTTAAAGTTTGAAGAGGGCATATGGTATGATCTCTTTATGTCTTATCTATGGAAGTGTTGAGAATGACTCTAGTTAGAGAAGTTGGTTGTTATGTTGGACATGATCTAAACTTAGGAAGTGTTAGGGATTATTTAGGTAACCTTGAAGAGGGTGTATTGGCGTTTTCTTCTAGAAGTACTTAAGTAAGTCTTTTGATAGCCTTGGTAGGGAGATTGTCATATTATGTATGTTATGTGTTTGGTGTGTTGTAAGTGTGTATGTGTCTCATTATGAGTAACCTTGAGGATCATTTAGGTACACATAGAGAGGGTGTATGGGTGGTCTCTCTTTGTGTGACTTAAGTGAATCTTAGGATAGCTTTTAGTGAGAAGACTACATGCTAGGAAGTGTTAAAAGGTAAGGAAAAGCACTTCACTGTAACAGTGAAACAATTCACTGTACAGTGAATATAGGTTACTGGAAAGTGACTCCTTAAACTATGATATTTGGTTTAAATGATTTCTTATGTGTTTCTAAGTTGATAAATGTTGTTCTTATGATTATATCACGTTATGTAAATGAAAAGATGCATATTTCCAATAAATGTCAATTTCCATGATTTTTATGCATTTTGTCATACTTAGTACATGTGGTTGTACTAATTCCATGTGTTTATCTATCTCTATAGTGGTTGGTAGGTGAGGAGCATTTGGGAAGCAAGACTTGGATCATAGCATCGTTCAAGAGAAGTTGAAGTATGTCCTCATTTGACTCGAGGGCATATATGTCTTTTATTTCTTTATAAATATTGTAATAGACTTAGTAGTACTATATTTTCTATTTAGTATGGGACGTGTCCCATGTACTCTTCTGTCTAAGATTGATGAGATTGAGACTTAGTGTTTCCTATTAATTTTATATGAAAGAGTTTTTAAAGACTATGATATGTTTTGTGAAAAGTTTTAATTCCACACTACTTTTCACTATGTATATGCGATGAATGATATGAAAGGGCTTGTATAAGACCTCCGAGATGTCGACTACGCCGGTTACAATCCGAGATTGTGCCCTATCTTTTAGGGTGTGGCCTTGGGATGTGAAAATTTTAGTGAGTGAGTCCCTAGGTCTTCTCCAAGACCATTAGTTGAATATTCTTATTTGATGAATGTATCTTAAATGGACTAATGAAGATAATGACTTAAGATTAGAAAGAATGTAAATGAATAAGTACCTAGTCTAGAGTAACTTTAAGGATTGCCTAGTTAAAGTGTGAAGCGGGGCATAAAAGTATGGTCTCTTCATGTCTTACCTATGTAAGTCTTCAGAATGACTCTAGATAGGAATGTTGTTTAATAAAGTGAGAATGATCTTATCTTAGGTAGTCTTAAGGATAACATAAGTGTGTGTGAAGGGATTGTATGGGCGGTTACTTCACAACTCACTCAAGTGAGCCTTAGAATCACCTTTGGTAGGAGGGTGTATGGGCGGTCTCTCTTTGTCTTACTTAAGTGAGTCTTAGGATAAATTTTAGTGAGAAGGTTTCATGCTAAGAAGGGTTCACTGTAACATTGGTTTCTTCACTGTGAAGCTTGAGTTAGTTCACTATAACAGTGACATAGTTCACTGTAACATTCCTTAAAAGGTGATAAAATGCTTATGTGATATGTTATGTGTTGCTAAGGTGTTAAATGTTGTTCTTATGCTTATACTATCATGTTTTAATCAAAAAGAGCATATTTCCATTAAATGTCCGTTATCATGATTTTATGCATTATGCCATACTTAGTACATGTGTTTGTAGTAATTCCATGATTTTATCTATCTCTAAAGTGATTCATAGGTGAAGGTGATTTTGGGAGCGAAGCTTGGATTATAGGATCTTTCAAGCAAGGTTGAAGTATGTACTCATTTAACTCAATGCATAACTATCTTAGAGTTCTTTTATTAAAGCATTGTAATAGACTTAGTAGGACTATATTTTGATGTATGGGTCGTGTCCAAAGTATATTTTGAGTCTAAGATTTGATGATATGAGACTTAGTATTTTCTATGGTTTTTATATGAATGAGATTTTGACAGACTATTCGAATGTTGTGAAATATTTTAATTCCGCACTACTTTTCATTTATGTATATGTGATGAATGATAAGAAAGGACTTGTACAATACCTCCAAGAGGTCAAGTACGCCTTGTTGCGATCCAAGAGTGCCCTAGCTTCTAGGGCATAGGTGCGGGTCGTGAAACTTAGCGTAGTGAAAGAAATCTTATTTGAAGATGAATGTTCTCAAGGTGGAGATATTGTAACATCTCTTAACTCGTAGTAGCCTAAAATAAGCTAAAAAACTAAAACTTTTCACTTGTAAAAAGAAAAGGCAAAATCTGGAAAATTTCCTAAAGCAAAGAAGGTGAGTTTTTGTTCGTTTTCAAATGGCCATAACTTCTAGTTCAATATGATTTAGAGTCAGATCTTTATATGGTTGGAAATTCTTTGTAAAGATATTTTCAACGGTGCCGAGTTTGTGTAATTTCAACATAGTATGAGGGAGATATGCCTTTAGGAAGTTGGGTTGTTGAAGCAAGAAAAGTCCAGTCTGAATATAAGGAAGGGAAAACTACTCTTTTTACATATTTATTTCCTAATTCGTTTAAAAGGTTTAATTGGGGTAAAAATAAGTTTTGGTTCATATTGGAAAAGTTCTTTTACACTTAGGGCTTAGGATAAAAAAGAAGAGAAGAAGGAGAAGGGAGAAAAGGTCAAAATTTCGCCAAGAACGCCAAGAGATTTTAAGTGGAATTCATCGGGGGTGATACCTATCAAGGTGTGTAAGATCTTTCGTGTTGGTTTAATTAATCCTCACGCCAATCTTGTTTTAGTATACAAGTTTTAGAATTGATTACATGATTAGAAGTGAATTCTGATAATCTTGTTGAATCCTTTTTGGTTGAGTTGATTGTATGCCCATTGATGTTGATTAGTAGTTTCCGATGTTGTTTTGAGTTTTATATAATGTGTATTGAAGGAATTTATGATCCTAGGGGTTTGCGTATGAAACCATGAAGGTTTAGGCGATTTAGGGCTAGAGAATGAGTTGAAATATTCGTCAGACGTACCTGGGAAACGCTAGGCGCGTTTGCCTGCAGTGCGCTAGAAGAAGGCTTCAGTCAACAAGGGCCTGGTGTGGCGCGCCACATGTGTGCCAGAACCAAGCCTCAGTCAACTGAGGTTGGCGCGGCGCCCCACTAGTGCATTTGATCGGCGTGTTTCGCCTGGTTTTTGTAGTTTAACCCTTTTAAATCCTCCTAAGGTACATTAACACCTTCCGATGATTCTAATTACTTCAAATGATTTCTAAACACCTAGAAATCACTAAACAACGCAAATCATAACCTTGAATCCATAATCCGATTCAAGTAAAGTTAAGATCAACGTCAAAGGAGTTAAGAGTCAAGTCTAGAAGTTAAGAAGCAAGTCAAATTAAAGTTTCTTAAAGTTTTCAAGAGTCTTTATTAAAAGTTTTAAATTCGTTTTATGGCTCAAGTTTTGAGTAGAGTAAAGAGTAAAACTTGAAGTCTTTCCTTCAAGACATATAAGGGAACTAAGTATTCCATAAGTGTCGTGTTGAAGTCAAGAGTTTCAAGTTGATAAACGAGTAAAAAGTCGAGTTCATTTCTTAAAATTTATAAGGGACTTAAGTATTTGCTAATAGTTATAAATGTTTTCACATTTAGAGCAAGAAAAATGAATCTAGACTTCAACAGAGCCTTTGGCTAGTTTTAGTAAAACGGAAACTATGATTTCCAAGCGAGCTTTCAAAGTGAAGTTTAAGCAATTACCTCAAACCAGAGAAGAAGTGTTTCATAAAAAATAATATGAGCTAAGTATTTTGGGATTAGAATTGAGCATCGAAATGGGGATGCGAGTTCATATTACCTCAAGCCCCCATGAACCATGTAGCCAACATGGACAGAAGAAGGGTCATACTTTTTAGATAATTCCTTTGTGGTTTTTATCATAAAATAGTGAATCCTCAAGGTAAAGGATGGTCATCTTGCAACGTGAGGTAAGAGGTTGTATCATCTCTTAGGCTCATACTGATGGTTGTTGGTTAGAGAATCTCCCACAGAAACTATATTACTTTTATAAATAAGTATAGTTGAGTTTGTTATTGCATTTTCTGTAACAACTAAGTTGTTATACTATTTTACAAATCTTTATATATCGCATGTGTTTTGGTGACTTATTTTAAGTTCAGTAATCCATGAGTTGAACAGAGCCAAGTTAAGTTTTTCTTATTCCTTTCAAGCTTAAAGTTGTTGTTTAGAATTCCAACTCGCATAATAGTACTATAATACTCTGAAAGTCTAAAGCCTAATCTAGAGCCTAACATGAGAGTCTAAAAGTTATAACAATGTTTAAGGTCAAATATAATGTATATAAGTCATTCAGAAGGTCTTAGAATCAAAACGTCAAGAAACGTCCATGACGTCCGAAAACTAGTTCAAGAGGAACTAGTGTGCCTTCGCCTATTTGACAAGGTTTTAGGAGTCAGAATCTGATGGAAATTTGTAGTAAGTTGTTTAATACGTATTAGAGTTGGTTTATAGTGGAAACGTCCGGGTACGTCTTGAGTTTTGGCATAATTGACTCATATATGATATGTTGAGCTCATGTTGTTGTGAGAAGGAAATTCCTCAAAATGTGATTTTGAGCCTTATGTGTGGTGATTGAAGTTTTTGAATTGTTATGTGTAAAAGAAATGCCATGATTGAAGTTGTAACTCATTGGTTGGGCTGCTAGTCTTGAGTATATTCCCACCTTTCAAAAGATTTTAGTGTCATTCAGGGACGAATGTTCCTAAGAGGGGGATAATGTAACACTCCGAAAGTCTAAGACGTGTTCTAGATCCTAAAATAGGTTTCAAAAGGTTAGACACTGTTTTAAGGTCATAAAATGAATATAAGTCATTTAGGATGTTTGGAAATCAAAACATCACAGAACGTCCATAACGTCCGGAAACTAGTTCAATGAGGGGCTAGTGTGACTTAGCCTATTTGACTAAGTTTTAGGAGTCGGAAAATGATGAAATTTGGTGGAAAGGTGTCTAACACAGATTAGAGTTAGTTCATAGTCGAAACGTCTGGGTAAAACTCCACAAGGACCAACCAAGGGCCCTTGAAGAGGACCCTAGCAACTTGCGGCAAAAGCTGCCCAAGGTAGTGTCCAAAATGGATTGGGGTCCAATCGATGGGGTGTCAATTGCCTCCATCGATGGATAATTAGAATATTTGGAAAAATCTTTATTCTACCCATTCTCTAAAAAAATCAACGGACCAACAGGACGGAGGGTCATGTGGTCATTGAATGACAAACGAGGCATTGACGTGGTCTCGTCTGTGAGACCACTGGTTTTGCTGCTCATTTTTAGTTTAGTTAATTTAATTAATTAGGTAGTTAGTTAATTAGTTAGGGGCTTAGGGAGTTCTAATTAAGTGGTTTAATGACCTATATAAAAATCCTAAGCTAATTAAACTAACCTAAGCCCTCAAAAGTCCCAAACCCAAATTGCTCTTCCTTCTCTCTTCTTTCTCTCTCCCAAGTTTAACACCATAGAAGTCAATGTCAATGTGTTCTAGGGAAGCTAAAGATCAAAGTTTTCCCATCAAATTTCATCAATCAACAAGGTATGGGATTCCATTCACCTTTGGGATCTGTTTCCTTAAAGTGTTCCTTCAAATTGATTTTAAAATATGAGTTTTTATGTGAGTCTCTCCAATATCGAGATTGATCTTTCAATTTGATTTGTTTATGGTTTCATTTGATTGTATTGATTATATTATGATAAATTATTCCTACATTACACTACTTATTGGTGGATTGGTCTAGTTTGTAGAAGATGACCTTGTCCCCCTAATCCTAGGCGGTGATCTTGAATTGAACTATCTAGTATCTTGAGTTTGAGGGTTGATTGTAAGACCTTGATGTTGGCTTATGAAGGAGACTTGGTAAGTCTTGTGATCAGAACTCTTTACTTCAATTTTGGCTACTTGTGATCAAGTGATGATGTTGTATTGAAGTATACCTCATATCAATCTTGATAGGGTTGGTATGATGTTGAATTGAAATGTCTTGACTATGGTTTATAAAGTGTTGGGATGTAAATGTTATAAGGATGGTGATAACTTACCAATGTGCCTTATCTTGAATGATTATGTGAATGTGCTAACCTCACATGTATGAATTGTAATGAACGGAAATTACTCATGCAATTCATATTGATCTATAATGATGATCATTATATAAGGGTACACCCTATGACCTACATTAAGCTATGATGATTAATAGAGGTACTAAAGACATTTAAAAAGGGACTCTAGCCTAGCACTGAGCGAACTAGAGTGAGGAGTGTCCCTTCCCACATAGGGAGGCTAGGATCACTAATGTACTCTTGAGATTTGGAGATTATAATACATGTAGCATAAAGAGGTTCCCAAGTATATCTCTTAATTCTTGAACTATGTTGCCCCCATAGGAATACTAGCTAGTGGATACACGTAGTTAATATGTTCATTTTTTGGTACTACCTCGACAGGTAGTCCGCCTTCTTTCAGTGTAGGGTTCCATGACACCGGATTCCACATTAGCTAATCTGGTCTATGTCGGTTAAGGCAAGATGTTCCCAAAAGGTAAAATGAAATAATGAATGAACTCTAACTAGGATAACCTAAGGGTTTTCGCTTAGTCTAGGTAGGGGTATGAGACTCTACCTATACATTGCACTAGTTAGCCTTGAAGGGAATCTTAGGAGAATGTTCTTATGTATGTGTATGCTTATAAATGTAAATGAGATATATATGATGATTTTACATGTTGATGGTACCTTATGGTGTTGAATTCACTTATGAATATATGTTTGGTCTATATTGCTAATGTATAATGTTATGTACTCTGAATAATATGATATGAGAAGTTGACATTGATTATGGTTCTTGTTAGGTTTACTTGATTGGGTAAGGTTATGGGGCTTTGCCTAGTCATCGCACTAGTGGACTTAATGGGAGTTCATGAGTAGGTGTCTTGTTGTGGTTATGTTGTAATGAACTCTTATCTATGCTTGTTGAGGTTATAACTTGATAATAGAGTTGTCTTGATTATATGTTCAAGTATGTTGATATGCATGATTGGATTGGTTAGACTTAGTATGATAAGCATGGTCTTGACTTGATGATTATGCATTAATGACTTGTATTGACTCTTGAATGTACGTAACGATTTACAAATGTAAAATAACACGCTTTAATGAAATGCCCCTTTTTAGCATGATTTGATATTGTGTGTGCATATGATGTCATACTTATTACAAGTGGTGTACTAACCCCATTTTCTTTCTTTTCCCCAACATTTTAGGTTCCAATCGTTGAAGGACTTTTGAGAAGACTTTGAAGAAGACTTGGAATTCTCACTTGTACTATTTAGGTAGGTGCTTACTTTCCGAGGGCAATGCCACTATCAAACTTTTAAATGTTGTTCTAGTTTTAAGAATTCTATGTTCATTCCTTTTCATTTGAGTACTAAAGATTGTATAGTCTATATGTGGATTTATAACATTTATGTATGGATATGTCCAATTGGTACACTCTTGTTTAGATGGTTATGATATGAGACACTCTTTTAAGACTATGTTAAGTATCGTATATATCTATGTTCAATAAAAGTAGAAACTATGTAATCTTCTTATACGTAGGCTCTATGTATACTAGAAATGAATATATATTATGTGTATGCAAGAGGTCTATGTGAGAGGTCTATGTAAACCCCAAGATAGATATAGAAAAGTTTTAAATTTTCTGCATTTTTAAATTATTAATATAATGATGTAAGCAAAGAGGCTAGTCATAGTCTTCTCCGAGGACGACAACGACGGCTACATATTGGGGATTCTCCATGGATGTGAAAGTACGACTCCCCAAGAACCAACAAAAGGGTCCTTGAGGAGGACCCTTGCATTATGGCTAAAAGTTGTCTTAAGACAGTAGCAATCGACCACTTGCAGGCGACGAGGTGTGGTTCAATCGATGGGGCGTCAATTGCCACCATCCATGCTCCTTTAGACATTTTTGCAAAGGGTCCATTTTGGTTAGTCTTTGACCAAAACGACGGACCTGCGGGATGGTTGGTCAAATGTCCGTCGACTGACCTACGACACATAGGTCGGGGTCTCGTAGGTCAGGGTCCCTCTTTGCTTCCAAGATTTAAGTTAGTTCAATTAATTAATTAGGTGGTTAGTTAATTAGTTAGGGGTTAAGGTAGGTGTAATTAATTTAGTTAATGACTTATATAAAGAACCAATCCTAATTAAACTAACCCAACCCTCATATTTTCCAAAACACAATTGTTCTTCCTTCTCTCTTCTTTTTCTCTCACAAATAGAAGAACTCCATTGAAGGGCTACGTCAAGGTCTAAGGGCAGCAAGAAGGGGGATTTTTCTCCATCATTCTTCATCAATTAACACGGTATGTGATTCCTTTCCCCAAAAGGGCTCTTCCAAAAAAATTTATTTCAAAAGATGAATTTCAAGTGGGTTTTCTTCTACTACGAATTTGATCTTATAAATTGTTTTATTTGTGACTTATTTAGGTGATTATGAATACATTATGATGTACTATTATTCCATTATGCTAGTTCTTGATGCATTTATCTAGTTTGTAGATTAGATCATGAAATTGACCCAAGTCCCTAACCCTAAGTTATGCACTAGTGATGAATTATTGTGTAGTGATTCAATTGAATTCATTATTGTGTTGATTACTGTTGTGTTATGATATTACACCCATTGTTGGGTTAAATTGGATGGTTTATTGTAAAACCTTGGATGATGCCTTGTAAAGGAGATTGGGGTAAGTCTTGTGATCTCAGTCCTTTACTTCAATTATGATTACTTGTGTTTAGTGATGAATTTATATTGAAGTATACCTTGTGATATGATTGATTAGGGTTGGTATGATGTTGAATTGGAATGTCTTGAATTATGGCTTGTGAGTTGTTGGGTAGGATGTAATGACATAAGGGTGGTGATGAATTTGCCTATGTGCCTTGTCATAATATGATTATGTATATGTGCTAACCTCACATGTGTGAATTGTAATGAAAGGACAATACTCATACAATTCCTATTGAGCTATGGTGATGACTATATAAGGGGTAGACCCTGACCTAAACTAACTTATGATTATTAATGGAAGACATTTTAAAAGGGACTCTAGCTTAGCACCGAGTGAACTAGATTGGAGACTATAATGCATGTAACATAAAGAAGAACCCAACTACATATCTTAGTTCTTTAACTATGTTTCCCCCTTAGGAATACTAGCTAGTGGATCCATATAGATGCTATGTTCATGTTTTGGTACTACCTTGGCAAGTAGTCCGCCTTGTTTCGGTGTATGGTTCCATTACACCGAATTCCATATTAGCTCATCTGGTCTATGTAGGTTAAGGAAAGATGTTCCCAAAGGAAAAATGAAGTAATGAAGTGAACTCTAACTAGGAGGACCTAAGGTGTTTGGCTTAGTCTAGGTAGGGGTATGGGACTCTACCTATATATTCCACTAGTTAGCCTTGAGGGAAGTCTTAGAAGTATGTTCTTACTGGTTTATGTGCTTATAAATATAAATGATATGTATATGTTGATCTTACATGTTAATGATACTATGTGATATTGGTTTCACTTATGAACATGTGGTTGGTCTCTATTGCACAAATATGATGTTGGTTACTCGTAATGATATAGTATGTAAAGTGGACATTGCTTATGGTTCTTGTTGCGTTTACTTGGTTGAGTGAGGTTATGGGGCCTTACATAGAAATTAAGAAAGTGGACTTACTGGGGTCCATGAGTAATGTTCTTGCTTTGGTTATGATGTTATGAACTCTTATACATGCTTGTTGATATTATAACTTGATGATAGAGTTGTCTTGATTTTGTGCTTAATTATGTTGATATGCATGTTGACTTGACTAGACTTGGTATTTTTGGTCTTGTGATGTACATGGTCTTGACTTAATGAATATTTGATTTTGAATTATATTGGTTCTTGAATGTGCATAAGGCTTTTCAAAATAAATTAGCATGCTTTAATGAAATGTCCTTTTTATCATGATTTCTATGTTGTATGTGCATATGATTCAATAATTAGTACAAATGATGTGCTAAACCCATTTCTCTCTTTTCTCCCAACATTTTATGTTCCGGTCGTTGAAGGGTTCGTGACGACTTTGAAGAAAGGCTTGGAATCATTCTCCAAGTGTGGGTATGTCCTCAAGTTCCGAGGATGATGACTTTCTATCACTCTACCTATGTTACATTGTTATAGTATGAAGACAATCTTTTCATTCGTGTTGTTTCAAGATATTCTTGTAAGCCCTAAGTTGTATTTGTATATTGTGTAAGGGGTTATGCCCATGTTGATTTGACACAGTTTAGATGGTTTAATATGAGACATCCCTTTTAAGACTATTTTATGTATCTTATATATATGTGTGCCATACAAGTATAAGACTATGTAATCTTCTTATACAAAGGGTCTATGTATACTCGATATGAATATATTATCTGTAAGCGAGAGGTCTAAGTAAACCTCATGAAGTAGTTAGGTGAAAACTTTTAAATTTTCAGCATTTTAACTTACGAATGTAATGATAAATGCTAAGAGGCTAGTCCTAGTCCTATCCGTGGACGACAATGCCGATTACGTCTAGGGGGTACTTCCTTGATGTGAAAAACATGGTATCAGAGCATGCGGTTGAATATCCCTACAAACGATGTCTCATTAAAACACATCTATGTAGATTCTTATTCATAATTGTGAAGCGCACACTTATGTATAAGAGACTATGTGATGCTTAGTAACTCTCATCTTCTTGTAATCCTATGTCGTGTCTCTAGAGTCTTATTAAGTGATTTCACCTAAACCTTGTATCATCGTTATAAGTATGAATACTCGAAGAAAAACTGCTATAAGGGCCTAGGAATAGATGGCTAATGTGGGGGGCTAATGACAACCAAATGCCTCCACAAGACAAACAAGTGCCTCCACTTGGAGAAATTGCTATGGGTGATCAAATATCGATTGTTCCTCCACAAAATGACCGATGGAAAGATAAGGGCAGATTTTCTCAATTTGGCCCTAGAAATGACCTCTCAAGCCAATGTCGTCACTTCCCAAGCCATGGCAGCTCAAGTGAATAGGGAGGTTGAACCTCGAGTGCTTCAACATGCTAACATTATGGCCTCTCATTTGAGAGACTTTACAAGGATGAGTCCATCTATGTTCTTTGGGTCGATGTCAGAGGATGACCTTCAAGATTTCCTCGACGAGGTCTATAATATTCTTTATGCTATGGGAGTGACCTCAATTGAGAAGGCCGAGTTGGCGGCCTATCAGCTCAAGGATGTGGCCCAAACTTTGTATGTGAAATGGAGGGATAATAGGGCATTAAGGGGTGGTCTGGTGACTTGGGAGATCTTCAAGAGGACTTTCCTTGATCTGTTCTTTCCTAGAGATTTGAGGGAAGCTAAGGTGGAAGAATTTACCAACTTTCGCGAATGAGATATGACTGTACTTGACTTTTCTTTGAAGTTCACTAAATTGTCCAAGTATGCTCCATCCTTGGTATCAAATCCAAGAGATGAGATGAGTCATTTTTTTACGGGGGTGTCTGAAGACTTGATTAAAGAATGTCATTCGGCTATTCTTCATGATAATATGAATATCTCTCGTTTGATGGTTCATGCTCAACAAGTGGAAGGGAGTAGGCTAAGGAGAAAGAGTAGGGAGGCCAAGAAGGCCAAGTCTTATGAATGTGGTTCTTCTAAGGGTAGGCTTGACGTTCAAGACAAGCCTAAGTTCAAGAAGATGTTTTCTAGTCAAGTTCCTATTAAATTTCCCAAGGATCGTGATGATAGGGTGTCTAACCCTAAGTCTCAAAAGAGAAGAGGTACTAGCTCACGAAGTAAGAAGTCAATTTGTGGAAATTGTGGCAAGAAGCATTATAGTGATTGCCTTGTTGGGACGGGCAATTGCTTTGGCTGTGGCAAAAGTGTCCGCAAGGTTAGGGATTGACCAAATTTGAAGGGGCAAGACAAAGGTATAGGGCAAGCTTAAGCTAGTGGCTTTAATGTGGATGACCCAAAGAAGAATCACTTTTATGTACTTCGCTCTAGGGGTGAACAATAGAGTTCTCCCGATGTGGTGACCGGTATGTTACAAGTCATCTGTATTGATGTATATTCTTTACTTGATCCGGGTGATATATTATCTTTTGTTACTCCCTTAATGGCTAGAAAGTTTGATATTTTTCCCGATATTCTAAATGAACCTTTCATGGTAACTACCCCGGTAGGTAAGTCGGTGATTTCAAAGAGGGTATACAGAGAATGTCCTATAATGTTGCCCAATAGTGTTACTCATGTTGAATTAGTAGAACTTGGTATGGTTGATTTTGATATCATTTTGGGGATGGATTGGTTGTATGATTGTTTTGCTTCCATTGATTGTAGAACAAGAATTGTCAAGTACAATTTTCCAAATGAACCCGTGTTAGAGTGGAAGGGGGGAAATTCTATTCCTAGAGGTCGTATTATCTCTTGTCTTAAGGCTTGTAAAATGATCTCAAGAGGTTGTCTATACCACATTGTAAGAGTCAAAGATTTAGACTCCAAAAATCCTCCCATTGAGGTAGTCCCCGTAGTACGGGAATTTTTGGAGGTCTTTCGTAATGATCTTCCCAGAATCCCTCCCGAACGAGAAATTGATTTTGGGATTGACTTGATACCGGTAACCAACCGCATTTTAATTCCTTCTTATCGAATGGCTACAGCAGAATTAAAAGAGTTGAAGGCTCAACTCAAGGACTTACTAGATAAAGGCTTTATTAGACCTAGTATTTCTCAATGGGGTGCTCCTGTATTGTTTGTGAAGAAGAAGGACGAGTCTCTTAGAATGTGCATTGATTATCGCCAACTAAATAAGGTCACTATTAAGAACAAGTATACTCTCCCTTGGATTGACGACTTTTTTTATCAATTCCAAGAGGCAAGCTACTTTTCAAAGATTGATTTGAGATTGGGGTATCACCAACATACTGTGAGAGGTGAGGATATACCAAAAATGGCATTCCAAACTAGATATGGTCACTATGAGTTCTTAGTAATGTCCTTTGGTTCACTAATGCCCCGACGACATTTATGGCTCTCAAGAATAAGGTGTTTCGAAGTTACCTAGATTCATTTGTCATTGTTTTCATTGATAACATCTTGGTATATTTGAAAAATGAGGGTGATCACATAGACCACATGAGGGTGGTATTATAAGTGCTTAAGGAAAACCAACTATATTCCAAGTATAGCAAATGTGTGTTTTTGTTGAGGTCACTGACATTTCATTGTCATATCATCTCTAATGACGGAGTTGAGGTTGATCCAAGGAAAATGCAGGTAGTGAAAAATTGTCTTAGACCATTGACTCAAGCCGACATTAGGAGTTTCTTGGGTCTAGCGGGTTATTATAGGAGGTTTGTGGATGGTTTTGCGTCCATTTCTTCTCCCTTGATTACCTTCCCAAAAGAGTGTGAAATTTGAGTGGTCATAGGCATGTAAATGAAGTTTCAAAATCATGAAAGAGAGGCTTACCTCCGCTCCAATGTTGACTTTAATGGAGGATACAAAGGGTTTCTTTGTATATTGTGATGCATCCCGAGTGGACTTAGGGTGTGTCCTTATGCTACATAAAAAAGTAGTAGCTTATGCTTCTAGACAACTTAAGATGCATGATAAAATTTATCCAACTCATAATCTTGAGTTAGCGGCAACTGTATTTGCCTTTAAAATGTGGAGGGATTATTTGTATGGTGTCCATGTTTATGTATATACCGACCACAAGAGTCTTCAATATGTGTTTACTCAAAAGGAGTTCAATCTCCGACAAAGAAGGTGGTTGGAATTGTTGAAAGATTATGACATGAGTGTTCTCTACAACCCCTGCAAGGCCAATGTGGTTGTGGATGCTCTAAGTCGTACGACTATTAGTAGTGTGTCTCATGTAGAAGAAGCCAAGAAAGAACTAGTGAAAGATGTTCATAGGTTGGCTCGTTTGGGTGTTAGATTGGAAGATTCCCGAAATGGTGGTTTTATAGTCCATAACTCCGAATCGTCTTTGGTTTGAGGTGAAGTCTAAGAAAAACCTTGATCAACCATTGATGGAGTTGAAGGAGTCGGTAATTGGTAAGCTTAATGATTCATTATCCTTAGGGGGGGATTGTGTCATGACGTATCAAGGAAGGTTATGTGTGCCTAATGTTGATGACTTAAAAAACCAGATTCTTGAGAAAGCTCATGGTTCTCATGATTCCATTAATCCGGGTTCTACAAAGATGTATCATGACCTTAGAGAAGTGTTTTGGTGGGAAGTCTTAAAAGGGGACATAGCGGAATTTGTTGCAAAATGTCCAAATTGCCAACAAGTGAAAGACGAGCACCAAAAGCCGGGTGGTTTACTTCAAGAAATCGATATTCCCACTTGGAAGTGGGAAGAAATTAATATGGATTTCATGGTAGGTTTGCCTCGGACACAAAAGCAACATGACTCTATATGGGTGGTTGTGGATAGGTTAACCAAGTCCACTCATTCTATTCCCGTTAAGTCCACATACTCGGTGTAGGATTATGAAATGATCTTCATAGATGATATTGTGTGTCTCTATGGTATTCCGTTATCAATCATATCGGATAGGGGTGCACAATTCACATCTAGGTTTTGGAGGTCATTCCAAAAAGGTTTGGGTACCAAGGTGATGCTAAGCACCGCTTTTCATCCCCAAACGGATGGTCCAGCGGAGCATACTATTCAAACCCTTGAGGATATGCTTAGAGATTGTATTATTGACTTAAAGGGAATTTGGGATAAACACTTGCCTTTTGTTGAGTTTTCGTACAACAATAGTTACCATTAATCTTATCTATGGCTCTTTTTAAAGTCTTGTAGGGTAGGAGATGTAGGTCTCCAATTTGATGGTTTGAAGTGGGTGACTCTTCACTTTTGGGTCCCGAATTGATTTATAAGACTTTGGAGAAAGTTCATACAATAAGGAACCACTTGAAAACAACCTATAGCCGACAAAAGTCTTATGCCTACCATAGGAGAAGAGACTAAGAGTTTGAAGAAGGTGATGAGGTGTATCTAAAAATTTCACTTATGAAAGGGGTGGTGAGATTTGGCAAGAAAGGAAAGTTAAATCCTCTTTATGTGGTTCCTTATTAAATTTTACAAAGGGTTGGAAAGGTTGCATATGAGTTGAAATTACCTAGTAAATTGGCTTCGGTTCATCCAGCATTCCATGTATCCATGCTTAAGAAGTGTACAGTGATCCCGAGTCCATTCTTCCTATTGAGGGTCTGAGTGTGCAAGAGAACCTCTCATATGAGGAGGTTCTGATTGAAATCCTTGATAGACAAGTAAAGAAGTTAAGGAACAAGGAGGTGGCTTCCGTAAAGGTTTTATGGAAGAACCACCTAGTTGAGGGTGCGACATGAGTGGACGAGGCCAACATGAAGTCCCATTACCCTCATCTATTTGATAACTAAGGTTAGTTGTTCCTATTTATAGTGAAAATGATGAGTTTATTTTAAGTTTCCTTAATTTTTGGTATATTGTGCCTTCATGAGTTGTATTGAGCAGGATGATATGTGTTGAAGAAAGCTTTGCAATAAGTGAATACACATGTAGTGAATGTTGAGCTCTTATGGGTTGCAAATGATGTTTTGAGTTGCATTGTATAAAAGGTCATGTGATTATGTTGATTTGAATTGTAACTCATATTTTTATATGTTTTTGTTGGTTGGGATACTAGTCTTGAGTCTATTCCTTCCTTCCAATGGATTTTAGTGTCATTCGGAGACGAATGTTCCTAAGGGGGTAATAATGTAATACTTCAAAAGTCTAAAGCGTAATCTAGAACCTAACATGAGGTTCTAAGAGTTGTAACACTGTTTTAAGTTCAAATATAATGTATATAAGCCATTTAGGAAGTCTTAGAATCAAAACATCAAGAAACGTCAATGACGTTCGGAAACTAATTCAAGAGGTGCTAGTGTGCCTTAGCCTATTTGACAAGGTTTTAGGAGTCGTAATCCGATGGAAATTTGTAGTAAGTTGTTTAATACATATTATATTTGGTTTAAAGTCGAAAATTCCGGGTACCACTCCCCAAGGACCAACAAAAAGGTCCTTGAGGAGGACCCTTGCATTGTGGCTAAAAGCTGTCTTGAGATAGTAGCCATCGAAAACTCGCAGGGGATGAAGCGTGGTCCAAACGACGGGGATTCGATTTCAACCGTCGATGGTCGATTACAAATTTTTCAAAGGGTTGATTTTGGACAGTCTCTCACCAAAATGATGGTCCTGCAGGACGGTTGGTCCAAGGTCCGTCGACTGACCTACGACACGTAGGTCGGGGTCTCATAGGTCAAGGTCCCTGTTTGCTTCCAAGTTTAAGTTAGTTCATTTAATTAATTAGGTGGTTAGTTAATTATTTAGGGATTAAGGGAGGTCTAATTAAGTTAGTTAATGACTTATACAAAGTGTCAATCCTAATTAAACTAACCCGACCCTCATATCTTTAAAAACCCAATTGCTCTTCCTTCTCTCTTCTTTCTCTCTCCCAAGTTGAAGAACTCCATTCAAGGTCTAGGTCAAGGTTTAAGGGCAGCAATAAGGGGGATTTTTTCTCCATCATTCTTCATCAATTAACAAGGCATGTGATTCCTTTCACCTTTGGGATTCCTTTCCCCAAAGGGCTCTTCCAAAAAAATTGATTTCAAAAGATGAGTTTCAAGTGGGTTTTCTTGTAATACGAATTTGATCTTATAAATTGCTTTGTTTATGATTTCTTTAGGTGATTATTATTATATATGGTGTATTATGATTCAATTATTCTAGTTCTTCATTCATTAATCTATTTTGTAGATTAGATCATGAAGTTAACCCAAGTCCCTAACAACTAATTATGAACTAGTGATGAATTGTTGTGTAGTAATTCAATTGAATTCATTATTGTGTTGATTACTATTGTATGATCGTATTACACCCATTGTTGGTTTGAATTGGACGGTTGATGGTAAAACCATGGGTGATTGCTTGTGAAGGAGATTGTGGTAAGTCTTGTTAAATCAATCCTTTACTTCAATTATGATTACTTGTGTTTAGTGACGATGTGATATTAAAGTGTACCTTGTGATAAGATTTATTAGGGTTGGTATGATGTTGAATTAGAATGTCTTCAATTATGGCTTGTGAGTTGTTGGCTCACATGTAATGACATAAGGGTGGTGATTAATTTGCTTGTGTGCCTTGTCATAATATGATTATGTAAATGTGTTAACCTCACATGTGTGAATTGTAATGAAAGGACAATACTCATGCAATTCCTATTGAGCTATGATGATGACTATATAAGGGGTAGTACCTATGACCTAAACAATGTTATGATTATTAATTAAAGACATTTCAAAAGGGACTCTATAGCATTGAGTGAACTAGAAGTGAGAAGTGCCCCTTCCCACATAGGGAAGTTAGGATTACTAATGTACTCAAGAGATTGAAGAATATAATGCATGTAGCATAAAGAGGGTCTCAACTACATCTCCTAGTTCTTGAACTATGTTTCCCCCGTATAAATACTAGATTGTGGATCCACATAGATGTTATGTTCATGTTTTGGTACTACTTTGGCAAGTATTCCTCCTTCTTTCGGTGTATAGTTCCATTACATCGGATTCTAAATCAGCTCATGTGGTCTATGTATGTTAAGGAAAGATGTTCCCATTGGTGAAATGAAGTAATGAAGTGAACTTTAACTAGGAGTACCTAAGAGGTTTGGCTTAGACTAGGAAGGGGTATGAGACTCTACCTATACGTTGCACTAGTTGGCCTTGAGGGAAGTCTTAGAAGGTTGTTCCTACATGCTTATATGCTTATAAATGTAAATGATATGTATATGTTGATATTATATGTTAATGATACTACGTGATATTGGTTTCACTTATGAACATGTGGTTGCTCTCTATTGCCAAAATATGATGATGGTTACTCTTATGATATAGTATGTAAAGTGGGCATTGTTTATGGTTCTTGTTGGGTTTACTTGGTGGAGTGAGGTTATGAGGCCTTACTTAGCCATTGCACTAGTGGATTTAATGGGGGTTCATGAGTAATAGACTTTATTTGTTTATGATGTTATGAAATCTTATACATGCTTGTTGATATTATAACTTGATGATAGAGTTGTCTTGATTATGTGCTCAATTATGTTTATATACATGTTGACTTGACTAGACTTGGTATTGTTGGTCTTGTGATGTATATGGTCTTGACTTAATGAATACGTGATATTGAATTTTATTAGTTCTTGAATGTGCATAAGGATTTTCAAAGTAAATTAGCATGCTTTAATCAAATGTCCCTTTTTAGCATGATTTCTATGTTATATGTGCATAGGATTCCATACTTAGTTCAACTAATACGCTAACCTCATTTCTCCCTTTTCCCCCAACATTTTAGGCTTCGATCTTTGAAGGATTCAAGACTATTGTGAAGGAAGGATTGGAATCATTCTCCAAGTGTGGGTATGTCGTCAAGTTCTAAGGATGATGCCTTTCTATAACTCTACCAATGTTACATTGTTATAGTCTAAAGACAATCTTTTCATTCATATTGTTTCAAGATATTGTTGTAAGCCCTAAGTGGCATTTCTACATTGTGTAAGGGCTTATGCCCATATTGATTTTACTCAATTTTAGATGGTTTAATATGAGACATCACTTTTAAGACTATTTTATGCATCTTATATATGTATATGTTCCAAAAAAGTAAAAGACTATGTAATCTTCTTATACGAAGGGTATATGTATACTCGATATGAATATATTATATGTAAGCGATAGGTCTAAGTAAACCTCATGAGGTAGTTAGATGAAAACTTTTAAATTTTCCGCATTTTTAACCTATGAATGTAATGATGAATGTTAACAGGCTAGTCCTAGTACTCTCCGAGGACTACAACATGGGTTACGTCTAGGGGGTACTTCCTGGATAAGACAAGTACATTCAATGTACTAATGCCAATTGGACTGCATCATGTCATGATATAGACGTAGGTAATCAGGATCAGCATTTAGCGCCTCCTTGATCCAGTTTGGGCATCCAGATTCAGTGGTGAGCCTCCTTGCATAAGGAGGACTCTTTTATTGCTTTCAATCTTTACATTATATAATGTTGAGGGATTTGTCCCACATCATCTTAGTATTATAGAGGCTTCATAGACATATAGTCAGTCAGTTAGTGTAGTTTGAGTCTCTATTTATTTACACATAATTTATCATATGAAAACTTAAGCACCGTTTTGGCCAAGTTATTATACTTTAAGTAATTCTTTGAGAATGATTCTTTCTTATATATAGTTAAGTCCTCCGTTGAATTAAGAATGATAGGCCAAGGGTTTGCTCAAGACCAGTAATGGTCATTGGGTGCTGGCCACGTCCAGCGTGTAAACTCGGGGCGTGACAAGTCAAGTCTAGAATGTTCTTAGAGTCTTTTCAAGATGTCTTATACAAATGCTTTTAAATTTGTTTTATGTATTAAAGATCAAGTTGAGTAAAGAGTAAAGAGAGGAGAAGAAGATTATTTAAAGTTTCGTGAGTCTTTTACAACTGTTTTAACTTAGTTTTAAGATATAAGTTTGAGTTTACTTCAAAGTAAAGTGAAGTCTTTTCTTAATAGAAGTATATGGGGTCTAAGTATTCCTAAATAAGTATAAAATGTTTCACATTTAAATAAGAATGGAAAATAAGATTGCCAAAGAGACTTCGGGCTAGTTTTCAAAAAAGAGTAATAGCTTTCTAAATGAAGCAAGAAGGGAAACTGAGATATCCATGATAGTCTTTAAGCTAAGTTTTGAGCATTAATCTCAAACCATAAAATTAAGTATGTTTTAAAACATAAGCGATAATATAATAATATTTTTGGGAGTAGTATTGATCACTGATATTGGGGTAGAGTTTAGATAACTCATAGCCTCATAAAACATGTAGCCATTATGGGTTTAAAAGGATCATACTTTTTAGATGATCCTTTAGTGCTTTTTAGCATAGACTAGTGGATCCACTTAATAGTTAAGGTTCTATACCAATGGCAAGGTATATGATGGCCCTGGCAGTGTGAGGTAAAATGATGTATTATCACTATAGCTTTTAAGTGATGGTTGTCGGTTAGAAAACTCCCACAAAAGTTTAATGTATTTTATATGCACAGTTTATTGCATTTTTACGTATATCCTATAGGTTTATTGTATCATCGCATATATACAGAGTTGACATCATGTTTTAAACATTTTTCTCTCTATTGTACTGATTTTTAAATTTCTATATATTGAAATAAGTTCAGTTTTGTAGAGTTGAGTTGAGCTAGGTAAGTTCTTGAGATTCACCTTTTCAAGCCTATGTTAGTATTTTTTAGCATTCCCACTCACATACTCGTACATTCAATGTTCTGACACCAGTTGGCTTGCATTATATTATGATGTAGACGCAGGTATTGAGGATCGGGATACAACATGATGTTGATCTAGTTGAGCACTCCAGAGCCAGTGGTAAACCTCCTTTCATTTTAGAGGACTCTTTTTATTGCTTTCTAGTATTAGATCAGTAGGATTTTGAGGGGTTTGTCACGACATCTATCTTAGTCATTTTACAGGCTTAATAGATAAGCACATGTTAGTCCTTTGAGTCTTTCAGTATTATGTCTTATTGTTAAGACATGGGTTGCTAATTTTGGCCAAGTTGAATGTTTCATTTTTAAACATTCTCACTTATTATATCCTTTTTAAGTTTTGTTGTGTTCATTAATGTGAGAGATATGATTATTATCTTCCGCTAAATTAAGTAGGCCATGAAAAGCGTCCCCTCGAGGCCAGCGATGATCTTTGAGTGACAGTCCTTCCCAAGGTGTAGGATCGGGGCGTGACAAACTTTGTATCAGAGCACATTATTCAAGAATCATAAAGAGTCTATAAAGCCGTGTCTGTAAATTACTAGTTATTGGTGTGAAGCATCCCACATCTATAATTAGGAGACTGCAACATTTAGGAACTATATCACTTCTTTCACACTCTTTTCATGCGTAAGAGTTTATCTCAAGAAAGTTTCTCTCTAATTCGTGCTTGTGCGTGTTTTCATATAACCATGCCTCCACGAACAACAGAATGAGGTTGTACAGCTAGGAAGAATGTCGAGGAACAAGGGGTACCCAATGCACCTGAAGTGCAACCCTAGGGAGAAGTTACTAATGCCGAATTCAAAGAGGCAATTAAGATGTTGAGTCAGGCCGTGGCTAATCAGGTTGGTCAGCAAAGAGGAGCTCAACAAGAAGGGGCTGACACTTAAAGGATTCGTGATTTCTTGAGGATGAATCCCCCAAGTTTCATTGGTTTGAGGACTATTGAGGATCCAGAGAACTTAATTGAGGATATAAAAAAGGTATTTGAGGTGATATATGTTGTTGACACTGAGAGAGTTGTGCTAGTTGCTTATATACTCAAAGTTGTTGCTAGAACTTTTCCTAATCAGTGGAAAAAGGGTAAAAATGAAGATAAACCACGTGTGAGTTGGGCTTCTTGGGGCATTTCTTTCCCTGAGAACTGAAAAAGGCCAAGGTACGTGAGTTCTTCACACTTAAGCCGGATTCTATAAGTGTTCTTTAGTATGGGGAGAAGTTCACCCAACTATCATGTAATGCTCTGAAGATGGTTAAGGACATGAAAAGTAGAATGAGTCTATTTGTTGCTGGTTTGGGTCGTCTATAAAGCAATAAGGGACGAGAAGCAATTCTTGTTGGAAACATGGACATTTCGAGGTTGATTACCAATGTGCAGCAGGTAGAGCAAGAAAATCTAAGGAAAATGATGAATTCAATAATAAGAAGGCTAAGTTAGGGAATAAATTCGGGCAGCAGAAGATCAATGCCAAACGGTCATTGTTTCAATAGAAACAGAAGGGACTTGCTCCATCATCTGCTAGTGCACCTGCACCTAAGAACAAGGGTGAGTACATTAATCAGATGTTCAGAGTTAAACCTACTTATTCTCAAGGTAGCGTGGCAGAAGGAGGTAGTAAGCCTCTTGCATACACCAAGTGTGGTAGGAGCCAATCATGTTCTTGTCGTGATGGCTCCAGTGGTTGTTCCAATTGTGGTCAGAATGGGCATTTCATGGAAAAGTGTCCAAAGAACAAGCAGGGAAATACTAATGGTAAAACGAAACCCAATCTTCATCAGCTGCTCCGCCAGACAGGGCTGCACCTCGCGGAGCTACTTCTAGTACTGGCGGAGGAAAAAACCTCTTGTATGCTATCAACAATCGCCAAGAGGAAAAGGATTTGCCAGATGTTGTCACTTGTATGATTCAAGTCTTTGACTTTACTGTTTACGCATTGGTAGACCTAGAAGATAGTTTATCTTTTGTAACTCCATATGTTTCTATGGACTTTGATATTATTCCTGAGAAACTTATTGAACCATTCAGTATTTTGACAATTTTTGGTGAGTCCATTTGAGAAGTGAGAGTCTATTGCGATTGTCCCATTTCTGTCAATCACAACCAGGGGCGGAGCTACCCTTATTGAAGGGGGTTCATCCAAACCGCCTTCGATGAAGAACTATATTATTTATATATGGTTAAAATAAGTTTATATGTATATATAGTATATGTCGAACCCCCTTTGGCTACCTATTTCTACAAATTTTGAACCCCCTTATTGAAAATTCTTGCTCCGCCTCTGATCACAATAGTACCATAGCTGATTTAATTGAGTTAGGCATGGTAGGTTTTATTCGACCAAGTGTCTCACCTTGGGGCGCTCTGATCTTGTTTGTAAGAAAGTATTACAATTCCCTTATGAAGTGTACAGATTACCGTCAATTGAACAAGGTTACCATCAAGAATAAGGATCATCTCACAAGAAATGATGATTTATTTCAGAAACTTTAGGGTTTCACCTCTTTTTCTAAGACAGATCTCAGATCTGTCTACCATTAGTTAAGAGTAAGGGAATGTGATATTCCAAAGACATCTTTTAGAACCAGATATGGGCATTTTTAGTTATTGGTCATGTCCTTTGGGTTGAGCGCCTGCAACATTCATGGACCTTATGGATAGAGTCTTCAAGCCTTATATAGATATGTTTGTTATCGTCTTCATTGATGATATACTAATCTATTTATAAAGTGAAGAAGATCATGTAAGTCATCTCAGAATAGTTCTTCATACAATGAAGGATAGAGAGTTGTATGCCATATACTCTAAGCATGAGTTCTGGCTTGTGTTGGTGGAATTTTTGGGTCATATAATTTTTGGTAATGGTATTAGAGTTGGTACCTAGAAAAATTGAGGAAGTGAAGAATTGTCCTAGACCCACATCTCAAACTGATATTAATAGTTTCTTTTGTTTGGTTGGCTACTATAGAATATTTGTAGAAGGTTTCTCGTCTATTTCTTCTCCTTTAGCGAAGTTGACTTAGAAAACAATCAAGTTTCAATGGTATGAAGCTTGTGAGAAAAGTTTTCAGGAATTGAAGAAGAAGTTGACTACTGCTTCAAATTTGAGTTTAGCGGAGTGTACTCTAGGTTTTGTCATGTATTATGATGCATCAAGAGTTTGTTTGAATTCTGTCCTAATGCAGAATGGAATGTTTATAGCATATGCCTACAGACAACTGAAAGTTCATGAGAAGAACTACCAACCCATTATTTAGAGTTGTTTGTGGTAGTATTCTCATTAAATATATGGCATCACTATTTGTATGGTGTTTATATTGATGTATTCACTGACCATAAGAGCTAACAATATGTGTTAACTTTGAGGGAAATTAATCTCATGCAAAGGATGTGGTTAAAATTTCTCAAAGATTAAGATATGAGTATTCATCACCACCCACATAAGGCTAACGTCGTTCTTGATGACTTAAGCAATTTTTCTTGGGTAGTACCACCCATTTTGAGAAAGAGAAGAAAGAACTAGCCAAAGATGTACATAGACTGGCAAGCTTAGCGGTCCGACTCAAGGATTCCACAGAAGAAGGAGTAGCACTTATAAATGGGGCTGAGTCTTCATTAGTATCATAAGTAAAAGGCAACCAAGACCAAGATCCCATTTTGCTTGAATTTAAAGAAAATGTTAATTAGCTAACGGTATTAGTTTTTGAACAAGGGGGAGACAGTGTATTGATATACAAGGTAATGTGTGTGCCAATGGGGGATGGAATCCAAGAGAAAATCATGGAGAAAGCTCATAGCTCTAGATATTCCATTCATCCTGGTTCCACAAAGATGTCATGACTTGAGGAGGTATATTGGTGGAATGGTATGAACAAGAGCATTGCGGAGTTTGTTGCTAAGTGCCCCAATTGCATAATTTAAAGTAGAGCAGCAAAGGCACGGTGGTTTGGCTCAAAATATAGATCTTCTTGAATGGATGTTGGAGATGATTAATATGGATTTAATTACAGTCTTACCAATGTCTCGCAGGCATCATGATTCTATTTGGGTGATTGTCGATAAATGACAAAATCAAAAGATTGTGCTAAGTTGTATATTCAATAGGGTGTGAGACTCTATGGGGTTCCGGTCTCCATTATTTTAGATATAGGTGCAAGATTTACTACACAGTTCTTAAATCTATTCATAATGGTTTTAGTTCATAGGTGAACTGAAGTACCACCTTCTATCCTCAGATAGATGGACAAGCAGAGTGTACTATTCAGACATAAGAAGATATGTTGAGGGCTTGCGTGATTGATTTCAAAGGTAATTGTGATGATCACCTACCTATAATTGAGTTTTATTACAACAATAGTTGCCAATTTAGCATCCAAATGGCTTCATATGAAGCTCTTTATGAGACAAGATGTTGATCCCATATTGGATGGAAGTTGGTGAATCAGGGTTTATAGGACCAGATATAGTTCATCAAGCTATGGAGAAAATTAAGGGGATTCAAGAGAGGTTGAAAACGGCATAGAGTTGTTATAAATCCTACATTGATGTTAGGAGAAGAGAGCTAGAGTTTGAAGTAGATGATTGGGCTTACTTGAAACTTTCACCCATGAAGGGTGTTATGAGGTTTCGTAATAAGGGGAAACTTAATCCCCGGTATATTGGACCTTGTAGAATATCGAAGAGAATTGACAATGTAGCTTTTGATTTGGAGCTACCACAAGAGTTAGCATTGGTTCATCCAGTATTTCATATTTCCATGTTGAAGAAGTGCATGGGCGATCCTTGTTTGATCATACCAACTGAAAATATTAGGATCAAAGATAACTTGACTTATGAAAACATTCTTGTGAAAATTCTAGATCGCCAAGTTCGCAAGTTGACGACAAAGGAATTTGCATCAGTCAAATTTCTTTGGAGGAAACAATTTGTTGAATAAGACACTTAGGAAGCTTAAGAGGATATAAAGAAGAGAAATCCACATCTCTTTGAGTCCGGAGAAAATGCATACCAAGGTACTAATTTGTTTCTTAGTACTCTTTAAGTTATGAGTAGGCATGTTGTTGTTACATATGTTTGTTGAGTGTTTGAACTTGATGTTACTACCCTTAGTCTAGTAACAATAAGTTCATTTCTAGGATGAATGTTCCCAAGGGGGGGATATTGTAACATCTCGCAACTAGAAAGAACTAGAAAGGAGTATAAAATCTTGAAATACTTATTTTTGAAAGTATAAGGAAATCTAGAATTTTTTAAGTAAGTTAAAAGTGAAGTTTCTAGTCAACTTCAAATGTCCATAACTCCAAGATAAGAATGAGTTCAGTGTGGTTCCAGGTATGGTTGGAAATCCATTGGAATGATCTTACCAACGCAGTCGAGTTTACGCGATTCCGAGTTCGTATAAGTGAGTTATGCCCTTTGGAAATTGGGTTGTTTAGATAAGGAAAGTCAAAATCCAGATTTCTAAGAGGTAGTTTAGTATTTTCCTTACTCTATTAAGTTATTTCATTTTTGGTAATTAAGTTAGGGGTCTAAGTTGAATTAGATCAGTTTACACTTTTACCAAAAGAGTTAGGGTGTCACGACCCTGACCGTTATGATTGGCACCCACACTACACAACTCGGTGGGAGAACCACTCAACAACAAACTAAAGCAACAAATCTAAAACTAAGGTATTTAAGTTACAGAAGCAAGTTCAATAACTAAAGGCAAGGTTCCATTACTAAATAAAGATCTAGTAACTGACTAGCAATGCGAAAGATAAACCTAGAATCTGAAAGTCAATGAACCAAAAGTATAATGATATCCATATTCCTAACAAGAGATTACTAATGAACTGTCAACTAACTAGAGCAAGGTATGTGTCCAAAAATGGTAGACATAGACAAAAGAGAATTCCATGGAAGCTCGAACAATGTGGCTCACCGTTGAACTCAAAGGGATCACTAATCTCTTAAGCGAGGTCTGTCAACAGTCGCGTGAAGATGCCCTGTACTCAACAAAAATAAGAGCAAGTGCATAATTAGTACACAACCATTGTGCACTGGTAGGATGAAGCGGCTATCCCACTAGTGTAATGCAATCAAGAAATTACAACATTATAACACATGCATAAATATCAACATATTCAATATTATCATAAAAATCGATAACACAATTCGCATGCTTTATCAAATAGTTGGTCCTCTCACGGAACCCATATCAAACTGTTAGCATGTAAAAACGTGGCAATCCGATCTCATTTGTATGCCCAAAAGTAGCAACCGATCACAGTTAGCATTCCAGAACATGGCAATCAAATCCAAGTTAAAGTGTCAGAAAGTGGTAGCCGATCCTAATCACACATCAAGATCATATATTCAAGACATGATTTCATGGTATCAATATTCATATATCCTATTTCAACATCTATGATGAATATTCCAACATGCATACATATACAAGTATCACAACGAAGCAAAGAAAGTGTATATCATACAATCATAGAATCAAAGCTATTAACTACCTAGAAACAAGTTTGAAACCCTAGACAACTTGATCCTTCCCTTTCCAAATTCGTTTTGCTTTTTTGTGGTCTACAATACAAAATTTACATATGAAAATGAATAAAGAAACACTAAATTCCTAGAATACTCACAATCTATGAACCCTAGTCCAAAACCCATCAACCCAACTAGTCAATTAGGGTCAATTCCGTCATAGGATTCTTCAAGAAATCTTTCCCCATCAATATTAACCCACTTTAAAATGTTCTACGGATCGAAGACGAGTTTAGCGAGTAAAAAAGCTTACCTATAGCTTCAAGAATGGTGGGGAAAGAGTTCCAATAGCCCATTGTGTCATCTTTTAACTAAATAAGTTGAAATATACAAAATAAGATAATCTAAGGGTTTTATTTACAATTTTTAAACTACAGCGGTGTCGGTGCAACGACATTGATCCTGCTGCAGCGGCACAAAACGTACCAGTAAGCTTGTCTTGAAAATAAATCCCAAAATCCTTATTTCAATCCCCGCCTCACCTTTTACAGCGACACCCCTCCCACTGTAGGGGCGTTGCTGTAGCGGTAAGAATCAAACTGCAGCGGCACAAACCGAGGCATTGAACTCTTGAAGGGAATTTCACTTCCCCCTTTTTAAAACACCCTCTTAAATCACTTCGCTCAGAAAATTCCCTTAACGCCAAAATTAATTCTAGATGATCTACTTATAAAAATTTAATTTGGTAAAGTCACACGGATTCCTTAATGAGTTATCTAACCAATTATGTAACAATATCCGCATTTACTCCCCTCAATTTGAACCACACATCCCTACACCTTAAAGAATCCAAATTCCTTCAAATATGGATAAGGTTGAGAAAATCCTAGTACTAGGAAAACGTTTTTCCGCCCCGATTTTTCCACGTTGAAAATTATAGAGCGATGAAACCTAGTCGTTACATAGGGTTCTGATAGAATAGGAGAAAATATGAGAAAGGAGAAGGGATTTCAAGATTCGCCAAGATTGTCGAAGTTAGCTTATGGATTTCGTCAAGTGTGATCCCTAAAAAGGTATTTGGGTCTCTCATAATATTTGGTTTGTTCACCCACGTGCCAAACATATTTGATTCATCGTAATCTAGTTCTAAAATTATTGGACATTGAATGTTCTTGTTGGTTTTTCTAGAATTGCATTCATTCTTGAACATGAGTTGATGTTATGAAAATCTTGAGGTACAAAATGTTGTTTCTTGAGTTCATTAGGTTAGATCCTTGTATATATGATGTGGGTACATGAACCTAAAGTGAACTTGAGAAAAAAATTGAATTAGAAAGATTTAAGGTTAGAAAATGAGAGGAGGTTTTTGACATGCCTCACCTGGGCTAGTCAGCCGCGACGCGCCCAATCTGCGCCAAAAGACCTGGGCAACGCGCCTGCAGTGCGCCCAAATGGAGCCTCTAAATTTGGGGCCTTTCTAAAGTGTTTGAACATTTCCTAATGATTCTAACTACTCTTATTGACTTCTAAACATATAGAAATCATCCAGAATAATGAATTTCAACCTTGAATCCATAACTTCAAATTCAAGTAATGTTAAGAGTCAAATTTGGGAAGTTGTTAGAATCTTTTCAATAAGTCTTCTACAAATACTATCAAATTTGTTTTAAGACTTAAAGATCAATTTGAGTAAAGAGTAAAGATTAGGAGAAGAAGTTCATTTCCAGTTTCGTGAGTGTTTACAAATGTATTAACTTCTTTTAAATACTTAAGTTTGAGTTCAGTTTAGAGTTAAGTGAAGTTTTTTCTTTAAAGAAGTATATATAGACTAAGTACTCCCAAAGAAGTAAAAAATATTTTCACATTTAAATAAGAATTGAAACTGAGATTTTCAAAGAGCCTCCGAGATAGTTTTTCAGAAAGAGTAATAGCTTTCTAAATTAAGCAAGCAGAGTAACTAAGATTTCCAAGATAGACTTTGAGTTTAGCAGAGCCAAAGTAAGTGTTCCTACTTACTTCTTTTCAAGTTTAAGTTGTTGTCTAGAATTCAAACTCGCATACTCACACGTTCAATGTAATAATGCCAGGTAGCCTGCATCGTATCATGATGCACACGTAGGTAACTAGGATCAACATTCCAGTGCACCGTTGATCGAGTGATCAGTTCAAAGTCAGTTAGTGAGCCTCATTTCTTTCCGCAGTGTCCATTTTCATTGCTTACTAGTTTAGTTCATTAGGATGTGGTAAAAGCTTCATATATAGTCAGTCAAATGTTAGTTATTTTGCCATAATATTTTATGAACTTAACAGATTTGATTTGCCATTTTGCCTAAGGTAAATGTTTATTTTTAAAACATTTTGATTTTACTTCCAGACAGTTGAGTTAGTTAGCATCTTAATCATTGTATTAATGTTGTAAGTCTTCCGCTGAGTAAGTAAGCCAGGACAATGGTTTTCTTGGGCCAACAATGGTCTCCGAGTGATCCAGGGTATAGGCTCGGGGAGTGATAAACTTTGTATCAGAGCACAGAGTTCAAGAGTTCTTGGGAGTTTATGAAGTTGTACCTGTAGATTCGTAGTCATCGGTTTGAAGCGCGCCACATCTATGATTAGGAGGCTAAAAAATTTAGGAATTCCTCACTTGTTTCATACTTATTTCGTACGTTAGAGTTTTATCTATAAAAATTTTCCTTTTAATTCGTGCCTACATGTGTTTTCATATAATCATGCCTCCACGAAGAGTAGTCAGAGGTCTTCCAGTTAGGAGGAATGTTGGAGAACAAGAGTTTCCAAATGGACCTGAAGTGCAATCTCAAGGAAATATTACCCATGTTGAATTCTGTGAGACTATCTGGATGTGATGTGAAGTTGCAAATTATCAAGTTAGAAAGAGAGGTAATAGATATGAAGTGGTTGATACCTCAAGAATTTGTGTGTTTTTAGGGATGAATCCACGAAGCTTCACAGGTTCAAGTGTCAGAGAGGATCGAGAGAACTTTGTTGAAGTACCTATTTTGTTTTTGACGTATTGCATTTTGTTGATATTAAGAGGGTTGAACTAGTGGCATACCAACTAAGGGTATCTCTAGAGTATGGTTCGACAAACGGAAAAGGATTAAGGCTGAGGATTCACCAATAGTGAGTTGGGTTGTGTTTGAGAATGCTATCATGGGACGTTTCATTCCCCGTGAGCTACGAGAGGCAAAGAATAGGGAGTTTCTAACCCTTAATCCGGAGTCTATGAGTGTTCATGATTAGAGTATGAAGTTTGTACAACTTTACCGCTATGCTTCGGAGATGGTTGCTCAGATGAGGAGCAAGATTGTTTTATTTATTATTGGATTGTCTCGTCATTCAAGCAAGGATTGGAAGGCATCAATATTGATATGGGATATGGACATATAAAGGATAATGATCCATGTACAACAAGTTAAGGAGGATAAGCTGAAGGATAGAGAATAGTCTAAGATTAAGAGGGCTACGACATCAGAGAATGAATTCAGACATAAAAAGAGTGATGCTAACTGGTTATTCCTCCAAAAAAAGCAAAAGATATCTGCTTCATCATCTGCGAGTGCACCTGAGCCTAAGAACAAATGTGAGTACAATGGTCAGAAGTGTCATGACCCAAGAGTGTACCCTATAAGAAATGGTATTCTCCAATCGTGGCACGGCGTACTCAACCTCTTGGAGGTCTTGTACAATCCCTTTCACATCATTCACTGCATACATGTATGAAAAGTACTGTGGAATTAAATGTTTTGACACAATCGAATAATACTTCAAAATATCTTTTATATAAAATCATAGGAAAAGGCTAAGTCCCATAGTCGTCATCTTAAACACACGAATATCTTGGGGCATGGACCATACGTCAACAAAAAAAGTAATATCTAAGTCTATTACAATGTCTTTAATAAGAAAAGCTAAACATAGTTATGTCCTCGAATCAATTGAGGGCATACCACAACATGCTTGAATGAAGGCTAATATCAAACCTTCACTTCAATGACTCCTCTCAATTTCCACCTACACCTTTAGAGATAAGACCAAATATATGGAATTAGTACATTAGAATGCACTAAGTATGGTGACACACAATTAAAACTGTGCTTAAAGGACATTTGTATAAAACATGTTTTTTTTTGGAGAAAACCTCATAAGACAAGTATAAGAGTCACTTACAAGTAAACATAAAGACATATATGTCACATATACCAAGTAACTCACATTATACCTTCAATATCATTTCAAGCCACATAAGCATAAGACCCTCCTACCAAACGTCATCCTAAGGACTACTTCAGTGAAACATGAAGTGCCTGCCGAAACAACCCCTTCACGCACACCTAAGTGACCCTCAAGGTTTCTTAAGATAAGATTATTCCCTTTTTCACACTTAACGCACCATCTAAGGTTACTCTAAGATTCACTTGAGTAAAACATGAAGAGAACACCCATACACCCCTTAAAGTCTACTTAAGCAACCTTCTAAGCTACACTAGATAAGGATCCTTTTCTTTCACATACATTAACTTAATTCATAGTCATTCGTTAAGTCAATTAAGAGATGTTACATAAAATAAGGACTTCACATAATGGTCTTGGAAAAGACCTAGGGTATCTACACTCTATCACCTTCAAGCCTACTCATGTCATGTCTAGATAGTGTCCCATTCAACTACCTAAATGTTGTAGAACTTATCAAATACTAGAATGTATCCCACGTGATGAGAATAGTCATTAACCGACATATACCATACTATTTAGGCATAAACACTATAGTTTACCCTACTCCGATTGAGGGTGTTCTACTTACCAAGGGTATAATTAGGACACATCCCATGTAGGCACATGGTTAAGGAATATCAAGGGATTATTTGCACTCTAGTCTCATTCTAAAGTAAAGCTACTAACACAAGCATATTCACTCAGTTCTAGCCATGTTGTCATAGAGTAAGTTCATTCACATAAGGGCACTTGAAAAAGGTACCATCTCTTCGACATTACCTAATCATGATACACCTACAAAAGATGGGTCCTCTAGGTCTGCCACTCAATGGTTAATAAGGATAGCTCAATAAATTTCTTAGAAATGGTTACATTCCATTCCGGCCAACCTATCCCTAAGTCCACCATTCACACAAGAAGGATATCGTTACAACTTTCAACTTCTAGAATATCATAACCTTCTTTCGATATTGAAGGTTCTACATAATTGACCCTCTTTGCATGTTCAAGGTCCCATATTAGTCATCCTTAGAAGGGCAACATATTAGGTATACCGATTCTAGAATTTCATTCAACATTCATCCATACACATACAAGACAATGGTGCTTAAGCTTACTAAGTCAAGATGTCCATATTCACGTACTAGTATGTATCAAGTAGAGGAACATAGTCTACCACAGAAGACACACACATGATCATCATGTCAACTATAAAACAATATCAAGTATCATGTAGGAACAACCAACTCTTCCTAGGAAGATACAGTAGAAATACAACTAAATACATCCCCATAGTCTATCTTGATCACCGATAACCAAGTAGGAGAAAACATGCTTTCACTTCATTCACACATATAACACAGAAGCCTTCACCTTGATCACACGTGCAAGTTATAACTTTCTAACATCACAATTCATAAAGTAATGCCAACAAGGCCACATTCTTCACAATTATATCACATAAGCACCGCCATCATAAGTGGACCATACCAATCATTACAATTCAAGACCTGTACTACACAATATTGAAGAGATTAGGTCAACAAACACCATTCTGACATGAACACCTCCAATCCATAGCCAATTTAACCAATTAAATATACAAAGACTCTTACCAATAGCCATCATCACCAATTCAAACGAATAATCAAACTATACCAAGGTTCAACATAATATAATATGAAACTCGTCAAATTAGGACATCCTCTATACAATTCTAACATGTTTCCTGCATAATTCAATAGCCCAAGTAATCTACACAAGAAATTAGTACAATAGATTTATGATTACATTACCCATAATGTAATCAAAATAAGGATCATCTTTGAAAACCATTGAAATTGACTTCTTGAATGTAAGAGAATCCAAGTATGAAACACCATACCTTATATGAAGCAAAGCCTACGAAATTTATGGACAAAAACATGGAAAAGCAGTCTTCTTCCTTGGAGCTTCAAGGCTTCATCAATGGAGGTTTTGGAGAGGTTTTGTTTTGAGTTAGGGGTTTTGCTTAATTGGTGACTTTTGGGGTTTAAAAAGACTAAATAATCATCGATAAGAAGTCCCCAAAATACCCAAAATAGCCCACCAAATATAGGACCATTTAAACCACTCAAATTTGACTTAAATAGGACGCGACCAGAATTGGGAGGTCACTGCGCGTCACGGAGTCACCTATGATTCTTGGTTCTGGAATTATATTCTGTACAGAATGGTTCGCGTTGAACCCTATTCACAGGACAAAGATTGCCCTTTAAGTGCAGGCTGCGCGATGCGCAAGCACTGCAAATCCTTAACTGCCCGACAACCTCATTGGCCCATGTTTGGGTCCTCCTCATTGTTCGTAGATTTTTTGACCCGTTACATGTCATGCTATGAGTAGTAACCATCGATACTCAATTTAACCATCAAAACATATCCCAAAACTCCACTATGACACACTAGTTCAACTTAGACTAGTTTCTGAACTTCTTGGACGTTTAACTTCCAAACACTTCCAAACACCTCAAATTGACTTCTAACACTATTATTAACCTTTTTAGGACCGTATAACCTCATGACATACATGTTAGGATCTAGCTTCACCTAGTTCATTTTTAGCGTGTTACAAGAAGTTCAGAGCTAAGCCTTCCTTTTCGCAAGGCAGTATGGCACAAAGGAGTAGTAAGGAGCTTGCATGTTCTAGGTGTGGTAGAAACCACCAGGGTAAGTTTCGGGATGGGCATACATGTTGTTTCAAGTGTGGTGTGGAGGTTCACTTCCTGAAAGAGTGTCCAAAAAACATACAAGGAAATGATACTGGTGGAGAAACAAACTGCTTGTATGCTACCAAAAATTTTCAGGAGCAAGAGGATTCACCAGATGTCGTCACTTGTATGATTCAAGTCTTTGACTTTAGTTTTTATGCCTTGCTAGACCCATGATGTAGTTTATCTTTTGTAACACCATATGTTGTTATGAATATTAATATTGTTCCTAAGCAATTTAGTCAACAAATCAGTGTTTTTACACCTAGTGGTGATTCTATTCTAGCAGACAAATTCTATCGTGATTGTACCATTTCCCCTTAATCAAAAGAGTATAATAGATGACTTAGTTTAGTTAGACATGGTAGATTTTGATGTCATTCTAGGTATGGACTTGTTTCATGCCTATTATGCATCAATAGATTTCAGCACTTGAGTAGTCAACTTCTAGTTTCCAGTGAACGAGTTATACAATGGAAAAGCAATTTAGTAGTGCCTATTGGTCGTTCTTTTTCGTACCTTAAGGAGGAGAAGTTAGTTTTAAAGGGATGCTTCTATCACTTAGTCCGAGTTAATGACTCAAATATTGACATACCTCCCATTCAATTAGTTCCTATGGTAAAAGAGTTTCAAGAAGTTTTTCTTGATGATCTACCCAGAGTCCTTCCTAAGAGAGAAATAGACTTCGGCACAAACATCATTCTGGATACTCGTCCTATCTCTCTTCCGCCATATACAATGGTACCAATAGAGTTGAAAGAGCAGTTGAAGGATTTTTTAGAGAAGTGTTTTATTTGACAAAATTAAATTAGGTGACAGTTAAATTTCAATGGTTCGAAGCTTGTGAGAAAAGTTTTCAGGAATTGAAAAAGAAGTAGAATTATACCCCATTTTGACTTCACTAGAATGTACTAAAGTTTCTGTGGTATATTGTGATACATCTAGAGTTGGTTTGGGTTTGTATTAATACATAATGGCAAGGTTATAGCTTATGCCTCCAGAAACTTTAAAGTTCATGAGAAAAAAATTACCCAACCCATGACTTATAGTTGGTTGCTGTAGTTTTTTTTCTAGAAAGATGATGTCATTATCTTTATGGTGTTCATGTGGAAGTGTTCACCTATCACAAGAGTTTTCAATATGTGTTTAGGTATAAAGAACAATCTCAGGCAAAAAAGATTGTTTATGGGTAGTACCGCTCATTTTGAGGAAGATAAGAAAGAGTTAGCAAATGAGGTGCATAGACTTGCACAATTAGAATTTTTATTAATGAATTATACAGAAGGAGTAGTAGTAGTTATGAATGGGTATGAATCATCATTAGTGTCAGAAGTAAAAGGCAAGCAAGGCAAAGACCCCATCTGACTTAAATTAAAGGCAAGTGTTCATAAGCAAAAAGTGATGACTTTTGAACAAGGGGGAGATGGTGTATTGAGATATCAAGGTAGGTTGCATGTAGCAATGGTAGATGATTGAATTACTTTAAATTTTCAACCATAAAGTGTGTTACGAGATTTGGTATGAAGGGAAATAAGTTTGTGCAGAATCTAAAGAGGATAGGAAGAAGAGATACCCACATCTCTTCGAATCCGGAGAAGTTCCAAATTGAGGTACTAATCCTTTTATTGGCATTGATATTAAGTTGGCATGTTATGGTTATATTTTGTTGTTGGGTATATGAGCTGAAGGTAAAATGTTACACCATAATCCTAGTATGAAGTTATCTCATTCGAGGACGAATGTTCCCAAGGGAGAGATATTGTAACATCTCGCAAATTGATATATCTAGGAAGAAGGTTAGACATTGAAATAGTCACTTTTGGAAAGAATTAAAATCTGGAAATTTTCTCAAGTTGGGGAAAAGTGAGTTTTTTGTCAACTTCAAACCGCCATAACTCCTAGCTCAGGATGAGTTAGAGGTAGTTCTTGATATGGTTGGAAAACCCTTGGAAATATCTTTTCAACGTTGCCGTGTTTGATCGATTTCGATATCTTATAAGTGAGTTATGCCTTTTGGAAGTTGGGTTGTTGGATTAAGAATAGTCCAATCCGGATTTGGGAAGGGCAAAGTTGTATTTTCCATACCCAATTATTTTATTTCAGTTTTTGGTAATTAATTGGGGTCTAAATTGATCCTCTTTAGTTCAAGGTTTTAGAAAACAAGTTAGGGTTTTGAGAGAAGAGAAAAGAAGAGGGGAAAAGAGGAGAAAGGAGAAAAGGAAGCAAGAATGTCCAAGATCGTCAAAGTTCGTCTTGTGGAAATCGGCGGGGGTGATATCTAAAAATGAATGTGAGATTTTTCCGTGTTGGGTTAGTCACCCACACACCAACTTGTTTATTTCAGCGATTTTGAGTAGATCGATTGATGAAAAGTGAAGTTCTTGAAGAATAGTGTTGAATTCTTGTTCGTTGAGTTGTTGCATGCCTAGAGTTTATTCGATTCGTGTTTCCGGGTTATTATTCGAGTCTAATCTATTGGGTGTTGAGGATATTAGTTTTTTAAAGTGTTTGGGGAAAGATCTATGGAAGTTAAGAAGGTTTAGAGATGAAAAACTTGAGAAGCAAATTCAAAATGCGCGTCCGTAGGACCTTGGGGCGCCGCTCCTCCCATTGTCCCCACACGACAGTCTATGTCCGCGGAGACTTGAGAAGGCGCGCCAGCCAGAGCACCCCAACATGGCCTCTGATGTTTGGGGCCTGGTACCCCAATCCTGTCAGAGTGCCAAGGACGCTAGTTCACCCCATTCATTCCCCATTTTTTCTTACTAGGTCCTAAGTGTTGTACCCACAATTTCTAGTTGATTCCAACACTCTAAGGTAAATCTAATCATCATCAAATGATCCATAAACATGAGAGCATGAACCTTGAATCCATAATCCAACTCAAGGAAAGTTAAGATCAAAGTCAAAGAAGTTAATAGTCAAGTATAAAAGTTAAGAAGCAAGTTAAAGAAAGTTCTTAAAATTACCAAGAGTCTTTAGCAAACATGTTAACTTTGTTTTAAGGCTCAAGTTACATGTTAATTAAATAGTAAAGAGTTGTGTTCAGTTCTCAAAATTTATAAGGGAAATAAGTATTCCCTAAGATTAAACTTTTAAGTTAAGTAAATAGTAAAGAATTGAAGTTATTCCTTCAAAGATATATAAGGGAACTAAGTATTTCCCGAAGAGTTGTTTCAAGACTAATGTTTCAAGCTAAGTAAAGTGTAAACACTAAAGAGTTAAGTTAAAGTTATTTTCTTCAAAGTATAGGGGACTTAATATCCCCAACGAGATTTAAAATGGTTTAACATTGAAACAAGTAAGGAAACTAAGTTTTCCAAAGAGACTTGGGGCTAGTTTTCAGAAAATAATTATAGCTTTATAAAATGAAGGAAGCGGGGAAACTGAGATTTCCAAGATAGCATTTGAGCTAAGTTTTTGAGCACTAATCTCAAATCACACGAAAAGTTGTGCTTTTAAAACATACAAAATATGTATATTATTTGGACTAGTATTGAGAACCGATTTGTGGATGTGAGTTTCATGTTAACTCAAGTCTCCATGAAAACCATGTAGCCACCATGGGTAGAAAATGGTCATACTTTTTAGATGAATCCTTTTCACAGTTTGCTAGTTGATCCATTAGGCAGTTCAGGTCCTATACTCTGGCAAGTTTATGATGGTCTTTGGCAGCGTGAGGTAAAACAATGTATCATCATTATAATTATTAAGTGATGGTTGTCTGTTAGAGAAACTCCGATAGGAGTAGTTTCATGGTTCATCAAGAGGTTCTGCTTAGTATGAATGGAGGTATGGGACTTCATTCATGCATTGCACGAGTAGACTTTGAGAGGAAACATGATGTCTTTTATTAATATTATGAGTTTACATCATATTATTTAGTATTTTTACATACATATGAGAGTCAATTATATCCTTGCATATACAGATTTGAAAACCATGTTTTAAACAAGTTTTCTTTATATTGCACATGTCTTTAAACTGCTATATAATGAAATTAGTTAGTTACTCATGAGTTTAGCAGAGCCAAGGTAAGTGTTCCTTCTTACTCCTTTTCAAGCTTAAGTTATTGTTTAGCATTCCAACTTGCATACACGTACATTCAATGTACTGATGCCAGTTGGCCTGCATCGTATCATGATGCAGACGCAGGTAACTAGGATCGACATTCCAGCGCACCGTTGATCTAGTGAGCAGTTTAGAGTTAGTTGGTCAGCCTCCTTGCTTTTTGGAAGATCCATTTTCAATGCTTTCTAGTTCAATTCATTAGGATTTTGTGGGGTCTGTCCCAACATCCATCTCAGTTATTAGAGGCTTCATAGATAAGTCAATCAAATGTTAGTTCTTTTGCCATAATTTTGTTATTAACTTATTTTCATATTTGAGTTGCCATTTTGGCTAAGGTAAATGTTTATTTTAAAAATATTTTGATTTCAGTTCCAGAAAGTTGAGTTAGTTAGCATCTTAATCCTTGTATTAATGTTTTAAGTCTTCCGCTAAGTAACTATGCCGGCCAAAGGGTTCACTTGGGGCTAGCAATGGTCTCCGACTACCGGCCACGTCCAGTGTGTAGGCTCGGGGCATAACAAATACAACCTTAATATTCTCAAAAGACAGTGAACAATAAATAAATCAGAATTGTAAAGGGTCAATAATCATACACCCACAAAAATTAAAAAAACAGATCTTTATACCAACACAATAAGTACAAGAAATCTTACTAGATGACTAACAAATTACAAAAGAAATTTTGATACCATCAACACTTTGTCTAATAAAATACACTAAAAAACTATATACATATATATAACATAAGAACAACTAAACCAACTACGAAGTGGTATGCTACTGTGATTTGACCTGACACCAATAGAATATTAAACACAAATCTACATACAAACAAAAAATATATCTGGAACCTGAATTGATCTAAAACAAAATACAAGCAATGCTTAGATACCATCAACGCTCTCTTGAAACTATTTAATTTGATATTAAAAGAATCATATTGTATACTAACATAACAACCGAAATAGACTAAACAAGTAAAATTAATAATATTATAAAAAAATGAAAAATAATATTCTGCTGGATTTGACTTGACACAAACACAATATATAACTTAACACCAAATAGTTAAACATAGCTATATACCAACAGACTATACAACTGAAATCTGTCTTGACTCCAACAAAATAATTAAACAGGGCAATATATAAACAGTTAATATAACTGAAAACTTTCTTGATAATAAAAAATTACAAAACAATCTTTTATACTATCAACTCATTCACATTTGATCTACTTAGTTGCAGTAACTTACTAGTTTAATAACCAATGTATTAACCTATTTAAATTTTCAAGTCTATTCCATAATATTTGTGTTAGAAAGAAATATCATATTGTACACAAATGGCACATCCTGGGAGCACCCCCTAGATGTAACATGGGGTACTTCACCTCTCGGAGGTCTTATACAAACCCATAGCATCATTCATTTCATTGTTATAGTAAACCAGCGGAAAATTTAGAACTTTCTTAGCACATCATATGCTAACACTTTACTTTCAATATATATATAAAAAGTCATAAATACATAAATAGACTCTAATTATCTTTGCCATCATAGACTCAACATCATTAGAGTACATTAGGGACACGACTCTTAAAACATAAAACATAAGTACTATTTTATGCACTTTACAGTAAAGACATGACTTAGGGTTTCTTGGACTTAAGGATTCCTTTCCTTGAGCTTAGGATTCACATATCAAGCCCTTCACTTTAAGGACCTTATTTAAGCATCTATAAACTACATTTTTTGTAAAAAGTAGAGAAGAATGGTGTTAGTACAACAATGCACTAAATATGACAACCATGCAAAAACATGCATTTCAAAGGGACATCTTACTTGTAATAATGTATTATGTATTTTTGTGAAAACTTCATAAAACCTTGATACAATAGCATATATATCATTCGCATACTTTATATAGACATATTCAAAGTCCAAACATCATATAAAATCAAACATATAGAATTTAAGCCACATTTGAGGTCACTTTACAATAAGCTCTTTTCACTTTACAGTGAACTATTTTCGTTTTACAGTGAACTCCTTTATTTCCAACTTCTTGACTTGGTGCAATGCATGAAGAATGTCCCATAACACTATTCATGTTCAAGCATCACCTTAAGACAACAAGGAAACCATATATACAACCTTTTAACTCAAATCATGCATTCATAGGACCATTTCATAAACAAAGCACACACTTTACATTATAACTCCATATCATGCAATTCATTGCATCATGTAGACACTTAACATATTGTCATTTAAGAGAACAATAAACATATGCACATACATTAGAACACCTTCCTAGGATTCCCTTAGATAGCTACTTGTGCAATGTCTAGGTGGGTTCATTACTTCTACCTATCCTAAGTATCTTCTCTTAGGTTATCCTAGTTAGGGTCCTTTACTTTACTTTAAATCCATTGTCCATTTTACATTAGGGAAGCTAAGCCTTAACCGACACTAAGACCATGGGTGCTAAACATGGAATTTGGTGTTGTAGAGCCTTACACCAAAGGAAGGTGTTCTTACCTAGCCAAGGTAAAACATTAACACATGCTAGCATACTAAGTGATATCACTTGCTAGATCCTACGTGGAAAGCCTAGTTTATGGAACTTGGAGGTCATCATGGAAACATCAACTATATGCCCTTGGGCAATGAGGCTATCCACCTCATGAGATTTGTGGTAGACCTTCCTTCACACATTGGGAAGGGACACCACTCATATTCATGTTCAATCAGTGCTAAGCTAAGTCCCTTTATTAAAAGCCTTTATTAACATTACTTTATAAAATTGAGCTTTAGGAGATTGACTCCGTATATGCTTATCTCATAGGTCATAGATGAGAGTTCATTAACCTAAATCATGTGAGAAACCCTTTCACATGGACATAGCATATATCATAAGCACTATCTAGTTTAGGGTACCCTTGGGAACACCTTCCAAGTGCCCCTCTTTTGACCAGATCATAATAGATGTGTGTGTATACATATATGTGAACAATCCTTTCAGATAAAACTTTAAAGCCACACATGTTCATACTTCATTTAATTCATGCATAAGTGTACACGTGTAACTATAGGAGCCATGCTTTCATATAAACACAATTAGACACTAGTTATAATAATATTTCATCATACCACATACTTCACATTATACCATATAATACATGTTCATAACATACTCATACATTCATATCCATGTACATAAGAGACCAAACCTAGGAACTAAACTATCAAGGTACACATGTGCAATGCATAGACAAGGCCCCATATCCTTGCCCATACTAGTACACCTATCAAGTCATCCTAGTTAAGGACACACATATCATACTTTTATTAACATAAGCTTAACATGCATAGTAGTAGACACTAGTGAATATGAGAGCAGCCTTTCATTAGACACTATGATCCTATACTACTTGTAAGCATGCATGTAGAGTGAGGGTGTGTGTGCATTGGTCAACATGATCACATAATGTCTATCAACAACACATTGAGGCAGCCACCCTCTTAGGAACACATTACACAACTAACCATAGACCACACAACACATAATATCATAGGAGACAAGCCAACTTCATATTACACTTAAGACTCCTAACTTTTGCTATTCATGCATTCACATGGGTACATAGGTAGGTAGGGGTTATCTTTTCATAATACATCATTAATAGTAGCACCTACACATAACCTAACATGATCATTCACATGCTCATAACAATAGCACATAACCTAGATTCACAACTAGAGTAGAAGACTAGGCACAAGTTACACATAAGGTGATCATCATAAATACACACTCATATATTCATCAATTTGCCTTCAAGGCCATATTCAACACATATATAATGACAATAAAGTGAACACCTCCACCATAAGTGGACCATACCATACAATGTCATACAAGGCTTCATCAACTACAATAATATAGAAAAGTAGAGGGAAAGAGCAATTCTTACCAATTCATCAACCCTTGATCACCTTTGATCAATACAAGTATTTCATGAAAAATTCAAGTACAAGGAAGTATCTAAAAATACATTAACATTAACGAAACAATACTCAAATCCCTACAAGATCATGATACCAATATAGGCACTAAACTAGCAATTCAATAGAGAGTAGAGGAAATAGGCAATCCTACCGATTCCCGAAAGCCTTGATCATCAATAATATTTATCAATAATGTACATGTTATGAAGTATATGAAGAGATCATTACTCAAAAGTAATCATGCTTCATCTAACCTAAAGTTGAGATCACATTACATACATAACGTTATCAATCAATAGACTAGAGAACCTAGATAGATTCATACCAATCCTTCTTTACTTTGATCATACGTTATTTATACTCACAATTCAACCATGATATTAACATAAGGCAGTAAGTACAAGCATCATAACCTAATCGAAATCCACTTTAATACATTTTAAGATCAATGTTACAGTGAACACATATAGGCATAGGCTAGTCATGTTCAAATCTTCATACCTTGATCCAATTGGATCATTCATCAACAAATCATCATAAAATATACTTAAATAATAGTAGACGTGAGCAATTCAACGTAATAGAATAACAACTCAACAAATAACAAGCCACGATCACAATGCCCATGTAGGGGCTAAATCGATTTTGGGAAGGGACATGGGTTCACAATGCAATTGGATTGAAATTCCCGGTTAAACCAATACATTATCTTCAATTTAACATGATTATCCTTTTTAAACGTTTTTAGAAAGAACCCATGGCTAGATTGAAAAAGGAGAAGTTTGATCATGAAATCTCTTTTGAAAACTTTGAGATTAACTCTCTAGATGGAAGGATAACTAGAGATGAAGGATAACCATACTTTAATATAGAAGAAGACCTCTAAAACATGATGAAGAATCCATGATAATCCAAGCTCCAAGATGTTCTTGAGCTCCACCTTCAATGTAGGTTTCTAGGGAGAATTGGTTTTAAAGGGAAAGTCTATTTTGTGTGAATTGGATTGGGAATGGGTTGATCACATTTTTGATCACTTATATACACCCAAAAATAACCAAATAAATTAAGAATGGTAAGGTTAGGACATGCGGTAAATTTCCCATTCACCCCATTAATGAAAGAGTGCGCAGGCAGCTTGACATAGCCTGCACCAACGACCACAATCGACGCCCAGTAGGTCCATCGACGGACCATCTCTAGCTTCCGTCAGTTGGGTCTTGGGCTGTCTTTTGGCTGAGACTTATCCAGGCTAAGTGTCCATTGACGAAACCACCATTTATGAGCTGTTTTTCAACAAACGGGGCATCGTTTGGTACAGTCGATTGACACTGCCAAGGCAGTGTCTCGACAGCCTTTGTATCCTTCTGGTGGGCCCTTTTGCGGGGCCCTTGGGAAGTCATACCCAGACATTTCAAACTTATATATACACCTTAACATGTTTAATATATTCCATGAAAGTTTCACCCAAAATGAACATGTAGAACACATCCAAATATGCAAGGCACACTCCAGACACACATGGACGTCTTAAGGGCTAATTGCCGAATGTCTTGGACATTTGACCTCCAAACTTCATGAAACTCAATATACTGCCTATAAAAATAATAATTAATCATATAAGGGACTCATAATCTCATGACATACAAATATAGGCACGTATAGACACATGAAGCACATAGGTGACAATTCGTCGAACGTCTTGGTCGTTCCTTGATGTTTGACTTCCAATTCACCTCAAACTTTACACACTGCCTCCTTTCAACCCTAGAACTCATTTTAGGACCTTAAAGCATAAATACACCAATGTTAGGCTATAGACACCTTAACTCATTTCTGGGGTCTTAAAACAAACATATAAATCAAATACATTCTATTGTCTAAAACACCACATAAACTATATAAATGTAAATAACATGATAACATTTTAAACAAAAAAAAAATAAAAACAGTATTAAACTAACCTTTGGAGCATCTAAATCTTTATTTGTTGAATCTTTTTTTTAAGAGATCTCTTCAATGATACTCTGGAATGATGCATCCAAAAAAGTATTCACTTAAATTAACTGAACATCTAAGCTTTTCTCAAATTTATTCAAGTCATCATGATTCTATTAAAAAATAAATAATATTATTATAATAAAAATAAAAAAGTATAAATGGTAAATGATCATAAATCATTCATGCTTCTGAAAATCTTCCTTAATTGTTAAATTCGAATCAACACCAACATAATGTGAAGGATTCTAAGGAAACTCCTTTTCATTCATCCTTGTGTGCCTGCCTTTTGTTTCCAGTTTGTTGAATGATGAATAATTCAGATCATTAAGGTTTTCTATCTCAATAACAACATGTTCATCATCCATCTTCAAACATATACTATAATGACAACTAGCGTACGTACCTGCGCGTTAAGTAATTATGCTATACACATGTGTTCAAATTTATTAATGTAAATTGGTATATCAATGATTTATTATTGCATGTCTATGAGTTGATTTGCGAAGCAAGTTTTTGTGTACATAATATTTGTAATTTATAAAAAAAGTCAAATATGATGCAAATTTAAAGACAAAAGGTGTATAAAATTACAAAAAAATTAAATTCAGGGGGATAATAGGACCCTAGTTTAGTTAAGGTGTGTCTTTGTGATTTTGGTCATACTCTAGGGGGTACTTGTGCATTTTACCTTAAAAAATAAAAATTTGAAACCGTGTTTTCAATTTTTGTTTCCTTTAATGTTTTTGTAATTAATTTTTTATTATTTCAAAAAATATAATTTTATGGTGCTGACACGTAGGCGCTATATAATAAATATAAGTATAAAGTACAAACATAAATGTATTAACTAACTAATTATAACTAATAATTTGTATTACCTGATAGCATTATTTTCTAAACATGCCTTTCTTCAGATGCTGAAAATAAATCTTATTTTTCAGAAGTCTCAATTGAATATGTGGTGACTAGCAGGACATGTACGAATGACGATTGAATCATTAACGTTGTTGCAACATTGGTAAAATTAAATTTGCTATGAAAGAGGGAACAAAAAAACTTAAAATAACTAGGGGCATTAGCCATTGGATTCGTTATTGTATCCTTTAGTTGAAAAAATGATAGATTACCCCAAGGGTATATACTATATTGTCCTGAATTGACACAAAAAACTGATATTTTAAAAACATGATTTTTTTTTTGGTAGAGAATAAAAAATAATTGAACTCATGAAATAAATCATCATCATATTAAACATGTCTTCAAATAAATTAACCGTCTTCATTAAAACTACTTCGAAATAAGCTTTCAGCACCTTGTCAGTAGCATTCAGAAAGTAACTACTCATGAGGTTTAATGATTTCTTAGGACCGTGATTAAAAATCATCGACCAACTACATTTACGTTCAGTCACTATCCTAAATTCCTTAAGTCTAAACTGAAGTTCATTGCCATTCAATTTAAAAATGAATTTGTCATCTCGACAATTAGTTGACTTATGATGTATTGAGTTTCTGATAATCTGAGGTTTTACTTTCACTTGTAGTAAATTCGAAAGATATCTAAAAACACACTAACTCTCTAGTTGGAGAACCACTACTACAACCCGAACAAGCAACTAAACCAAAACTAAATCATTCAACTAAAAGAAAATGAAGTTCCCATAAACATCAAAAAGAGTTCTAAAGAACTAAACTAAATAATGCGGAAGAAAATAACACCTAGAACCTGAAGGTCAATGTACCGAAACTTCTAAAGTTCAAAAAGTCTAAACGAGAAGTGTCACAAACCCAACTATTGAGCTATTTAACTAACTAAAACAAATGTCTAAGTCTAAAATTGGTGGACATCGAAGAAGGAGAATTTCATGGGAGCTTAGAAAATGCTAGATCACCCTTGAAATCGAAGTTGACGATCACATATATTTTAAGAGAGGTTTGTCAATAGCCTCCGGAAGATGTCATGTACTAAACAAAAATAAGGGCAAGTGCAGAATTAGTACACAACCACCATGTACTGGTAGGATCACGCGGCTATCCACTAAGTGCAACATAAACAAGTTAATACAATAATATAACCATGCAATATATCGAACATATACAATATTGAATATCACATGCTTGAACAATAAACATTTATCACAAGTAGTTTGTCCTCTCAAGGAACCCTAACCCAAACTATTAGTGCACCGGAACATGGCATCCAATCCCATAGTTATGCCGAAACTTGACAATTCGATCCCTTTTTTATGCCGTAATGTGGCAATTCCTATCAAAGTTAGTTATGCCGGAACGTGGAAATCCAATTCATCAACATAAGACAATCACAAACACAAGTATACTCTCAAGTCATACAATTAAGAAGTGAATCATGCCATATATTAATTCATTTGTCTCATTTACAAATAGTGTGAATCGACAATTCAACACTCACATAGATACATGCATTATAATGAATCCATAACAAGAATACATTATGCATTCATGGAATTACAACCATCACATACCTCAAACAACCTTGAAATCCGAAGATTCTTGATTATTCCATTTACAGATTCATTACGCTTGTTCATGGTCTACAAACAATCAATATAATATGGGAATCAATAAACAATCACTAATTATCTGGATTACTAACAATTCTACAAACCCTATATCAAACCCATGACCACAATTATCCAATTTAGGATTATTTCGAACATAGAATCTATAAAAAAAAAAAAACTTCCCTATCCATATTAACCCATTCTATTATGTTCTACGAATCAAAGAATGTATCTAGGAATTGAAAAACTTACCTTTAGCCTCAAAAATGGTGAAAAACAAGTAGGATTCACCTTGGGTTAGTTCCTTAGCTCTAAAAATAAATAAAGGATCAAATAAGATCATTTAGGAGTTTATTAACGCCATTAAGTCACATTTGAACCACCAAATCGGCCTCTCCAAAGAGGAAAAAATGCCTGCCAATGTGGCATTCTCGAACTAGTGAGGTATTTAAAGAATTCAAAAATCCCAATTTCACAACAAACCTCCAGCCCACGACGCTCAGAAAATACCCTTTACGCTAAGATTGATTCCTGAAGTTCTACTATTTTGAATTCAATTTCGTAAATTCATACAGATTCCGTAGAGAGTTTTCTAACTAATCATGAAATCAAAATCATAAATAAATCACCCGATTTCTACCAGACATTCCTACACCTTAAAGACTCCAATTTTGTCTAAATCTTGACTAGGTTGGGAAATTTCAAGTTATGCCGAAAATATTTTCTGACCCCAAATTTTTTCCCGTTAGATTTTCTATATAGACGGAATTCAGTCATTTTAATCTATACCAATTTAGTCATCACTCGTCTCTGAGTGACAAACTTAGGGAAAATAGCTTAAGGAAGGAATGAAGTAGCACCTGAATCGACAAACAATTGGGGATACTTGTCTCTCATGATCATCTCGGTCACCCAAGTGGCCTTTTCAACTAGACGATGCTTCCACTAAGCTTTCACGGACTTAATTTCTTTCGTCCTCAACTTGCGCACATCACGATCAAGAATTGTGATCGGTTCCTCCTCATATTCGAGGTCCATGTCGAATATGATTGAGTCCCATGTAATGATATAATCATTTTCACCATGATTACTCTTCAACATGAATACATAAAATAACAAATGAACATTATATAGATTAGGAGGTAAAGCCAATATATACGCTATCGGAACCACACACTCAAGAATATTGAAGGAACCAGAGTATCTAGAACTTAGATTATCCTTCTTACCGAATCTCATCACTCAATTCATGGGTGATACCTTAAGAAGAATATTTTCACCGGATTGAAACACCATGTCTACTACCTTATGATCTACATACTTCTTTTGTCTACTCCGGGCTGCTAGAAGTTTAGATTGAATAATCATCACCTTATCTTGAGCATCCTTCACTAAATCAACCCCCAACGGTTTCACATCTCAATCCTCAAGCCATCCAACGGGTGATCGACATCCCTTCCCATAGAGTGCCTCCAATGGTGACATATCTATTATTATAAGAGAGTTCACATAAGGGTAAAAAGTTATCCTAATGTCCTCCAAAATTAATCACACATTCCCTCAAAATGTCTTCTAGCACTTAAATAATCCTCTTTGATTGCCCGTCTGTCTGCGGGTGGAAGGTTGTACTAAAAGTGAGTTGTATTCCTTATTTATCATGTAATTTCCTCCAAAACTTAAAAGTGAATTGGGTACCTCATTCTGAGATGATAGAAAGGGGCAACCCATGCAACCTTAATATCTCTTTCACTATACCTTAGCCAAATGTTCAACATTATAATCTATTCTTATCGGAATAAAATGGGCTAACTTAGACAATCTATCAACCACTGCCCAAATAGAATCAAACTTCGCCAAAGTCTTTGGAAAACCATCCACAAAATCCATGTATATCCTTTCCCACTTCCATTCTTTAATTGTCATTCTTGGAAGCAAGCCTGCATGCCTTTGACGTTCATACTTAACTTGTTGACAATTTTGACACTTCGATACAAAGTCTGCAATATCTTTGATCATGCCCGACCACCAATAAATTCGTTTTAGGTCTCTATATATCTTGGTCACACCTGGATGAATAGAATATAGTGAACCATGAGCTTCTGCCAACAACTTCTCAATCAAGTCATTTACTCAAGGAAAACATATTCTCCTTTTAAAATTGAGTACACCATTCGCATGTAGAGTGGTCTCTTGTTCCTACCAATCATAGTCTTCTTTCTGATCTCTTCCAAATTTTCATCTTCAAATTGTTTTCCTTGATGGGATCAATGAATGTGACCCTCACTTCAATACTAGCTAACACACATGTTGCAACCCTATTTCAAACTAGCCGAAAGTGTTCACTACATAATATGGCCAACACTATAATTTTTGGAAAAATAATTTTTGTTTTATAGTCGCCTACTATATTTTTAGGGAAATATTAAGAAAATCATTTTAATATGTAAATATAAACTCTGTTTTAATTAGTGAAACTAGTGAGATTCTGATTAAGGGTTTTGGTACTCGAGGGGAAGGTATTAAGAATATCTCAGAGCCTATCTAAAGATAGTCCTTAAACTCAATTTAGGAAAAATATAATTAAGAAAACTTGTTTACTTATTTGCTTTAAAATCAATGATAAGTAAATTTTATTAGTTTAAGAAAAAGAGTAAAAATACAAGGTATGAAATATATGTCTATTAAATAAAATTCATTGTAGCATGTATATCATATGGAAAATAAATAAATAAATAAGTGTATTAAAAATTTATGACAATTATATATGTTAAAAATATAGACGTGTCTCATATAAATGTACCCAAAATAAATGTTGAGTTTAAAAAATATGGAAATTTATCGTTTAATTATATATATATATATATATTTAATAAGTGAAAGAAAAATAAAATTAAATTAAATAGTAGATGGGTGAGAATATGTAGTAAAATAATGTGTATATTAAAGTGTAGGTATTTATAAATTATAAAAAAAATAAGTAACTTTTGTAAAAGTGCTAGTAGATATAAGAAAAATAATATGAAGTGTAAAGAACTATTAAATTACGTTAGAGAAAAATTGACAAATATATAGTTTCTACCTTTATGCGTATATATATGTATGTACCTTGTATTTTGAACCTGTTGGCATGTCTTCTTTGAAGAAGCAAACTTAAGCTTTTGATGTCAAGAGATTTCAACTTCGAACTCAAACTCAACACTAAAATAAATTCGCTGGATTGTTGTTGGGTCTTCTGTTGGTTTTTTGCTTTTTGAATTCGCTACTGATAATAGCATGTTGATCAGATGTTGACGGAAATATATCGATTTTTTTGCCCCACGCCCTTTCCCTGTGTGAGAACCAATGGTTCCCTTTTATAGTCAATTTGGGCTCCAAGAATTAAAAAGTTTAACTTTTGGAAATACCCAATCTCAAAGCAAAGATCAAAGCAATTATAAAGGAGAAGAAAAACCTTGGAAAATCTTACTTTTTCGGGTTGATTGAAAAGGGTGAGTGATAGATAGGGTAAGGAAGCGCGGGAATTTATGTCAAAGGAACCACCGGGTGGGGGATCATGTGGCGCGGTAATAAGAAAAGAGGTCTTGAGGCGGCCATAGAGAAAACTAGCTAGGTAGCCCGAGGGAGAAGGTGGGCAGCGCATGGGTCTATGGAGAAGATATTCTGAGGAAGAAGGTGAGGGAGTAGGTTGAGCCATCATTTTGGGGAAGAGTAAGCGGCGTGATTTCTGGGTAAAAACAAAGCAAAGGGGGTTGCAGAGTCTATTTTTGGAAGGTTGAAAATACTTGGCTATTTTAAGTCATCTCATCTTTTAATCAGAAGATTAAGATAAATCTTGAATTAAAAGGAAAAATTATATATATATATATATATATATATACACACAATATTAAAAGCTTGACTCAAGTGTTGGCTACCAAATTTGCTAGGGATACGAGGGTGCAAGTGAACACCAATTCTAATACCACCGCTTCAAGGATTAGGGATTTCACAAGGATGAATCCCCCTATTTTCTATGGTTTTAAGGTGGAGGAGGACCCACAAGGGTTCATTGATGAAGTGTTCAAGGTTCTTGATCCTATGGGTTTTTCTTCTAAAGAAAAGGCGGAACTAGCCGCCTACCAAACTCAAAGATGTAGCTCAAGTGTGGTATGACCAATGGAAGGATGAGAGTCCGGTTATAGAAAGCTGGATATACTTGGGGAGATTTTAAAATGGCTTTCCTTGATAGGTTCTTTACCTTGGAACTAAGGGAGTGGAAAATGCAAAAATTCATCAACCTTTGTCAAGGGGGTATGAGCGTGAAGGAGTATAGCCTCAAATTCACTCAACTATCAAAGCATGCTCCTACTATGGTTGCGGATTCTAGGGCCAAGATGAAAAAATTTATCATGGAGATATTCGATCTTGTAGTTAATGAATGTAGGTTAGTTGTGTTGATTCCTTGAATGGACATCTCTGGTCTCATGGTTCATGGTGAACAAATTGAGGAGAAAAATCTTAAGCAAGTTAGTAGGGAGTTGAAGAAGGTGAGAATCGAAGAGGGGAATTCTTATAAGAATAGGTATGAGGTTTAAGACAAACCATTTTTCAAGAAGAGGTTTTCTAATCAAGGATCTTCTAATGATCCAAGGGACAATAAGAGTAAAGTGACTACTCCCAAGCCCCAAGAGGGAAAAGGTGGTTGTTCTTATGTTGATAGGCCTCTTTGTTCTAAATGTGGTAGAAGACATGATCGCAAGTGCCTTGTTGGTTAGGGTAATTTATATAGTTGTGGAAAGAGTGGTCACATCAAGAGAGACTACCCTATGATGAGGACTCAAGGAAGGGAAAATTATCAAGCTCAAACAAGTTCTCCAAACCCGTATGCTCCTAAGAAGAATCGCTTCTATGCTCTCCAATCCGAAGTGATCAAGAAAGCTCACCAAGCGTGGTCACCGGTATGTTAAAATTATTTTCCTTTGATTCTTTGTTGGATTAGTGAGCTACGTTGTCATTTGTTACCCCTCTTGTAGCCATGAAATTGTATATACTACCTGACATCTTAGAGGAGCCTTTCTCGGTTTCTACCCCGGTGGGTGATTCCGTAGTGGTAAAAAGAGTCTATAAAGTGTGTCCTATTTCCTTGACCAATAGAGTTATGTGGGTTGACTTGATAGAACTTAATATGTTAGATTTCGATATTATATTGGGAATGGATTGGTTATATGCGTATTTTTCCTCTATTGATTATAGGTCAAGGGTGGTCAAATTTCAATTTGCAAATGAACCTGTTTTTCAGTGGAAGGGAGGAAACTCAATCCTAGGGGTAAGATCATTTAGTAAGAGTTGTGGATCTTGAATCAGAGGTCCTTGTGGTGAGGGACTTTACGGAAGTCTTCCCCGATGATCTTCCCGAAATTCCTCCCGAACGGGAGATTGACTTTATTATAGATCTATTACCAAATACACAACCTATTTTAATCCCTCCTTATCGGATGGCCCCGGCTGAGTTGAATGAACTAAAGGATCAACTCAATGATTTGCTAGATAAGAGTTTTATTCAACCAAGCATATCTCCATGGGGTGCCCCGGTATTATTCGTAAAAGAGAAGGATGGGTCTTTGAGAATGTGTATCAATTATAGCCAATTGAACAAAGTCACTATGAAGAATAAGTACCCGCTCCCTAGGATTGATGACCTATTTGATCAACTCCAAGGATTTAGCTACTTTTCAAAGATTGACTTAAGATCGGGTTATCACCAACTTAGGGTGAGGGAGGTTGATATTCCAAAAAGGGCATTTCGAACAAGATATTGTCATTTCAAATTCCTTGTTCTATCATTTGGCCTAACCAATGCTCCGATGTCTTTCATGGTTCTCATGAATTGAGTTTTTAGAATGTATCTTGGTTTGTTCGTTATTGTCTTTATTGATGATATTTTGATATACTCAAGGAGTGAGGTTGATCATATGGATCATTTGAGAATAGTTTTGCAAGTTCTCAAAGATAACCAACTTTTTGCTAAGTTTAGCAAGTGTGAGTTTTGGTTGAGGTCGGTGGCTTTTCTTGGTCACATTGTCTCTAGTGAAGGGGTTGAGGTCGATCCAAGAAAGACGAAATTGGTCAAAAGTTGGCCTAGGCCTTTGAGTGCTACCGACATTCAGAGTTTTCTAGGGTTTGCCGTCTACTATCAAAGGTTTGTTGAGGGATTTTCATCTATCGCATCTCCATTAACGGCTTTAACCCAAAAGAAATCGAAGTTCGAATGGTAGGAATCTTGTGAGAAGAGCTTCCAATTATTGAAACATAGAATCACCTCCTCTCTGGTATTGACTTTACTGGAGGGTACCGATGGATTTATGGTTTATTGTGATGCCTCGAGTGGGTCTAGGATGTGTGATTATGCAACGTGGCAAAGTCATAGCGTATGCCTCTAGACAACTCAAGCCACATGAAAGGAATTATCCAACACACGACCTTGAACTTGCGGCCTTGGTGTTTGATTTAAAGATTTGGAGACACTATCTATATGGGGTGCATGTTGACGTGTTCATGGATCATAAGAACCTAGAATCTGTATTCACGCAAAAAGACTTAAATTTACGCCAAAGAAAATTGTTGGAGCTTTTAAAGGATTATGATATGAGTGTCCTTTACCATCCCGGCAAAGCTAATGTGGTGGCGTATGCTTTGAGTCGAGTATCCATGTGTATTGTGACGCATGTTGAAGATGATAAGAAATAGCTAGTGAACGAGGTTCATAGGTTGGCTCGGTTGGGTGTCTGACTAGAAAACTCTCTAAAAGGTGGTGTCATGGTTTGCCATAACTCCGAGTTGTATCTAGTGGTTGGGCTGAAATCCAAACAACACCTTGATCGTCTATTGATGGAGTTAAAGGAAATAGTCCTTAGTAAAGCTAATGAGTCCTTGTCTCAAAGGGAAGATGGGGTGCTTAGGCACCAAGGAAGATTGTGTGTATCGTATATGGATGGGTTGAGGGAATTAATCATGTAAGAGGCTCATGTCTCTCGATACTCCATTCACCCGGGTGCCACAAAGATGTACCGTGACTTACGAGAAACATATTGGTGGAACGGTATGAAAAGGGACATAGCGGATTTTCTTGCTAAGTGTCCGAATTGCCAAGAAGTAAAAGTGGAGCACCAAAGTCCGGGTGTCTTGACTCAAAATATAGACATTCCCACATGCAAGTGGGAGGATATTAACATGGATTTAATAGTTGGTCTGCCTCGTACCCGAAGGCAACATGACTCGATATGGGTTATTGTGGATAGGTTGACCAAGTCCGCACATTTTCTTCCTGTCAAAGTCCCATATTCGGCAGACGATTATACAAAATTTTACCTCAAAGAAATAGTAAGATTGCATGGAGCCCCTTTGTCCATCATTTCGGATAGAGGTACTCAATTTATCTCACCATTTTTGGAAAACTTTCCAAAGTGGGATTGGTAGGAAGGTGAAACTTAGTACCGCTTTTCATCCCAAGACGGATGGTCAAGTGGAACTCACTATTCAAAACCTTGAAGATATATTGAGGGCTTGCGTAATCGACTTCAAAGGTAATTGGGATGACCACCTACCTTTTATAGAATTCTCCTACAACAATATCTACCACTATACTATCTCCATGCACCCTTTGATACACTTTATGGGAGGAGGTGTAGATCTCCGGTTGGGTGGTATGAGATAGGGGAGTTTGGTCTACTGTGTCCCGATTTAGTTTATGAAGATCTCGAGAAGGTTCGGGTTATAAGAGATGGACTAAAAGCGTCTCAAAGTCAACAAAAATCTTATGCCGATAATAGAAAAGGGACCTTGAGTTCGAAGTAGGAGATTTGGTCTACTTGAAAATTTCACCCATGAATGGGGTGATGAGTTTTGGAAAGAAAGGGAAACTTAGTCCCCATTAAGTGGGGCCGTATGAAATGTTGAAGAGGGCTTGGAGTGTTGCCTATGAGTTGAAATTGCCAAATGAGTTGGCCATGATTCATCCGGCTTTCCATGTATCTATGCTTAAGAAGTGTATAGGCGATCCGGTGTCAATTCTTCCTCTAGAAGGTTTTGGGATAAAGGAGGACCTTTCATATGAGGAGGTCCCGGTTGAGATCTTGGATCTCCAAGTCAAGAAATTGAGGAATACGGAGGTTGCATCCATAAAGGTTCTATGGAGGAACCATCTTGTTGAGGGTGCAACATGGGAGGCCGAGGCCGACATGAAGACCCATTATCCTCATATTTTCCTCCTTACTCCTAGCCAAGATTAAGTTTAGTAATTCCTTATATAATTATTGTGAATAATGTTGAACTTATCATGTTTTTCTAAATATGTGCATATTGTAATAGAAATTCATGCCTAAGTTGAGTTCTTGTCTTTCCATGGAATATGTTTAATATGTTGACTTTCACTTTAGTGTGTTGTGTGCTATTAGTGTTCATGTAAGATTATAATGAGAAATGATATTGTTTTAATCAGAAGTCAACATGTCAACTTTTAATGTTCATATTGAGCTTATAGTGAAATCGAAAAGGTAGTACCTCCTTATGTGATATGAAATGTTGAGCTTTTGTTATGGTATGCGTGGATTAAGTTCCTATTTGTTAATTCTATGTTTATTTGTTGAATAGAGTTAATTTTCTCCTATGAGTTGTGACTCATTATGATATTGTTGGTTGGTTGGCTGCTAGTCTTGAGTCTTTCCTCCTATGGAAAGGTTTAGAGTGTCATTCGGGGATGAATGTTCCTAAGGGGGGAGTATTGACACACCCGGAAATTTCCATAACCTATAATAGAGATTACTATGTTGAATAATGATTTTTTTAGACCTAAATAATTATAAATAACTTGTTTGAGAAGTTTCGGAGTCATAGCATTGAAGAAAGACCTTAACGTCCAGAAACTAGTGAAATTTAACTAGTTGACGTCCCTATGTTTGGGAAACGTTTCGGAGGGTCAAATGAAGTCTAAAACATGTAAAAAGACTTTGTATAGGTAGTGTGTAGTATAGAGAGTCTATAAGTCCGATAACGACACCCCAAGGACCACCGGAAGGGTCCTTCGGAAGGACCCCAACATGGGTGGGCAGGCTGCCAATGAAGCTTGCGAATGTCAAGAATTGGAGGGCTACTATGCGACGCGCATCCAACACGTACCTCACTGCCTCAAATTATTTGTGGTAAATAAAGTGTGTGTTTTTCCCGTGTCGCGGATCCACTTCTTAGATTCATAAAAAGTCGTATTTTGGATGTTTTGTCTTCACAAATAAACCCATTTAGGTGAGGGGTCTTTTGGGTAATTTAATGGGTGACTATATAATGTATTAGGGTAAGTTTTAATTCAATTTTATCACTATAATCAAGTCCCACAAATTGAACTAAAAGATATCTCTCTCTCTCTCCCAAAATTCTATCTTCCTCCAAAACTCCATTGAAGTACATTAGAGCTCCAAGAAGAAGATCAAGCCTTCAAGTTCTTCAACCCAATTTCGTGGCTTTATCATATATAAGGTATGGTATCTTTCACTCTTGGTATTTCAAAATATGATTTCTAAATCCCCAAAAACAGTGATTTCTAAATCCCCCCAAAACAAGGCTTTTTCTCCTCACATTGGTCTTCTTTCGAAAACGAAATTGTGAGTTAATTGTGATGAATTAAGATGAATTTATGTTTTTTAACTATGAATTAATGGTTAATTGATGAATTCCTATGAGTTTCCCTTGACCCATGTCTTTCCCCTAAATCCTTAATTTCTTGGATAAATTAAGTTGAATTGTAGAGGGTGATGAGCATGTCACTTGTTTACTTTGATTTTAGTTATGTTAATACTTCATGAATTGCCCTATTTGATATGTTGATTGTGAGTTCTTGGGTATTGAAGTATGAAGTCCCATGAAGGGAAATGAGGTATTATCTTGATTCTCGTTTGATCTCAATTATGCAAGGTAAAATCTACTTATGTGATAATGATGCTATAGCTAATTGTGCTGTTGTGATGTTGATGATAAGGATCCCTCATCCCTAACCCTAGATCTACGAATTGGCTATGAAGTATGTAATTATGTTATGTTATGATCATTATATGACTGAATGTAGTCTCTCATGATTATAATGTTGGGTCTAAAAGTGAAAGGATAGTTCTCACTTATGATCACCTATGATCTATTATGATAAGATGTTCACCTAAGGGTCTAGAAGAGTCTAATGTGCACTTGTATGATGATATATGATGATTACTAAAGGGAATAATTGCTTAGAACCAAAAGGGCATGTAAATGAGATGGAGGTCTCACGTTAATAAGTCCGGCCTCCCACATGAGTTTCTTCAAGTTAGTAAGTCCGTATTACCAATATATGTATTGTCTAATGAGATGGAAAACCTCACGTTAGTAATTCAAGGTTTCTAGAAGCAATCTCCATGTCCCTTAACTATGTGCCCGCATAGGACTATAGCTTAGTGGATCAACCTAGATAGCTATGTACGAATGGTTGCACCTTATGAAAGTGTTAACCCTCTCTTTTCGGTGTGGGAGTAGAACAACGAATTCCATGTAGCTCACATGGTCTCATGGCGGTTATGGTACTTATTTCCCTAAAGTAAAGGGATGAACAAGTTATGTATGTGAACTTCTATTAGGTTTGTCTGAAAGGTTACTACATAGTTTAGGGAGGGTGTGAGACTTCTCTTACACATTGCACATGTGGGATCCTATATGATGATTCTAGTAGTGTTCTTTTATGATTATGATTATGATTATGATTATGTTGATAAGCTATGAATAATATTGATGTATGAAGCATGTTATATATGAGAATATGTTGTAAGTATGATGTGGGTTGCTTAATGTGATACTTAGCTTTGAATAGGGTTATGGGGCTTTATTCTTGTCATTGCACAAGTGTTGCTTGAGTTACTTATATTTTGATATGATTATGATGTTCCTTATATGTGTATATTGAATTGTTGGTCATTGTGCATAGTTTTGACTAAATGGTGCCTTTTCTCATGCATTAACAATTTTTATGCATAGGGACCATACTTAGTACATGTGGTTTGTACTAACCCATATTTCTACCCTTTTTCCCCAAATATTGTAGGTTCGGGACGTTGAGGTATCATTGAGCCTAAAGCAAGAAGGCTTGGACTAGAATCTCCAAGTTTTGGTATGCCCTACAGTTGGAGGATGCTACCACACACTCTATCTTAGTAGTACTTGTATTGTCTAGTAGACATTCATTTCTTTCCTATTGTTGAAGATATTGATGTAAGCCCTATGTGGCAACTATGGATTTGTATAAGGGCTTTGCCCGGATTGTTTGACTTTGTTAAGATGGTTGATATGAGACAAAGTATTAGACTAAATTCCTATGCGTTGTTATGGTCTATTGCGAGAAGCCTATGTATGCTTCCTATGTAGAGGTGTATGTAAACCTCCATGCTATATAAGCAAAAGTTCTAATTTTTCTGCGATTTTGACTTATGATTTGCTATGACGAGCGCTAAGAGGCTTGTATTAGTCCTCATAGAGGACGACGATGCTGGTTACGCCTAGGGTGCACTTTGGGTCATAACATAAAGTCAACACCGGAGCAGAAGTAAGCCTATCTTTCAAGATTTGGAAGCTTCTTTGACATGCCTCCGACCACTAAAATTTCATACTCTTTTGGGTCAAGGTAGTCAAGGGAGAATCAATCGCAAAACCATCCACAAACCTCCAGTAATAACCCGATAGACCCATGAAACTCCTAATGTCGGTTGGATTCAAGGGTCTAGGACAATTTTTCACCGCCTCCATTTTCCTTGGATGAACCTTAACTCCCTCACTAGAGATGATATGACCAACAAACGTCACCGACCTCAACACAAACTCACATTTGCTATACTTGGTAAATAGTTGGTTTTCCTTAAGCACTAGCAACACCACCCTCAAGTGGTCCGTGTGTTCACCCTCATTTATCTACTATACCAAGATGTTGTTAATGAAGACAATGAAAAATGATTTTAGGTAAATTCGGAACACCCTATTCATGAGGTCCATAAACATCGCTGAGGACTAAGTTAGACGAAAATACATTAATAAGAACTCATAGTGCCAATATCTAGTTTGGGATGCTGTTTTTGGTATATCCTCACCTCTCACTATAAGTTGGTGAAACCCCAATCTCAAGTCAATCTTAGAAAAGTAGCTTGCCCCTTGGAGTTGATCAAATAAGTCGTCAATCTGAGGGAGTGGATAATTGTTCTTAATAGTGACTTTATTGAGTTTGCGATAATCAATGAACAGTCTAAGGGACCCATCCTTCTTATTCAGAAACAATATCGGAGCACCCCATGGAGAAATACTAGGTCTAATGAAGTGTTTGTCTAGTAAGTCTTTGAGTTGAGACTTCAACTCTTTCAATTCGGCCGGATCCATCCGATAAGGAGGAATTTAAATGGGGATGGTATCCGGTAACAAGTCAATACAAAAAACAATTTCCCAATCGGGAGGGATTCTGGGAAAATCATTACGAAAGACCTCCGCAAATTCTCTCACTATAGGGACTAACTCAATGGGAGGATTCTCGAAGTCTAAATCGTTGACCCTTACAATATTGTATAGAAACCCTTTTGAGATCATTTTACAAGACTTAACACAAGAGATAATACGACCTTTAGGAATAGAATTTCCCTACGTCCCCTATAAGACGGGTTCATTTGGAAAATTGAACTTGACAATTCTTGTTCTACAATCAATCGAATCAAAACAATCATGCAACCAATCCATCCCCTAAATGACATCAAAATTGACCATATCAAGTTGTACTAATTCTACGTGAGTGACTCTATTGGGCAACATTGTAGGACAACTTCTATATACCCTCTTTGCAACCACCGACTCACCTACAGGGGTAATTACCATGAAAGGTTTATTTAGGATATCGGGAAAAATCTCAAACTTCCTAGCTATCAAGGGAGTAACAAAAGATAATGTAGCACTCGGATCAAATAAGGCATAAACATCAATAGAGAAGTCTTGGAACATACCCGTCACCACATCGGGAGAACTCTCTTGTTCACACCTAGAGTGTAGTGCATAAAAGTGATTCTTCTTTGGAGCATAAACATTAGAACCACTAGCGTGAGTCTACCCGCTTCCTTTGTCTTGCTCCTTCAAATTATGGCAATCCTTAACCTTGTGGCCACTCTTGCCACACCGAAAGATATTATCCGTCCCATTAAGACAATCACCATAATGCTTCTTACCACACTTTCAATAGTTGGCTTCTAAGTTGGTGAATTAGTACCTCTTCCCTTTTGAGACTTAGGGTTAGACACCCTATCATCACGAGCCTTGGGAAATTTGGTATGAACTTGATTAGAAAATCACTTCTTGAACCTAGGTTGTCTTGAATGTCAAGCCTACCCCTAGAAGAACCACCTTCATAAGACCTTTCCTTCTTGGTCTCCCTATTCTTCCTCTTTAACCTAGTTTCTTCCACTTGTTGAGCATGAACCATGAGATGAGATATATTCATATTATCATGAAGCATAGCCGAATGACAATCCTCAACCAAGTCTTCGGAAACCCCCATAAGAGAACGACTCATCTTATCCCTTGGGTTAAACACCAGCAATGGAGCATACTTAGACAATTTAGTGAATTTATACTAATAGTGAAATACACTCATACCTCCTTGATGAAGGTTGATGATTTCTTCAACCTTAGCTTCCCTCAACTTTCATGGAAAGAACCTATCAAGGAAGTCCCTCTTGAAGATATTCCAAGTCACCAGACCACCCCTTAGTGCTCTATTATCCCTCCATTGCACATACCAAGTTTGGGCCAAATCTTTGACTTTATAGGCCTCCAACTCGGACTTCTCAATTGAAGTCACACCCATAGAATAAAGAATCTTATAGACCTCGTTAAGGAAATCTTGATTGTCCTTATCCGACCTCGACCCAAAGAACATAGGTGGACTCATTCTTGTATAGTCTCTCAAATGAGATGCCATAGTGTTAGCATGTTGAGGCAATCGAGGTCCAACCTCCCTATTCACTTGGGACATCATAGCTTGAACTTGAGAAGTGACGACATTGGCTTGAGAGGTCATGGCTTGGGACAAATTGAGAAAAACCGCCCTTATCTCACCATCGGTCATCAGTGGAGGAACAACTTGAACTTGATCATCCATAGCAACATCTTCAAGTGTAGGCACTTGGTTCTCTTGTGGAGGATCTTGGTTGTCATTAGCTCCAACATTAGCAATGCCTTCTTCGGCCCTTCTTGCCGCTGCTCTTCAAGTATTCATACCCATAACCATGATACAAGGTTTTGGTGAAAGCACATATTAAGACTCTAGAGACACGACATAGGATTAAAAGAAGATGAGAATTTCTAAGCATCACATAGTCTCTCATTCATAAGTGTGGCGCGCTTCACAATTATGAATAAGAATCTACATAGACTTGGTTTAATGAGACATATTTTCTAGGGATATTCAACCTCATGCTATGATATCAAGTTTTTCATATCCGGTAAGTACCCCCTAGACGTAACCGGCGTCGTCGTCCTCAGAGAGGACTAGGACTAGCCTTTTCGCACTCATCATTACATTCATAAGTTAAAAATGCGGAAAATTTTAAAAAAATCATCTACACCACATCATGAGGTTTACTTAGACCTCTCGCTTACACATAATATATTCATATCGAGTATACATAGCCCTTCTTATAAGAAGATTACATAGTCTTTTACTTTTATGCCACATATAAGCAACATACACAATATAGCCTTAAAAGGGATGTCTCATATTAAACCATGTAAACGGAGTCAAACATTTGGGCACAAGCCCTTACACAAATGTAGAAATGCCACTCAGGGCATACAACAATATCTTCAAAACAACATGAATGAAATGATCGTCTTTAGACTTTAACAAAGAACCATAGCTAGAGTAATAACAAGGCATCATCTTCGGACTTGAGGACATACCACACTTGGTGAATGATTTTCAAGCCTTCCTTCAAGAGTCGTCATGAACACTTCAACGACCGGAACCTAAAATGTTGGGGAAAGAGGGACAAATGAGGTTAGCACATCACTTGTACTAAGTATAGGATCATATGCACACACAACATAGAATTCATGCTAAAAAGGGACATTTATGCAAAAGCATGCAAAGTCACTTTGGAAATACCATATGCACATTAAAGAACCAATACAATTTAATAAGCACATATCCATTAAGTCAAGACCATGTACATTACAAGACCAACAATACCAAGTCTAGTCAAGTCAACATGCATATCAATATAATTGAGCACATAATCAACACGACTCTATTATCAAGCTATAATATCAACAAGCATGTAATAGAGTTCATATCATCATATCCTAAGCAAGACCATCACTCATACACCTCTATCAAGTCTACTAGTGCAATGACTAGGTAAGGCCCCGTAACCTTACTCAACAATGTAAGCCCAACAAGAAGTATAAGAAATGCCCAACATTACAAACTACATCAACAAGATTAGACATCATCACACTTTAGCAATAGAGACCAACCACATGACCAAAAGTGAAATCAATAAACATAGTACCATTAATATATAATATCCATATATACATATCATTTACATTTATAAGCACATAAAACATCCTTCCCAAGACTTCCCTCAAGGCTAACTAGTGAAATGTATATGTAGAGTCCCATACCTCTGCCTAGACTAAGCCAAACCCCATATGTCATCCTAGTTATAGTACAATTTATTACTTCATTTTAATCTTTCGGAACATCTTGCCTTAACCTACATAGACCACATGAGCCAATGTGGAATCCGATGTCATGGAACCCTACACCGAAAGAAGGTGGACTACAAGCCAAGGTAGTACCTAAATATGAACATAACATATATGTGGATCCACTAGCTAGATGTAGTTGGGACGCTCTTTATGCTACATGCATTATAGTCTCCAATCTCATGAGTACTATAGTGATCCTACCTTCCGTATGTAGGAAGGGACACTCACTTCTAGTTCACTTAGTGCTAAGATAGAGTCACTTTTTGAAATGTATTTCATTAATAATCATCACTTAGTTTAGGTCACCGGGTCTACCCCTTATATATTCATAATCATAGCTCAATATTAATTGCATGAGTATTGTTCTTTAGTTATAATTCACACAGGTGAGGTTAGCACATTTACATAATCACATCATGACAAGGCACATATGAAAATTTATCACAACCCTTATGTCATTACATCCTAGCCAACAACTCACAAGTCATAATTCAAAACATTCCAATTCAATATCATACTAACCCTAATAAATCTCATCATAAGGTATACTTCAATATAACTTCATCACTAAACACTAGTAATCACTGAACTAATGGATTGAGATCACAAGACTTACCCCATCTTCTTCACAAGCCATCATCCAAGGTTTTACCATCAACCATCCAATTCAACCCAAAAATGGGTGTAATATCATCACACAATAGTAATAAACACAATAAGGAAGTCAATTGAATCACCACACAACAATTCATCACTAGTTCATAACCTAGGTTTAGGGATTTTGGTCAAATTCATGATCTATTTCACAACCTAGGTTAATTCATCAAGAACTAGCATAATTGAATCATTATACACTATGATACAATCATAATAATCTAAAGAAATCATAAACAAATCAATTTAGAAGATGAAATTCGTAATAGAAGAAAACCCACTTTAAACTCATCTTTTTGAAATCAATTTTGGATGAACCCTTTGGGGAAAGATGAAAGGAATCCCATAGCTTTTTAACTGATGAAAAATTATGAAGAAATCCCTCTATTTTATGCCCTATACCTTGACTTATCCCTTCAATTGAGTTCTTCTATTTGCAAGAGAGAAAAAAAGAGCGAAGGAAAAGCAATTGGGTTTCTAGAAATATGAGGGTTGGGTTAGTTTAATTATGATTTGGGTATTTATATAAGTCCTTAACTAACTTAAATAGACGTCCCTTAACCCCTAAATAATTAACTAAACACCTAATTAATTAATTGAACTAACTTAAAACAAGGCAGTAAAATGACCTACGAGACCGCAACCTACGTGTCGTAGGTCAGTCGACGGTGCATTGGACCAACCGTCCTGCAAAACCGTCGATTTGGTCAGAGAGTGTCCAAAATGGAACCTTTTCCAAAATGTATAAGTGTCCAACGAAGGTGTCTATTGATGCCCCGTCGATTGGACCACGCCCCGTAGATGGTCATCGTTGGTAGACACTATCCATTTGATAGCTTTTTGCCATAATGCAAGGGTCCTCCTCAAGGACCCTTTGGTTGGTCCTTGGGAGTCGTACATGGACTTTTTTAATATAAACCATCTTTAATATGTATTAGACACCTTACTGCTAAATTTTGTCGAATTTTGACTCATAAAACCTAGTCAAATAGGGTAAGGCACACTAGCACCTATTGAAGTAGTTTTCGGACGTCATGGACGTTCCTTGACGTTTTGATTCTAAAACTTCTTAAATGACTTATATACATTATATTTTACCTTAAAACAGTATTACCACTCTTAGAACCTCATGTTAGACTCTAGATTAGGCTTTAGACTTTTACGAAGTGTTACACATCGTTAGGGTCAAGTAGATTGTTACTAGAAACCTTGATTTGCTAGACGTTGAGGTTTCCATCTCATGATACAACACGTAACTTGGGAATCTGGACTTGCGAAACATGAGGAGACCCATGTGGGGAACCGGTCATACTAAACGTGAGACCCCCATCTCATTTACATGCCCTTTCAGTGCTAAGCATTTATTCCCTTTAGTAATCATCTTTTCTAATCATACAAGTTCACATTAGTCTGTTCTAGACCCCTATGTAAACATCTTATGATTATAGCTCAATAGGTATTCACAATTGAGAACCATCCTTTAACTTTAGAAACCACATACAAGTTAGTAAACCTTGCACTCAACACTTTATTATAATCATGAGAAACTACTTTCAATCATATAATAATCATACCATAACATGCAGACATACTTCATAGCTAATTAATTGTCTAGGGTTAAGGATGAGAACTACTTGTGATCAACATCACAACCACACATTAGACATAGGAGAATACTATTTAAGTAAATTATAATTCATAATTGAATTCAAGAAGAATCAATCTTCATACCTTCTTGCCCTTTCATAGCCTTCATACTTACATTACCAAAGAATACATAATCAATACATAAACAATGTAGGAGGATCTTCTCCAACCTTAGAGCCAAGAAAGATAAGAGGATTAGTCCTCACAAAGTCTCTAAATCTAGAGGTCAAAGTGCTCTCCAGAACATTCACTCTAGGTTTAACACCCTTATTCACATGAGTATTAATGGCTCGGGCTAAAGCCAGTAAAGCCTCTCCAATCTCCCCATTAGTCATTTTTGAGGGCACCACCAGAAAATCATTACCTTCTCCCAGAATAGGTACTTGAGCATTCCTAGCCCCTTGAGCCCCTTGATCCCCTTGAGCACCTTGAAGAACTTGCTCAACTTGTTCAACTTGAGGAGGAATCTCCTCATTTGCCCTTCCCTCTTCCAAACTTATAGCGGCCATCTTTCTAGTATACATCTTTCTAAAAACACAAAGAAAACCATGAAGGAAGACACTCATAAATGTTTACTCTACGGTATTTACAGAAGATAAACTCTATCGTCCTATATCCTCTCGCCCATTGATGTATCGCGACTCACACCGATGATCAAAACTCTACTAGATATGGCTTTATGACACTTTTTGATTCTAAGACCACTTTAAAAACCAATGATCAAATACCAAGTTTGTCATACCTCGAGAGCACACCCTAGAGGATATGGCACTCTCAGAGTGCAATGTGGTCACCCTAGAGGATATTGCACTCTCAGAGCGCAACGCGGTGTACTTGACCTCTCGTAGGTCTTGTACAAGCCCTTAGAGATGATTCATTGCATACATGAAGGAAAAGTAGTGCGGAATTAAAACTTTTCACACGAAAACATCGTAAAATATCTTTCATACTAAAAACATAGAAAACTTTAATTCTCATTATATGCCATCCTTAGACTTAAGAAATACTTGGGATACGACCTATACAATCTTAATATAACAATCTAATATCTATTACAATACTTTAAGTAAAGAAGTGTAAACACAACTATGCCCTCGAGTCAAATGAGGACATGCTTCAACTTTGCTTGAACGATTACTAGGTTCCAAGCTTGCTTCAACGACACCTCTCACCTGTTAACAACACCTTTAGAGATAAACGAAAGTATGGAGTCACTACAAACCCATGTACTAAGTATGGCTTTAAGCATAAATTCATGAGAAACAGACATTTATGAGAAATATGTTTTTTTTTATTAAAACTTCATATTATAAGCATAAGAACCACATTTAAACACCAAACATCACCATTAGAACACATCAACAATTATATTCAATATTGAAGAACATTACAGTAAACCTACACTAAGCTTACATTGACTTCACTGTAACTTCCAATGAAATTCACACTTGACATTATAGCATCAAAGTATATTCAAAACACATAAATATGAGATCGTCCTACTCAAGAGGAATCTAAGTCTCACTTGAGTGAGTTATGAAGACCGCCCATACAATCCCTTCACACACACCTAAGAGATCCTTTAAACGATCTAGAATAAGATCATTCTCACTTCCTACACTACATTCTCCTTCCCAGGGTTATCAAAAGACTTACTTAAGTAACTCAAGAAGGGAACGCCCATACACTCTCTCCATGATTACCTAAATAATTCTTAAGAATTCCTAAGATTAGATCATGTCTACTTTATCAACCAACTTTCATATCTAGAGTCATTCTTAAGACTTCCCTAAGTAAGACATCAAGAAACCATCCTTTATGCGCCCTTCAGACCTAACCAACCCTTAAACTAATCTAGATATGCATTTATTCATTTATATGCTTTCTAACTTAAGTCATTATCTTCATTTGTTCATTTAAAAGACATTAACATATAAGGTCATTCAAGTAATGGTCTTGGAGAATACCTAGGGACTCACTCACTAACATCTTCAAAGCCTAATCGTGAAATATCTTGATAGCGTCCCATACCACCACCTAAACTTCTTGGAACTTCTCCAACACTTGTGGGTATCCCATATGATAAGAATAGGCAATAACCGACATAGACCATACTAGATATGCATGGAATCCGGAGTCATGAACCTACTCCGATGGAGGTTTGTTTTACGGGCCAATAGTAAAACTAGGACACATCCAATGTAGGCACATGGTTAAGGAATATGAAGGGTTTCTCTGTACTCTAGCCTCATCCTTAGCTAGAGAAACTCCCCAAATCATACTCACTCGGTGCTAGCCTTTGTTCACATAGAGTAATTCACATAAAGTAGTACAAGAAGAGGTTCCATATCTAGTCCATAACCCAATCACATTTAACCTTACAAAAGAGGGTCCACTAAGGCTACCTACAATGGTTAAGAGGATAGCTCAATGACTTTCCTAAGGATGATTTCATGTCGTTGCAACCAATAAACCTTAATTCCACCATTCATACAAGAAGGATACCATTACGGCTTTCACCTTCAAGGATATCATAACCTCTCAACTAGGTTGAGGGTTCCACATAATTTGACCTTCTCACTATGTTCAAGGCCACATGTGAATAACATATACAAGACTAAGGAGATTTAGCATACTATGTCAAGAATTTAATATTTACATTACTTAGGTATTAAGTAAGAAACACAAGTCTACCACAACAAGACACATCAATACTTTACTTTATCACATATAGCATATCACTTAAGAAGCACATAGGCACAACCAAGTCAACCATAGGTCACCCTATAAACTATTATAAAACCTTCAATATAACCATCATAAGACTCATATGACCAAGTAGGAAGAATCATACATCATCCCTAAGACTACACACATAAGGACATAGTCATAGTCTAACATGATCACCTAATGTCAATAGAAGAACACATAATTTAACCTCACTCACAATTAGATAGATATGATCATACTTCACATAAATCAACTACACAAATCATCATAATACATCAAGTAATGCCAACAAGGCCATGATCATCATAATTCATAAAGTAACGCCGACGAGGCCACACAATTCACAAGTAGAGCACGTAGCATAACCACCATATATGGACCATACCAACAAAAACATAATTTAAGACCTAAATTGAATAAAATAAAAAGAATTAGGGCAGCATACCACCAATCCACTCTCACCACTTCAGTCCATAGCTAAATCATCCAACACAATACTGAGAGGCCCTTACCCATGCCCATGATCACCAATTGAATTCAATACTTACAATAGACAATAAATAAAAGCTCATACAACATGGATTTATGAATGTAGGGCAGCATACTAACAATTCTAACATAATTCTATTATAATTCAATAGCTCTAATCAAACTACATAAGAATTCAATAGCATTAAGACATAATCAAGTAACCCAGAAAATAGTAAAAAACTAGGGTTCATGAATTACATGAGTTCATAGAAAATTTGATATAAAATCATTCAATTAACACTAATTCAATCATAAATCATTGATCTAAAACGTTTTATGCAAAGGCCCGTGGCTAGGATTCTCAATTTAGAAGATTTCATGATTTGGATAATATTTGAAATTCATCGGAATTGATTCCTTGTAGAAAGAGATTTCATAGTCTGAAGAACCATATCTTAATTTTGAAGAAAAGGCCACATGATTGATGGAGAAAAACTTGGAAAATCAATCTTCTTCCTTGGAGCTTCAAAGCTTCATCAATGGAGGTTTTTGAAGAGAAACAATGGAGAGGTTTTGTTTTGTACTTGAAGGTTTTGATTTAAGGGTTAATTGGGATTTAAAAAGGTCTAATAACCGCAAATAACTAATACCTGAAATACCCAAAAGACCCCTGAACTTATAGGACCTTTTACCAAGTCAAACTCAACTTAAATTTCTGGAATTATCGTCGGGAAACAAGTCCGCGACGCGGAGCCGTTCCCACTTGATTTTTGGAATTAATTCTTGGGGAAGTAAAGTCATCCTTGTGACCGCGACGCGGAGCAACATTTCACACTTTGGTGGACCAAGTCCGCGATGCGCAATGGCTCACTCCATGCCTTAGTTGCTGCTGCCTTGGGCAACTTGATCGCATGAGGTTTGGTCCTCTTCGAGGACCCTTTGGTTGATCCTTGGGGAGCTTTGCCCAGACGTTTCCACCTCAAATACCCTCGTATACATGTTAGGAACCTCTCACATCAATTTTAACTCAAAACAATGGATAAGACTTGACGAAACACGTTAAGATATAAAAGCACGTTTTGAGGCAAAACATTTAAACGTCTTGGACGTTAGACCTCCAAACTTTAGACACTGCCTCTAAAGATTATAATTAGTCATTTTAGGACTTAATAAACTCATAACCAATATTTTAGGCTCTAATTCCACCTATCTATTTTTGAGGGTGCAACAATATTCATCCATCAATTCACTTATTATCACCATTTAATATTAATCTATACAATAATTTAATCAAGTCTAGCATCCCTATTCATCTACAAGTCAAATTCATAACTAGTGTTAGGGAAAAGGGTTCATTCATGAATTCTTCCATAGAACTAGATAAGGACTAAGAACTACAACAATTCACCAATAAACAATCATATTCTATCAATATAAACCAAAGGAATTAAACATCAAATCAGTTTGGAAGACAATTCACGAAATTAGATGAAAACCTATGGTTTAGACATATTTGAAAACCCATTTTGAAGAGCCTCTTGGGGAAAGAGATCCCAAGAGTGAATAGCTTCTATACCTTAGGATTCCATGAAAACTGATGGAGAAAAACATGAAATTTGATACCTATTGAACCTTGAAGCTTGGTGTTTAATGGGTTTTTTTGAATAGAGAGAGGGAGTAAAGACAAGTTGGAGAGAACTGGTTTTGGGAAATTATGAAGTGGTAAGTTAATTTAATGAGGGGTAACTCTTTTATAGTACCCAACTAACTTAATTAACAATCCCTTAACCCCTAATTAATTTATTAACTAATTAACTGATTTGACTTAACTTGACCAAAACTTGGCAGTGAAGTGGGGTTCCGAACGATGGATTGTGTATGGTTCATAGACCAAACAACGGCGCCGTACTAGTAGTCCGTGGTTCAGGTCAGAGAGTGGGTTTTGGGAGCCATTTTCCAAAATGGCGAAGTATGGACATGTGACCACCATTGAGTGATCCTCGTTTAGTCCGTCGTTATCCATTGTCAATTTGACAACTTTTTGGTCAAATGCAAGGGCCTTCCTCAAGGACCCTTAGGGTGGTCGTTGGGGAGTCGTACATGGACGTTTCGACCCTAAACATACCTTAATACATGTTTAGCACCTTTTACCAAATTTGACTAAATTCCGACTCTTAAAACCCCTTGAAACATACCAAGGCACATTAGTTCATCTTTTAAAAATCTCCGGACATCATGGTCGTTTCTTGAAGTTTTATACACTAACACTTCCTAATTAGATTCAATACATTAGTTTAGACTTAGAAATAGTGTTTAAGAGCTTATTTCAACATGTGATGCTCTAGACTAGGCCATGGAATTTCAAAGTGTTACATTAACCCTTCTTGGGAATATTTGTCCCCGAATGACACCGAAATCTTTTTATAGGGAGAGGATGAAACTCAATACTAGCAACCCAACCATAAAAAAACATAAATAAGAATGAGTCACAGCCCAAATGAGTACTTCAAAACTCCATTCAACACATAAATATGGTATTACACATAGCAACTCTATTCACAATTTACCACATATAAGAGCTCAATACTTCATATCACATAATGAGGAACTACCTTCTCAATATAAACATGAGCTCAACAAAAACATTAAGGGTTACCATGCAAGTCGTTCTTTCAAGCAACATTAAAAATGCTCACTACCATTTCATAAAGAAAACTATGCACATAACACAAATAAGTGCAAGTTAAACAAAAGAGCATTTTCCCATGAAAAATCATTTTAGCATGAACCTTTATAAATAATATGCACATATTAGCAAAGCAAGTCAAGTTCAACGTTATTCATTATTTTATTTTAAGAGGAATACCACTAACCTCAACTTTGTCTAGAATTTTGAGGAAATATATGAGGATGACGAGACTTCATGTTGACCTCGGCCCCCCATGTTTATCCCTCAACTAGGTGCTTTCTTCATAGGACTTTTACACAGGCCACCTCTTTGTTCCTCAACTTCTTGACTTGGCGATCTAGGATTTCAATCGGAATCTCTTCAAAATAAAGGTTCTCATTTACTCCTAATCCTTCAATCGAGAGAATGGATACCCGGTCACCTATACACTTCTTAAGCATGGAGACATGAAATACAGTATGAACCAGGAATAATTCACTTGGTAACTTCAACTCATAAGCAACCTTCCCAACTTGTTTCACTATCTTATAAGGACCCAAATCCTAGGAACTAGTTTCCCTTTTTACAAATCTCATCACCCTTTCCATGGGTAAAATCTTCAAATAGACCCAATCACCTAAATCAAATTCAAGATCTCCTCTTCTATTGCCGGCATAAGATTTTTGCCGATTATAGGCTATTTCAACCTCTCCTTTATGATATGAACTTTTTCGAATGCCTCATAGATTATCTCGGGATCAAGTAGTGAAGAGTCAACAACCTCAAACCACACAACCGAAGACCTACATCTCCTACCACAGAGTGCTTCAAAATGTGCCATGGAAATACTCAAATTGTAGCTATTATTATAGGTGAACTCAATCAACGGTAGGTGATCGTTCCAATTACCCTTGAAGTTGATAACACAAGCTCTCGACATGTCTTTTAGTGTTTTGATGCTACACTTTGCTTGACCATCCGTTTGAGGATGAAAAGCGGTACTAAGTTTCACTTTAGTACCCAACCCTTTTTGAAAAGACCTCCAAAAACTAAAAGTGAATTGGGAACCTCTATCCGAGATGATGGACAAAAAGATCCCATGCAAACTCACAATATCATTAAGGTACAACCTTGAATACTCTTCCACCAAATAAGTAGATTTGATGGGGCTAAAGTGGGCATATTTCGTCAATCTATCAACAATCACCCATATTGAGTCATTTTGCCTCTGGGTCCGAGGCAAACTCACTACAAAGTCCATATTGATATCTTCTCATTTCCAATTAGGAATCCATCACTCGAGTCAAACCACCCGGTCTTTGATGTTCGACTTTAACTTGTTGACAATTAGGAATTTAGCCACAAACTCTGCTATGTTCCTTTTGAAACCATCCCACCAATAAATCTTTCGAAGATCACAATACATTTTTGTGGCACCCAGATTAATAGAATATCGGGAACCATGAGCTTCTTCCAAAATTTGCACCCTTAGCCCATCCACATCTGGTACACACAATTTAACTTGTTACCTAAGTAATCCCCCCTTGGGAGAATGACTCATTGAACCTGCTAAGGACTGATTCCTTCAACTCCAATAATAGAGGATCAAGTTGTTGCTTAGATTTCACCTCCACCAGTAAACATGATTCGGAGTTATGATGAACCATAGACCCTCATTTTTTAGAATCATCCAACCGCACACCCAACCTTTCAAATCTATGCACCTATTTTACTAACTCTTTCTTATCATAGAGAACATGTTTTACACTCCCTCATTGATATTTGACTTAGATCGTCCGCCACAACATTGGCCTTGCCGGGGTGGTGGAGAACACTCATGTCGTAACCCTTTAAGAGTTCCAACCATTTTCTTTGTTTGAGATTTAACTCCTTTTGAGTGAACAGATATTAAAGGATTTTATGGTCCGTAAACACATCCACATGGACACCATACAAGTAATGCCTCTATATTTTCAAAGCAAATGCTACGACCGCTAATTCAAGATCATGAGTTGGATAATTCTTCTCATGCACCTTGAGTTGCCTAGAGGCATATGCTATAACCTTAGAATTTTGCATGAGGAAACAACCCAAACAAACTTGAGTGGCATCACAATATACTACAAACCCTTGATTACCCTTTCGGTAATGTCAACACCGGAGCAGAGGTGAGCTTATCTTTCAACTTTTGGAAACTTCTTTCACAAGCTTCTCACCATTCAAGCTTAGCATTCTTTTGGGTTAAGTTAGTCAAACGAGAAGCAATGGATCCAAACCAATCAACAAATCTCATATAATACGCAGATAAACCCAAGAAACATCGTATATCGGTTAGTGTCAAAGGTCTAGGACAATTCCTAAACGCTTCGATTTTCTTCAGATTGACCTTTGTAACCTCATTTGAGATAATATGACCAAGAAAAGCAATCAATCTCAACCAAAATTCACCCTTACTATATTTAGCAAAGATTTGATGTTCCTTGAGGACTTGCAATATCACCCTAAAACGGACCATATGCTCATCCTCACTCTTAGAATCTACCAAGATATAATCAATGAAGACAATTACAAAGGAGTCAAGGTAATTCTAGAACACTCTATTCATAAGGTCCATAAAAGTAGTCGGGGCATAGTTAGACAAAAAGACATCACTAGGAACTCCAAATGACCATACCCAGTTCAGAAAACCATTTTAGGTATGTCTTCACCTCTCAACCTATGCTGGTGTATCCCGAGCTGAAATCAATTGTAGAAAAGTAGCTTGCCCCTTTGAGTTGATCAAACAAATTGTAGATCCTAGGGAGAGGATAGTTTTTCTTTATGGTAACCTTATTTAATTGACGATAATCAATGCACATCCTAAGATATCCATCCTTTTTCTTCACAAACAACACCGAAGCTCCGCATGGCAAAATACTAGGTTGAATGAAACGTTTGTCTAGTAAGTCTTTCACTTGAATCTTTAGCTCCCCAACTCGGCCGGAGCCATCCAGTAAGGAGGGATTGAAATAGGATTCGTATACGGTAAGAAGTCTATACCAAAGTTTATTTCCCGTTCTTGAGGAATTCCAGGCAAGTTATCGGGAAAGACTTTTGTAAATTCCTTCACTACAGGTACCAACTCTAAAGGAGGAACCTCGTACATAAGGTCCTTAACCCTCACAATATGGTAGAGTCACCCTTTAGAGATTATCTTACAAGCCTTTAGACACGAAATGATTCGACCTCTAGGGATTGAGTTACCCCCCTTCCACTCTAAGACGGGTTCATTAGTGAATTGGAACTTAGCTACCCTTATTCTACAATCAATAGAAGCAAAACAAGCATGCAACCAATCCATCTCCAATATTACGTCAAAGCCAACCATATCAAGTTCTACAAAGTCAACCAAAGTAACTCTATTGGGAAATGATATAGTACAACTCCTAAAGACTCTTCTAGCCACAATGGAGTCACCCACCGGGGAAGTAACCAAAAAAAGGTTCAATCAAAACATCAGGTAGAACATCAAAATATTAAGCTACTAATGGAGTTACGAATGATAAAGTAGGACCGGGTTCAAGTAAAGCATAGATATTAATAGAGAACAGTTGTAACATATCATTGACGAGAGAGCACAACAGTGGTTCTTCTTAGGAATATCAGAACTAGGAATGGTTGCTTTTGCTTGGTTACGTTCCTTTCCCCTAGCCTTAATCATAGGGAAATTTCTCACTATATTTCTATCCTTTCCGAAACCAAAGCAATTACATGTTCCCACCAAGCATTCACCCATATGCTTCTTACAATATTTGGTACAAGTAGGTTTCTCACTAGGTGAATTTTAACACCTTCCCCCTTGGACCTAGGGTTAGATACCCTATCCTTGCTAGTATTGGGAAATTTTGTAGGAACTTGGTTGCAGAATCTCTTATTTAACCTAGGCTTGTCTTGGATGTCCAACTTTCTCTTAGAAGTACCTCCCTCATAAGCCTCTGCCCTCTTGTATTCCCTATTCTTCTTCTTGAGCCTACTCTCCTCAACTTGTTGAGCATGCACCATCAAACGAGAAATGTACATGTTTTCATGAAGCATCGCCGAACGACACTCTTCCACAAGATCATCGGACACTACCGTCACAAAATAATTCATTTCATCACTCGGGTTCAAAACAAAAGAAGAGACATAGTTGGACAATTTAGTGAATTTCAAAGAGTAGTCAAGCACACTCATACATCCTTGACGAAGGTTGATGAAATCTTCCACCTTATCCTATTTTTTCACCCTTGGGAAGAACCTGTCAAGAAAGGCCTTCCTAAAGACTTCCCAACCTCTAGCACCCGGTCTCAAAGCCCTATTGTCTCTCCATTCAGTAAACCAAGTTTGAGCCACATCCTTAAGGTGATATGCAGATCTTTAATCACCTTAGACCCAAAGAACATTGGAGGGTTCATCCTTGTGAAGTCCCTCATGTGACAAGCTAGGGTACTAGCATTTTTGTTCACACGGGGTCTAACTTCCTGGTTTGCTTGTGCCGCCATAGCTTGATCTTGAGTATCTATGGGTTGAGCATGAGTAGTCTAGTTTGATACAAACTTATCAAAGCCGATCTTATCTCTCCATCCGTCATGGCCGGAGGAACGACCGGAACTTGATCACCTTGTGGAGCTTTCTCTGGAGGAGGAGCTTGATTGCCTTGTGGAGGATCTTGGTTGCATTGGGGAGGAACTCCTGCATTAGAAATCTCCTCTTCAACTCTTCTTGTGGCTGTTCTTCTAGTAGTCATAGACTATAACCACAAGAAAAGGATTAGAACAAAAAGGACACATAGAGTTACCACTCTTGAGGCACGACTTTAAAGATTACAAAAGGTGAGAATTTCGTGAGCATCACATAGCCTCTCATTCATAAGTGTGGCAGGCTTCACACACATGAACAAGACTCTACATCGATGTGTTTTAGTTAGACAATAATCCTAACATTAATCAACCTCATTCTCTCATACCAAGTTTGTCATGACTGGGGAGCACCCCTTAGACGTAACTGGCATCTTCGTCCTCGAACAGGACTTTGACTAGCCCCTAGCATTCGTCATAACATATCATAGGTCGAAAATGTGGAAAATTTAAAACTTTTACATAGTGAAGTATACTTAGACTTCTCACGTATCATATATAAAGTTTAGATAGACTCCTCGCTTATGAAGTTTACATAGACTTCTCATTTAGGAAATATAACCAAATCATAAGAAGTAGTCTAATAATATTGTCTCACATATAAACAATGTAATAGAGAATTACAATATTGGGCATAACCCTTACTTCAATGCAATATGCCACATATAGGCTTACAACAATAGTCTCAAATGATAAAGGAAAGAACAATTGTATTTAGACATAAGCAATATCATAGCTAGAATAGGAGAATGGCAACATCCTCGAACTTGAGGACCTACCAATAACTTGGAAAAGTTCCAAGTCTTCCTTCAAAGTGGTCTCCTACACTTCAATGGCCTGAACCTACATTGTTTGGGGAAAAGGGAAAGAATATGGGTTATTACAAACCACATGTACTAAGTATGGTCACATGCGAAAGTAAAATCATTAAAGTCATGCTTAAATGGACATTTTGTTCAAAATCATTCTAAGTCATTTTGAAAGCCTTTTAAGCACATACAAGAGCATATACAAGTCGATAGGCATAACATCATTAAGACATGTGCATATACAACACAATACCAACATCATCATAAAGTAAAATCAAAATTTATAGCATCATCATAGTGTTATATCAACATGAATATCTTCAACATAAAGTCATAACAACAAATCATAGAAATTGTTGAAGAAACAACAAGAATTTCCTTTTGTCCCTTTCAGGCGATCAGAAAAGAAACAAAAGTTCATAACATCAAATCATACAAGACCTTATTCACAATTCCATCCCAAGCCTACAAGTGCAAAGCTCATGTGAAGCCCCATAAACCCACATAATCAAGTAAACTAGAATAGACACCATAAGCAATGTCTATAATCCATATAACATCATATCATGTATAGTCATCATCAAACATAGAAATTTAGACCAATATCACGTCCATCAATGAAAGCACCATCATACATAGCAATTTAGACCAATAAATTCAACACATGCATTTCATTTATATTATAAGTGCATAAGAACAACCTCATAGGACTCCCTAGAAGGTCAACTTGTGCAAGCATAGGTAAAGTCACATACCCTTACCTACACTAAGTAGAACCCCTTAAGTCACCCTAGTTAGTTTTCACTTCATTACTTTCACTCATTTCACTTTCAAGAATAATCGCCTTAAACGACAATAGACCATGTGACCTAGACATGAAATCCAGTGTCATGAAACTCTACACTAAAAGAAGGTGGTCTACTTTGAAAGGTAGAACCAAAACATGAACATAACATTCTATGTGGATAAACTAGGTGGTTTTCCTATGGGGGCAACATAGTTAAGGAACTAGGAAATATGTATTGAACCATCTTCATGCCCATTAGCAATGGATTCCTTATCTTATGAAAATCATTGTGAACCTACCTTCCCACATTGGGAAGGGACACCTCTCATATCTAGTTCGCTCGGTTCTAAGCTAAAGTCCCATTTTGAAATTTCTTTAAGCCTTTCTTAATCATCTCACTTTAATATAGGCAATAGGAGACTAACCCCTTGTATAATCATGTGATTATCTCATTAGGTATGGTATGAGAATTTCCTTTCATCACAAACCATCATTAGTGAGATTAACACATAATAGTCATTGTAATAGAGGCACACAAGAGAATCACCGTCAACCTTGCATCATAATACACTTAACAAGATCTAACAATTAAACCTATTCATAACATGTCATCATATTCATCACATCATCATCTTCCTATTCTATTCACATATTATACTTCAATTGAAACATCATCATAAAGAATAACCATCATTATTGAAGTAAAGAACTCATAATCATAAAGGTCTTACCAAATAGCTTCTAAAAGATCCTTAAATATCTTACCACCAATCAAACAATATTCATCCATAAATTAACTTATTATCACCATATAATAGTAATCTACACAATAATATAATCAATTCCAAAATCCTTAATCATCTACAAGTCAAATTAATAACTAGGGTTAGGGAAAAGGGTTCATTCATGAATTCTTCATAGAACTATATCATAGACTAAAATTACAACAATTAACCAATAAACAATAATAATATATCAATATAATCCAAAGGAATTAAACATCAAATCAATTTGAAAGACAATTCACGAAATTGGATAAAACCCATGTTTTAGACATCATTGAAAGCCAATTTTGAAGAACCTCTTGGGGAAAGAGATCCCAAGAGAGAATCGCTTCCATACCTTAGGATACCTTGAAGAATGATGGAAAATAACATGACTTTTGGATCCCTAGTGAACCTTGAATCTTGGACTTCAATGGGGTCTTTGGAATAGAGAGAGAGTAGAGAGAAGTCGGAGATAATTGAGTTTGGGAAATTATGAAGCGGGGAGTTAGTTAAATGAGGGTTAACTCGTTTATAGTACCCAAATAACTTAATTAACCACCCCTTAACCTCTATTTACTTTATTAACTAATTAACGAATTTGACTTCATTTGACCGAATCATGGCAGTGAAGTGGGGTTCAAAACAACAGAACTCCATCTACGGTTCGTAGACCAAACAACGAAGCCGTACTGGCAGTCTGTGGTTGTGGTCAGAGAGTGGGTTTGGAACCATTTTCTAAAATGGATAAGCACGTACCTATGACCACCATCAATGGGTCGCTGAACCATCATTTGCTCGTTGTTTGGTCTGTCGTTAGCCACTGTCAAATTGACATCTTTTTTGTGTAATACAAAGGTCCTTAAGGAACTTTAGGGTGGTCCTTGGGGAGTTGTACCCATATGTTTCGACTTTCAACACAATGTAATACATGTTTAACACCTTTTTACAAAATTGGACTAAATTTAGAATCTAAAAACCGCTTGAAACATACCAAGGCACACTAATTCATCTTTTACAAATCTTCGAACGTCATGTTTGTTTCTTGACGTTTTGACTTTAAAACTTCATAGTTAGTTTCAATACATTAGTTTAGAATTAGAAATAGTGTTTTAGAACTTATTTCATCATGTGAGGCTCTAGACTAGGTCATGGACTTTCGAAGTGTTATAGAAGGTTGACGTACTTTTCCACTTTTGCCTCTCTTTTCTCCCATTGGAAAAACCTATAAAGAAATGCCCTCCTAAAGACTTCCAAAATTATGGGACGCTCTCTCAAATCCCTATTATCCTTCATTTGAGTATACCAAGTTTGAGCCACATCCTTGAGTTGATAAGCGGCTAGCTCGACCTTCTCATTTGAACTCATTCCTATAGCATACAAGATCATGTTAACCTCATCAAGAATGTCTTGGACGTCTTCATTCACCTTAGTCCCAAAGAACATGGTAGAGTTCATCCTAGCGAAGTCCCTCAAGCGAGAAGCCATGGTACTAGCATGTTTGTTCAAATGGGATCCAAATTCTCGTATTTCTTGAGCCGTCATAGCTTGAGATTGAGTAGTTATGTCTTGTGCTTGAGTATTAATTGATTGAGCTAAACTAACAAAAGTCACCCTTATCTCACCATCCATCATGTCCGGAGGATTGACCGTAGATTGTTCACCTTGTAGAGCTTGTTATTAAGGAGGAGATTTGTTACCTTTGGGAGGAGCTTGATTGACTTGGGGAGGAACTCCCGCATTAGCAATATCCTTTTCCACTCTTCTCGGAGCATCCATTCTAGTAGTCATAGACTATAACTGTAATAACCTGAAAACGACTATGCTAAGTAGGACCTAAACGCACCTAGAACGCATAGGTTAGCCCGGGTTCACACGGCTTGATGCGCGTGGAACCGGACCCCTGGACCTATACACCATCCAAGCCAACCAACTTGGTGATTTGGTTGAGCTAGACTGGGTTGGTTCCAGCCATGTTAGGTCCCCGAACACTAGGATTCACCCGGGTGAGTCTTAACCGGACTTAGAGGGTTAGTCTTAGGTGTTAAGGGTTCTAGGGGTAAAAAGGTAATTTCAGGGCTAGGGGTAGTATAGTAACTACCCTAGGCTGATATTTAATTAATTAAATAATGTTTTTAATTAGTCAAAATGGGTCAAAGCTTGGTGGTCAAACACGAGTTTGACCGGATCTCCACACTCGTGTTCAAGCCGAGTTGGAGATATAAAAGTGGACGATTTAAATGATTTAAATTAGACAAAAATCAGGAGGGGCATTATAGTAACTTAATATGAAGATTATAATCTGATTTTATCATCTAAATAATGTTGTATAAGTTAACAACAAACTCCCCAAGCAAGAGGTGCACGACGCCCACTAGGAGTGTACTCAACGTGCACTCTTAGTTTATTTTATATATCCTCAAACGCTCTTCAGCTTTACCTTACACTTCAAAAACAGAAAAATAAAATAAGTCTACTAGTTCAAAGAGTTCTCGGCTTCATCAATCAAAAATGAAAAGAAGAAATTATTCGCCTAAGTCCTTTAAGAAATCACGTAAAAGAATTCACTTGTGAGCAAGAACCAAGGCTCGGAAGAGAGGTTTTGTGCGTGGGTTAGGACGTGTTAGTGTCTGGTTGTCAATGTTGAAAAGGTATGGGTTTTCTTCTCTCTTGGTCCCTTTCCCAAGAGTCCCCTAAGGTTCAGTTCAATTCCAATCTAAAAACTAAGGTTGTCCCCGTTACATGCCCCTGTCATTAGATCATATGAACGATTGATGCATGTGTTGGTATGACTTCTGGTAGATGATTTTAGGACTGATTGTGATTGTGTACAATGTGTGTTCTCGGACTATTTATGATCCTGTTATGTACGTCAGAATGTTGAATGTTACATGTGCACAAGTATGCTATTTTCTGTGATATTGTTGTTACGGTCTACTTGAAGAAGTTGTGAATTATATGTTACGTAATGTTCTGTGTTTAACATGCAAAAAGAAACCGTGATGTTCATGAAAAGTAAATGAAAGTGCTGATTTAAAATGAGTCTAAGACTCTCGGTCATGTACATCAATGCAAAAAGAAATGGTACGGATATATGGATGTAAGTTTAGGCTAAAGTATTGGTTAAAGTTGATATAAAAATCGAAACCAAATTTTCTAGACTAAAGTGTAAGAAGAATGAACTTGAGGACCTAATGCTAATTAGAGAAGACTCGACTAAATTCAAATAAAGAAAATGCTACACCTAAGAATTGAACCCTAGACTTCAAGTTTCTAGCACTAGATGGAGAGGTCTTGAGTAAATTAAAAAGAGATTAATGTTGGGTGTAGGAGGGGATACAAACCCAGCCTCAAGGCCAAGTGTGTGAGATACATAAGTCTCACATATAATTAAAATTTATATGCTGCCCAAGAGATTCGAACACGGGTCCTCTTGACCGAAATTGTGAGGCACATAAGTCTTACAAATAATAAAACAAAACGCAGCCAGTAGGGATCGAACTCGGGTCCCCTTAGCCGAATGTGTAAGATGCATAAGTCTTGCACAATATACACTTATATGATCATGAAACACTTAGCTAAGTATGAGTAACCCGAAAGGGGTACTACCATGAGTGTAAGGTACACTAAAGGCATGTGCATGGCATATGATGTAAGTTAATGGCAAGATGAATAAATGAACATTCACGTAATAAGGTGAGTAATTATGTTAAACAATGAAGCTAATGAAAATGGTGACAAAATGATAAGAGGCTAAGATGAATGATGAGACAAGTCTCAACCAAGCCTAAGTAAAGGTAACTAAAAGTACTCACCTAAGAGACTGTGGAATATTAAGACACAAGTCTCAAGCACATTCTATATGTAAGTGTAAGGACAATTCAAACTTAATACGTAAACAAGCGATGAGAAATCAACTAATGAGCTATGACTACCTCATGCTAAGAAGCAAGCTTCGATGATGTATGAGTTGAATGCAAATAATAACTTTAAACTAAGCACCGATAGGCTAGCTATGAGTGGTGATGCCTTCTTTCAGAAAGGGCGGAGGTTCACATAAATCTCATGAGATGAGATTGTCCACCAAGGTGGGTATGGGTCTTCCTAAATATCCTAGTCTTTGAACTATGTTGCCAACAGAGGGAACTAGCTTGGTTCGAATCACTAAAGCTAGCATGTTTTGGTTTCACTTTGACCAGTGACTCAACCTCTTTTCGGTGTGGGGGAGACACCGGATTTCATGATGCTCACATAATCTATGTCGGTTAAGGTTGAATCTCCTCAAATTATGAAAGATAATGAAATGAATGATACCGAAGGTGTTTGTGCAAGACAATCAAGAGGTGAAACCGTACTCAAGTAATGACATTAGGTCATTTTTGGTCATTGCACTTCATGATCACGATGAGAGTCTTAAACTTCATCCTAGGTATAGCTGGTGTTTACATCAGCTTATGAATGAATGAAATGATTAATGTGAAGTATGAATGAACGAATGAAGAAGACTTTGTGTTTGCTAAAGAAGGCCCTAGGGTTGAGGTCCCATATGTTGGGCCCTCACTTGAGATGCCTTAATGCTACATCCACAATTCCAAGGTCTCGTGGATATGAAATGTATAATATATGAAACATGAAATGTATGTTATGTGAACCTCTGTGTGTATGATGTGTGACATATTCATGGTATGACCTTCCTATTATGAATTAGGCAAGTCCAGAGACTTGACCTCCTAAGAAAGCATGTTGATTAGGAAGAGACATTCTTGTTCATGCATTAGCGTTATGTGTTGCTGCATGTACCCATAGTTAGTCCAAGTGAGTACTAATTCCATACAATATTACTATTTTATGTGCAGGCTCAGGTGGACGTTGAAGGCATCATTGTAGCTGTTCGAATTAAGAGATTTCCTCTGGACTTGGTAGGTCCTCATACATTCGAGGATGCCTGCCTTTACATTTCTTGCTTAGTAGTAGGTTTGAGCTAGTGGAGTATGTCCGACTAGTGTTTCTTTCCTATTTTATTCAGACGCTTGTAATAGTGCTGTTTTGGCAAGTATTACTTATGACATGAGATTCTATTTCATTCAACTTGTATGTTTCTACAACTAGATGGTTGATATATGAGAAATGAACCTCCTTACAAATACGTGTTTATATGAAGTCTATGTATACTTCAACTATACACAAAAAGTTTTAAATTTTCCGCTAAAAAATTAACCATATAAATGTGACAAAATCAAGAAGAGGCTTGTCTGCGACCTGTGAGAGGTCAACGACGCCGGTGGCGGTTCGAATTCCAGAATTTGGGTCGTTACAATAACCACAAGAAAATAATTAGAAGAAAAGTACTTATAGAGTTAAAGACTCTTGAGGCACGAATTGATTATACCAAAGAATTTCCTAAGCATCACATAGCCTCTAATTCATAAATGTGGCGCGCTTCAAAATCATGAACAAGACTCTATGTAGATGTGGTTCTGTGAGATATCATTTTGAAGATTTTCCAATTTCATGCTCAGATACCAAGTTTGTCACAACTGAGGAGCACCCCTTAGACGTAACCAACGTCGTCGTCCTTAAAAATGTCTTAGACTAGCCCTTAGCATACATCATTGCATATCATAGGTAGAGAAAATGCAGAAAAAATTAAAATTTTACATATGAAGTTTACATAGACTTCTCAGTTATCAAAATAGTCTACATAATTGCCTCACACAAAACCATATAACATTGTAGTACAAGATTTGGGACACAACCCTTACATCATTACATAATTACTCTCATAAGAGAATACAACATACTCTTTACAATATAGGAAGTTAACAATGTGTTTAGACTAATCAAATAGCAAAGCTAAAATAGTAGGCTTCATCCTCGGACTTGAGGAATCACCAACAACTTGGGAACTCTCCAAGTCTCCCTTGAAAATGGCCTTGAAGCTCTTCAGTGGCCCGAACATACATTATAGTATAAATAGAAGAGAATATCAGTTATTACAAACCACATGTACTAAGAATGGAAACATACGAAGTAAAACCTTTGAAAACATGCACAAAGGGACATTTTGTTTAAAAGCATGCTAAGTTACTTTGAACGCCTTTATGCACACACAAGAGCATTTACAAGCCAATAATATTAACAACATTAAGACATGTTCATATCCATATACGAAAATAACATCATCATAAATCCATATCAACATTTCATGTTTTAGAGTTCATATCATCAAAGCAAACAAGACCCTTACTCACAATCCAAACCCAAGCCTTATATTGCTATGAAGGCCCATAACCACACATATACCAAGTAAACTGATAAAAAGACCATACGTAATGTCTTTACCTCATACAACGTTACATCAAGTGTAGTCAACATTATACATAACAATTTAGACCAATATCATGTTTATCAAATGAAACCAATATCGTATGAGATAAACATTTTGCATTTGATCCCTACACCGAAAGAAGGTGCTCTACTTGCAAAGGTAGAAATATACATAATCGTAGCATCTAGGTGGATCCACTAGCTAGTCTTCCTATGGGGTCACATAGTTAAGGGAATAGGATATGTGTATTGGAAACCCTCTTTATGATAACTCTCATTATAGTCTCCACCTCATGAGAACAATGGTTAACCTACCTTCCCTCTTAGGAAGGGACACCTCTCATTATCTGGTTCACTCACTACTAAGCTAATTTCCGTTTTTGAAGTCTCTTATGTCTTTCTTAACATCAATTCTTAATATAGGTAATAGAATACTAACCTCTTGTATAATCATGTCAATATCTCATAAGGTCTTGGATAAGAACATCATTTCAACATTAAAGCATCATCATGTGAGGAAAAATCATATCATAATCATAGAAATAGAATGTACATTAGAAATAACGTCCAATCTATCATACAACACACCTATAATTATCTCACATCCATCATGTTCATATCATAATCATATGTCCATAACATCATCTACCATACTTAAATTAAAAATCATTATCAAGAATAGACCAACATAATTGATTTAATAAAGTGTTCATGACCAAGAAAGTCTTACCAATATCATTCAAGAAAGTTTTTCAATACTTCACCCCCAATACCACATTAATTATCCAACAATCCAATCATCATCGTCATATAATAGTACATTATGCAATAATACAACCAATTACATCATCCCTAATCATCTATCAACCTAATTTACAAGTTAGGGATAGGAGAAAAGGGACGTTTATAGATATTTTAGGGAAATTGGGTCAAAGTCCAAAGTTATATATCAATCTGCCAATAAAAAATCATAATCCATCAATATTAGTCAAACCAATACCACATTAAACTAATTTGAATGATAACCCACAAAATTGGATGAAAACCATAGTTTTAAGGAACATTGAAAACCAAACTTTAAAGAAACTCACGGGATATGGAGTCCCAAGAGTGAATAGGTTACATACCTTGTTAATTCATAGAGAAAGAAAGCCTTGATCGTTAATGTCACGACCGGAATCTAGACCCCAGACGATACCGGCGTCGTTGACCTCTCAGAGGTCACAGACAAGCCTACATACGTCATCGTTACTTAATCTAGGTTAATTTTAGCGGAAAATTTGAACTTTTTGTTCCTTAACATGCATGTATATCATTCTACTTAAATTCATATACGTTCACAATCAACCATCTAACATTAAGATCATCAACTGAAAGAAATAGTTCAATACTGAATTAAGTGTATACTTGCCAAAATGGCACCAATACAATGTCGTAAAGAAAACAGGAAAAAAACACTAGTGGAACATGCTCCACTAGCTAAAGCCTACATTTAAGCTAGATAATAACAGTAGACATCCTCGAAAGCATGAGGGCCTACCAAATCCGGATGAAATCTCCACGTCTGGATAGATGCAACGTCGTACTGTAAGCTCTAACGTCCACCTGTGCCTGCACCTAAAAATGTAGAGTTGTATGGGATTAGTACACACTTGTACTAAGTATGGGTATATGCAAGCACACACCAATGACAAGCATGAGTAAGGATAGCTCTTTCCTAACAACATGATTATGGAAAGTCAAGTCAGTAGACTTGCAAAATTTCGATTAGGAAAGTTAGTGGACCTGCCAAATTTGGATTAGGAAAGTCAGTGGACTTGACCAATTGGATTAGGAAAGTCATGCCATGAGAGTAACATGCATCATCATACGTATCATAATGCACAAAACACATAACATCGCACATAACATATTGCATATAGCACAAAACATATTGCATATAGCACATAACATCTTTCATATCATTCGTTCATATGCCATGAGACCTCGAATCATGGACTTAACATTAAGACTTCCCAAAATGAGGGCTCAACATATGGGACCTCAACTAGGGAGCCTTCTTTAGCAAACACAGAGTCTGCTTCATTCATTAAAACGTACTTCATTTCATTTATTCATAAGCTAGTGTAAACACTAGCCAAACCTAGGATTTAGTTTAAAACTCTCATTGGGTTTGCTGTGCAATGATCAAGAATAACCTAGTGTCATTACTTGAGTCTAGATCACCTCTTGATTATCCTCTCCTAACACCTTTGGTATCGTTCATTTCATTATGTGCATCATTAGAGGCTGGCCTCATTAATTCATTGGGAACATTAACTTTAACCGACATAGATCATGTGAGCATCATGAAATCCAGTGTCTGCGCCACACCGAAAAGAGGTGGAATCACCGGCCAAAGTGACCCAAAACATGCTAGCGTATATAGGGGATTGAACCCTGCTAGATCCCTATATTGGCAGTATAGGTTCAAAGACTAGGAGATATAAGCATACCAATACCCGGAATACCGGACAGTCTCATCTCATGAGAGTTACGTGTACCTCCGCCCTTCCCGAGAGAAGGCATCACCGCTCATAGCTAGCCTATCGGTGCTCAGTATAAAGTTCCATTACATTCAACTCATACGTCATGGAAGCTGGCTTCTAGTATGAGGACATCATAGCTCATTAGATGATTTCTCGTCTCATCATTAGTATTAAGTGCACATTAATCTCAATACTTTCATTAGAGTGTTCATAGGGACTGGTCTCTTAATTAACTTTACACTCTCATAGGTGAGTACGTTTTGGTAACATTTACTTAGGCTCCTTTGAGATTGCTCTCATCTTTCACATTAGCCTCTTATCATGTTGTCACAACATTCATTAGCTTTAGCACATTTGCTCTTCATATTTACTCACCCCTTTTTATGTGAATGTTCATTTCATCGTATGCCAATGCAATTTAGTGTGTTTCACACTCTTACTTGACCCTTCTAGGGTTTCATCATTTCGTTACATACATCTTAGGTTCACTTACTTTAAACATATGCTAGACTTATGGGTCTATACATACAATCCATGAGGCTTCATTCATAGTTCGTTTAAGTGATTCATAATGTCCAAGATTTTATGGTACAAGACTTACGCATCTTGTAAGTATATCAAAGTCTCAATTTAATTCTTATAGACAACATTCGTTAATTATTTAAATCACATAAGACTTATGTGTCAATACGGAATTTGGGCAAGGGAACCCGGTTTCGAATCCCTTGAACAACACTTAGCCATTTTCCTTAAATTTCAATTTTTGTGTCCCTTGGCTTGGGGATCCAGGTTCTATCCCCAATACTCACATTAAGTTTTCCCTTTCTTTTTCTTCTCTTTTAATTTTTTTTGCAGCTTACTGAGGGGCGTGGTATCGATTCCCCACGACCCCATAATTTTTAATGAATTTCTTTACCTTCTCCTGTGCTCCCATTTTCGCTACTGACCAAGGGGTAGTGGGATCGATCCCCCACAGCCCCCTTTTTTTTTTACTTTTCTGCAGTCGTTGAGGGGCGTGGGATCGATTCCCCACGACCCCCTTTTTTTTAGTTAATTTTTTCTCCATTCACTGAAGGACGTGGGATCGAAACCCCACAACAACATTTTTTTGCCCCTTTTTCCTTGCGAGATTTGCTGACCCCAGCCCCCAATTCGAGCCCCGCCTCACGCATTTTTTTTGTTTATTTATTAGGATATGCATTAGTGAGGTCTTGGGTTCGATCCCTGCAGACCTCACTTATTTTTTTAAAATTTTTTTTAACGTCCAAAATTTCCAGAAACTATTTACAGCCTATTTCCAGGTTTTGGAAATTTATTCCACGATTTTATGCACCATTTTACAGGTCTTTTGAGCATTTGTTTCTTAGTTGTTCGTTAGGTTTCTTAAGACAAGTTAGAGGAATGATTTGGTCATTTGTTTTAACTAGAATTAATAGCATTTCAACCATGTGAATATCACTTTTTAGGAACATCTAATTACACATAAAACACAAGTAATTCTATGCTATTAGCATGCTAAAACGGAGACTCAAAGTCATAATAACAAACTTACACACATACATTCTTGTCTACATTCATATTTTTGAAAGATACAAAAACATAAGCACATAATCACGAATACATACTCAAAACGAGATCATCACCGCACACACAGTGTCCCTAGTTTTCGGAGTAGATTCATCTGAGACTTAAGGGTCTCTTGGGAAAGGGACCAAGAGTAAGAAACCCATACCTTATTTTGACGTTCAAACCTTGAACTTGCTGCCCAAACCTTCTCCAAATTTTCGTCTAAGTCCAAAAGCTTCAACACTAACTCGACGGAAAAAATCCTCTATTTGCCTAACGTTTTTGGTTATGTTTTGAATAAGTTTATAACGTAAAAGTTCTTCAAGTGTCAAGAACGTTTAGTTGCTGATCAGCTCTTGTGTTTTTGGCAGAGAGAAGGTGAAAAGAGTGGGAAAACGTGAGAGAGATGAGCGTGAGAGAGAGTTAAAAGAGGTGAAGTAGTTTAGACTTAGTCAACTAGGAGACTTAGTCAAATAAAACACTTTAATAAATAAATAAATAATAATTAATAATAAAAATCTGATTTTCCTTTTTCTTAAATCAGCCATTAATTATTAATTTATTAAATTAATTAACCAATTAAAAAAAATCACATTAAATCATTGCTCCCACCTAGGTTCGAACCCGGGTGGAGCAAGATTTTGCCTCAAAGACCAATTTTTGGCCCTCTCTCCCCAAAATGCCCCTCCACCTTATTAATTAAATAATTAATTACATATTTAGGGTAATTACGATACTACCCTTAGCCTGGAAAGAGACCATTTTACCCCTAGACCCTCCAAACCTAAGATTTTCCCTTTTTAAGTCCGGTAAAGACTCATTCGAGTAAATCTTCGTATTTGAGAGCCCTACATGGCTGGACCCAACCTTTTCTAGCTAAACTAACTCCCCAAATTAGTTGGCTTGGCTGTAGCAAGGGCTTAGAGGTCTGGTTCTACGCGCATCAATCCTTGTGAACCCGGTCTAATCGTAGGCATTCTAAACACACTAAACATTATTAGCATATTCTTTTTTAGGGTTGTTACATTTAAGCCCTAGTGAGGCTTGAACTTGTGCTTCAATGGGGGTCTTTAGAGTAGTGAGAGAGAGTAAAGAGAAGTGACATTTGTATTTTAGGATTTATGAAGTGTTAGGTTAGTTTAATGACTTAGGACCCTTTTATAATCCTAAATAAATAATTAAAACCGTCACTAAGAGTTAATGAATTAACTAAAAATTTCCTAGACTCCCCTAACTTTACCAACTTGATAGAGTGAAGTGAGGGTCCAATCGGTGATATCCCATCGATGGCCCATCAACCAAACCACGGAGTGTACTAGTCAAACGTGGTTTTGGACAGAGACTGGTTTTAGGGAGCTTTTGGTGAAATGGTCTAGTGTGGACCAATAAGACCAAACGATGGGGTGTCATCCAATCGGCGCTCTGTCATTCCTCTCGTGGATTGCACAATGTCTTTTGACAATTTTTAGGGTCAATGTTAGGGTCCTCCTCAAGGGCGCTTAGGATGGTCCTTGGAGAGTCGTACCCGGACGTTTCTACCCTAAACACACTCTAATGTATATCCAAAGACCTTTCTGCAAGTTTGACTTTTATCTGACTGTTTAAACCCCTTGAAACACCTTAAGGCACACTAGGTCATCATCACAAATCTCCGGACGTCGTGGTCGTCCATTCACGTTTAGATCTTAATACCTCATAATCAAGTTGAATACATTATATTAGGTCAAGAATTAGAATTATCCACTTCATGAGGCTCTAATCTAAGTCATAGGATTTCGGGGTGTTACACTTACACCCCATCCGAACCTCCATAACTACAACCTACATAAAACTAGCCTAACCTAATAGTTCACCGTTTACGAAGCACACATCCCAATAACAACACTCTAGAGGATTACATATTGTAGATAATAAATCAATATTCATCTATCAGAATTTTCACAGAAAAGCACTAACAAGATCAGCAAAACAGAAGATCAGGTTCATCAGCTATTAAAATATACAATGCAATGAAATGCAATGTTAAGTATCATGATGCGTGTCTGACTATCTCTAAATCTAAGACCCATGGGGGACATATATGTACATGCATCCATCGTGGAGCTTGACATATTCCTTTATAATAGTATCCATCAAGACGCGTGATAGGCCGCTCGATATATAGTATCCATCGCAGCGCATGATACGTTCCTCGAAATGGTATATCCTTTTATCATATAACAGTTATCACAACCATATTTCACAGCCAATGACAATGAAATATTTCACATAAATAATTAGTAGATGACCATTTTCATAATAATGCACAATTCACAACAATGCAACTGTGAAACATCATCAACAATTAAGCAATAAGCCTCAAATCATTCTCAAACATCACACGCCAACAATTAAACACATTAGCTTCTTTTTTTACTATTTTTCCATCTTTAAAATTTTTCAAAATGGACAAGTGAACCCATCACAAATTTCCATTACACAAAAACACATATTACAAGGAAATACGTGAATTCCATACACTTAAAAAGGGGTAAGACATCCACTTGTCTTACTTAATCAACAATTCACTCTAGGATTTGAGCCTTCCATTTTTGTTTATGTTCCAAATTAATGCAATAGATTAAAGTATATAAACACAATAAGATTTCAAAACTAATCAACACTCATATTACTATAGATTTAGCGTAGACCCAAAAACTCACCCAAATCTATAATCATGTTCTCAGTTTTCGTAACATATATCTAATAATTGATTTCATATCTCAATACATTAAACTTGAATTATAATGTCATAACTATAAGAAAGATCTAAAATCAAAGTTTTATACATAATAAGTGCTCTTTAATAGCAATCATTACATTCCAAATAATAACAAAGAACTAGTATTGTTAAAATATCCCAAGAAATATGCAGAGCACAAACTAATTCCTTCAAAATATTATTTTCCAATGATTACCTCACCACTACTTATTATTAACCCTCCAAATATACATAACCAACTTGTCCCCACTTAATTTGAACGAAACTTGAACTTACAATATTCTAAAATATAAATACTTCTAACACTACAATATTGATAAGGCCGTGAACAAGGTAAATCATTGTATAGAAATTTTACTGTGTATAAAATAATTATTAATATTTCTTTACAGAAGACTTACGTATAATCATATTTTCCCTTCAAGTTATTTGCAACCACCCATTATAATTATTATTTTATACACAGTATATCATTAATGTTTCATTATAAAACATCATTAAAATTTGTTCACGATGCAATATATATTCCACTTACTATGCTTTTGTTTTATTAATAATCAAATTTCATGTATGTCTATAAACAAACAATTGAATATAAATTACAATAAGTTATTCACATACAACTATCACATATACATAAACAAATCTTGAAGTTTGGTTGGAAGTACCCATATTAATCACATTATAGTTGAAGCTGCACCAAATGAATATCTCTCTAGGGTTAGATCTTCTTTTCTTTAAAGAAATATTAATAATTTATTAAAAATGAAAAAAAATCACTAACTTAATTTATTTCTATGGAAAAAATGGTATAGGGTCTTAAATAAATGATCACTTTAGCCCATTAACTATCAATTAAGTCAATTATCTTTAATTACCCATCAATTAATTAATTCAAGTTAAATGAATATTAAAAGTTTCCAAAAATGACCTCCCAGGTCATCACAAGCAAACATGCTAAGGATACATGGTATTTCATTAACATACATGAGAGCATGGAGAGGTAAAGATAAATATTTCAAGAACAGGTGATCCTTTCGAATCATATGAAAAATTACAACATATTTATATATATTAGAAAAGATATATCGATGGAAAATTGTGAGTTATAAAAAAATAGAAGAAAATAATTTTTTGTATTCATTAACATCACTTGATGTCAATATAAGAGGTTGGAATTATTGTCGACCAATAGCGTCCGTTGAGGATATACATTTGAAATCAACTTATGAGGGCACATGTTGATAGCTAGCACATTAGACTGGGGAGGTAAGATTAATATTGATACTTAAATTTTAATTTGATTTATATATATAAATAATTTATGTTCTATTTCTTGTATAAGCATTTATTTTATACAACACATCTTGCCTCTTTCATACAAAATTATTGATTCCGAAAATGATAATTTATAATTGTGGTTCTTTGTGAACTTTATAAATGCATTTGGTGAAAGAGAGGATATATAATATGTGTTTGATAGAAATAAGAGTATATGATATTCTACTGCCAGTATTTATTTCAAATTCAGATATTATGCATGTATTTACCATTCGTGGACATATTTACTGAAGAAGACACCTGAGATACAGAAGAGGTGAGAAAATTATTCTTCAATTCAACAAAACATACACTATTCAAGAGTTTAATTAATTAATGATACAATGGATCCGATTAATTCAAAATACTTTCATATCTAATAAAACAAATTATTAGAAATGATCACGTTCACGTTCAATATTAAAAAAGACTTTGAAACTGACAAGTAACATTGTTGAGTCTAGTAAATAATACAGTTCTGGTTGGAAGAAGTTTGTATATGGTTCCTTTGTTAGAATTTGTGTGTAAAATAGTTGAAACTTGGAATGAGAAACATGACAAAGAAGGTAGAAAAACTACAACAATTTTGACAAATAAATACAATGAAATATTGGAGAAAAATTAAAAAGTTCACATCGAATGATTGTAAGTATTATTCATTCTTAATTATAGATACTATGTTTTGTTTTTATTATATTAATGTATGTTTTTAAATGAAGGTACACACATCAACTAAATATTGATATATATGGTATAAGAAGGCTTACAGTATGTCTGAGTACTCAAATGTGTGGTTGTGTCAAATTGTAAAATGATAATTGATGAGTTTGTTTGTAGTCATGCAATCACTGCTATCAGATATAAAAGAAACATTGTGAGGATTACTGTTAAGCTTATTATAGTAACAAAAATTATGAGGATACCCATGCAATCCCAATTGAACAATTTCCTTGCAAATCACTTGGAATGTTCTATCACATGCTTTGGAAGAAGTAATGGTACCACTAGTTGCAAGAAAGCAACTGGGTAGACCACAAAAAATGATCGCCAGAAGGGATTTAACGAACGAAATAAGTAGAGAAAAATCACTTGTAATAAAAGTGCTATATGTGGGCATAACACAAAGATTTTCCCCCCAATAGCACATGATAATTAGGATCAGGGTATTTTTTTATTTTACGTGTAAATTATGAATTTATATTTATAACTTTGACAAACATAGTATGCTTTTTTATGTTAATTGAAATTTACTTCAAAATTGATTAAGAATTATTTTCTTATTTCTATTATAGAAGTACTAGTTGTTATATGATTAGTAATAATAATTGAGGGCTGGGTGTTTATTAAGTATGAACTTACCTTATAATACACAAATTTATAGAAGCAATTATACATAAATGCATATATATATGGTTATGAATTGTGAATAGATTGTCAACAACAAAGTGTGTCATTTACGCAATATTGGTGTAATATTGAAACATATAATTCTTCATGTTCGTAATATATACCAATATTTTGCATGAATTATTAATATTTTCTGGTGAAAATAAAATGATTTAAAATATTTATTCGACACTGCAATGTAACACAATATACACACAAACATTATATTTATTTGTCTGTTAAATGATATATACGAACCAATACTAATGGATTACGTTGTTCATAATAAAAAAGTAGTATGCAAAGACCGAATTGTTGGTATTTTATAACAACCTAACCATTGATTCTGGAAATAAATACTTAACCAAATATGATTGCTTAACATGCTCATGTTTTAGTAGAAAGAAATTTGAGTATAATGACAACAATTCGTGGAACTTCAAGTCTAGACCAGCCCATTCCCAAGGTAGTGTGGCACAATCACCTAGTTGGGCTCCTATATGTGATAGGTATGGTAGGAACCACGTAAGTACGTGTCGTGACGGCCAATCGTGTTCTTTCAAGTGTGTCCAAGAGGATCACATCATAAAAGTGTGTCCTAAGAATAAGTAGGGTGATGGATATCAGGGCAACAGAACTCAATCTTCTCCAGTTGCTCCACCAGACAGGGCTGCACCCAGAGGAACCACTTCTTGTATAGGCGGAGGGGCGAACCGCCTCTATGCAATCACTAGCCACCAAGAGCAAGAGAACTCTCCAGATGTTGTCACGGCTATGATCAAAGTCTTTAGTTTTGTTGTTTATACTTTGTTAGATCAGGAGCAAGTTTATCTTTTGTAACTTCTTAAGTTGCAAATCAGTTTGAGATTCTTCGTAAGAAACTTTGTGAATTGGTCTGTGTTTTTACCACTGTTGGAGAGTCTATTCTAGCGGAAGGAATCTATCATGGTTGTCCTATTTCTATCAATCACAAGAACACCATGCCTAATCAGGTGGAGTTACACATGGTAGATTTTAATGTCATTTTAGGAATGGACTGGCTTCATTCCTTTTATGCATTAATAGATTGCAGAACTAGAGTTGTCAAGTTTCAGATTTCTAATTAGCCAGTTGTAGAGTGCTGTAGTAGTCAGTAGTGCCTAAGGGTCATTTCATTTTGTACCTTGAGGCGAGAAAGCTAGTTTCAAAGGGGTGTATCTATCGCTTAGTTCAAGTTTATTACTCAAGTGCTGATGTACCTTCCCTTCAGTCAGTTTCTATAATAAAAGAGTTTCTGGAAGTCTTCCGTGATGATAAACCTAGAGTCCCTCTTAAGAGAGAAATAGACTTCGACATATACATCATTCAAGATACTCGTCCTCTCTCTATTCCTCCATATAGAATGGCACCAACAGAGTTAGAAGAGTTGAAAGAGTAGTTGAAAGATTGATTAGATAAGGGTTTTATTCGACCAAGTGTCTCACATTAGGGTGCTCTAGTCTTGTTTGTGAGAAAGAAGGATAGTTCCCTTAGGATGTGTATAGACTATTGCAAATTGAATAAGGTTACCATCAAGAATAAGTATCCGCTTCCAAGGATATATGATTTTTTCGACCAACTTCAGGGTGCTTTCTGCTTCTCAAAAATTGATCTCAGATCAGGCTATCATGAGTTGAGGGTTAGGGAATGTGATATTCCAAAGACAGATTTTAGAACCATATATGGGCATTATGAGTTTTTGGTCATGTCATTTGGTTTTACCAATGCACCTGCAACATTCAAGGATCTTATAAATAGAGTTTTCAAGCCTTATTTAGATCTGTTTGTCATCGTCTTCATTGATGACAAACTAATCTATTCAAGGAATGAAGAAGACCATGCTAGTCACCTCAGAATAGTACTTGAGACATTGAAAGAAAAGGAGTTGTATGCCAAGTTTTGCAAGTGTGGGTTTTGGCTTAAGCCTGTGGCATTCTTGGGCCACATAGTTTCCGGTGATGGGATTAGATTTGATACTTAAAAGATAGTAGCAGTTCAGAGTTGCCCTAGACACACGTTTCCAATTGATATTAGGAGTTTTTTGGGTTTGGCTGGCTACTACAGAAGATTTGTTAAGGGGTTTTCATCTATATAGTCTCCCATGACCAAGTTGACTCAGAAGATAGTTAAAATTCAATGGTCTGAAGCCTGTAAGAAAATCTTTCAAGAGTTGGAGAAGAAGTTAACTTTTTCCTCATTTTTGACCTTACCAGAGGGTACTCAACGTTTTTTGTGTACTTTGATGCATCAAGAGTTTTTTTTGGGTTGTGTTTTAATGCAGAATGGAAAAGTCATAGCTTATACCTGCAGACAGTTGAAAGTTCATGAAAATAATTATCCAGCGCACGACTTGGAGTTGGCGATTGTGGTATTTTCCTTGAAGATACGGTGTCACTACTTGTAAGACGTTCATGTTGATTTATTCAGTGATCACAAGAGCCTACAATATGTGCTCACCCAGAAAGTGTTAAATCTCAGACAAAGAAGGTGGTTAGAATTACTCAAGGATTATGAGATAAGTATTCATTACCATCAAGGTAAAGCTAATGTGGTTGTAGATGCTTTAAGTAGGTTATCCATGAGACTACCACCCATGTTGAAGAAGAAAAGAGGGAGTTAGCCAAAGATGTGCAGGAGAGTCCCATGTTAAGGAAGGCGGAATAGTGGTGACTAATGTTTCTGAATTATCACTAGTGTGAGAGGTGAAACAAAAGCAAGACCAAGACCCCAATTTTCTCGATTTGAAGGCAAATGTTCATAAGTAAAGAGTATTATCTTTTGAGCAAGGGGAGATGGTGTGCTAAAGAACCAAGGTAGATTGTGTGTACCTAGGGTGTATGGGCTCCAAGAGAGGATCATGAAGGAGGCTCATAGCTCTAGATATTCCATTCATTCGGGTTCCACGAAGATGTACCACAAATTGAAAGAGGTATACCTGTGGGAAGGTATGAAACACATTGCTGAGTTTGTTGTCAAGTGCCCGAATTGCCAACAAATGAAAGTAGAACACCAAAGGCCTGGAGGGTTGGCTAAGAATATAGAACTTCCGAAATAAAAGTGGGAGAAGATTAATATGGACTTCATCACAAACTTGCCAAGGTCTCGCAGGCAGTATAATTTGATTTGGGTGATTGTGTATAGAATGACAAAATCAGCCCACTATTGGCCAGTAAAGACCTCTCACTCGGTAGAGGATTACGCAAAGTTATACATTTAGGAGGTGGTGAGACTTAATGGAGTCCAAATGTCGATCATTTCAGATATGGGTACAAAATTTACTGCACATTCCTAGAAGTTATTTCAAAGAGTCTTGGGTTCAAAGGTGAACTTAAGCACGATTTTTCATCCTAAGACAGATGTGCAATCGGAGCGTACTATCCAGACCTTATAAGATATGTTGAGATCATGTGTGATCAATTTCAAGTGGAATTGGGATGATTACCTAACTCTCATTGCGTTCCCTTACAACAACAGTTACCATTCGATAATCCAGATGGCACCTTATGAAGCTCTTTATGGGAGAAGATCCAGATCTCATATTGGGTGGTTTGAAATTGGTGAAGCACGGTTGATAGGAATAGATCTAGTTCACCAAGCCATGGAAAAGGAGAAGGTGATTCAAGAGAGAATGAAAACGACAGAGAGTCGTCAAAAATCCTACGCAGATCAGGCAGTTGGAGTTTGAAGTGGATAATTGGGTATATCTGAAAGTTTCACCCATTAATGGTGTTATGAGGTTTTGTAAAAAGGGTAAACTTAGTCCCCTGTATTTGGAACTTATAAAATGTCCAAGAGAATTGACAATGTAGCTTATGAGTTGGAGTTTTTACAAGAGTTAGCAGCGGTTCATCCTGCACTTAATATCTCCATGTTGGAGAAGTGCATGGGTGATCCCTCATTGGTTATACCAACTGAAACTGATAAGATTAGGATATATTATCATATGAGGAGATTCCATTTCAGATATTAGATCCGCAAATTCGCAAATTAAGAATAAAGGAAGTTGCATTAGTCAAGGTCCTTTGGAGGAACCAATTTGTTGAAAAATCAACTTGAGAAGATGAAGAGGATATGAAGAACAGATACCCACATCTATTTGAATCCATCGAGAATGCAAATCAAGGTACTACTTCACTTTCTTAACTACATTATAAACTATGAGTAAGCATGTTGTACTTGCTTGATTTTGACTGTTAAACTTGATGTTACTATTCTTAGTGTGACGCCTCTAAAATAACATAGGTGAAACTAGAGTCTAACACGGTGGTCATGAGGGTATAAGGTCCTAAATTTGTTTAATATTTGGGGATGAGGCATTGTCTAAAAATTTAGGTGAATTGAAAGTCAAACGTTAAGGGACGACCAAGAGGTTCGACGACTAGTCACCTTTGTGCCTCATGCAAGTTTTTATGTTCTTATGTGTGTTTTATAAGCTTATGAGGTCCGTATATGAGTAATAATAGTGTTTATAGGCAGTTTGTCATGTTTTATGAAGTATGGAGAAACGTCCAAGAATGTCCTTGACATTTGAAAGGTTTGCCTTGAAACGACCTTATGTGACTTCGCATGTTTCATCGAGTTTTATGTGTTTGTTTTTTATGAAATTGATATGGGAGGTCCTAAAATAGTATACGATCATATTCGGGTTGGAAACATCCATTCAAACATCCTCAAGTACCAACCAAGGCCCCTTGAGGAAGAACCCATCTTGATTGTCGAAACTGCAAATAGCAATCCCACTTATGGATGGCAATCGACGGCCTGTTGGCTGGTCGACGCCCCGTAGGTGGAGGGCATTGGTAAATACTTAGGATTGGGAGACTAATCTCCCAAAGGCTAGTATCTTATCCAAACGACGGCCAGCCAAGAAGGCCCGTCGTTGGACTAACGCCCCATCGATGGGCACGCGTAGGTGAAGTGTGCAATTTCGCAGCTTCACTGTTAAATGCAAGGGTGAATTGGTAAATTTACCCCATATCTAATGAACAGTTTGGGCAGTTTACTAAGGGAATTCTAGGTATTTTAAGCGAGTTTATAAGTCATAACTACCTAGATGAATTTATTATTCTAAAAATCAAAACCCAAATTCTCTAAGAAACTCTCTAGAACTCCATTGAAGTCAAAACACAAGGAAGAGCTTGGATTCAAGATTTTATTGGTGATTATTAATCAATTTATTGGTTTAGATACATTGAGGTATGGTTTTCATCCTTGAATCTATTTTCATTAAGGATCCAAACTTCAAAATGATTTCTAAAGTCCTCTAAGATGAACTTGTCCAATTTTATAATCTGGCCATGTGTTATTGCATAAAACATTTTGAATAATTGATTATTGAATGAATTGATGTTAGTTTGATGGTTTTAACTTGAAATCTTCATGAACCCATGGAAAACATAAACTCTTCAAATTTGCTATATTGTGGGTGTTATTATCATGTCTTAATGCTTATGAATTCTAGTGTAGTTTTCTTTGCGCTATTGAATGAAGTAATAATTGTATTGGATTGATGTATAGACTGTATTATTTTGATAAATCTATATTGAAGTTATCAATATTCATTGAGTAGTATGATTTTTGTATTGAATTGATTATCATGGCCATGGGTAAGGGCCTTTTTGTATTGTATTGGATGATTTAACTATGGATTGAATTTGTAAGAATGGATTGGTGGTGTGCTGCTCTAATTATCTTTACTTTATGTAATGTAGGTCTTCAATTATGTTGTGATTTTTATGGTCCACTTATGGTGGCGTTGTTATGTGTTAAAAGTGTGAATTATGTGTCCTTGTCGGCAATAGGTTATGTATTATGATGATCATGGACTTGTCGGCAACTACTTGATATAATATGATGGTTGTGTAGTTGATTTATATAAAGTATGATCATATTCATCTATATGTGATTAAGGTGAATGTATGTGTTCTTTTATTGATGTTGTTAGGTGATCATGTTAGACTATGACTATGTCCTTAGGTGTGTAGTGTTACAGTTGATGAATGATTCTTCCTACATGGTTATGTGAGTCTTATGATTGTTATATTGATTATATTATAGTAGTTAATAGGGTGACCTAAAGATGATGTTGGTTATGACTATGTGCTTCTAGAATGATATGCTATATGTGAAGATGTGTGTGTTTTGTCTTGGTAGACTTGTGTCCCTTACTTGAATATGTAAATTGTGAATATGAGATTCTTGACATAGGATGATAAAGCCTCTTAGTATTGTATTTATGAATGTCATGTGACCTTGAACATTGCTAAGAATGTCAAATTATGTGGAGCCGTCAACAAATTTGAGAGGTTATGATATCCTTGAAGTCGAAAGTCGTAATGGTATCCTTCTTGTGTGAATAGTGGACTTAAGGTTGGTTGGCTGGAACGGAATGAAATCATCCTTAGGAAAATCATTGAGCTATCCTCCTAACCATTGAAAGGCAACCCTCGGGGACCTCTTTGGTAAGGTGAATGTGATTGGGTTATGAACTAGATATGGAACCTATTCATGTGATCCTTTATGTCTATCAGAACAAAGGCAAGCACCGAGTGAGTATGTTTTGGGAAGTATCTCTAGTTAAGAATGAGGCTAGAGTGCAAATAAACCCAACATATTCCTTAACCATGTGCCTACATGGGATGTGTCCAAGTTCTACCATTGACAAGTAGAACACCCTCCAACGGAGTACGTTACAACTCCGAATTCCATTCCTTGCTACCATGGTGTATGTCAGTAATTGTGTATTCTCATCTTATGCAATACCTACTAGTGTTGGAGAAGTTCTATGAAGTTTAGGTGGTGGTATGGGATGCTATCTATACATTGCACAATAGGCTTTGAAGATATTAGTGAGTGAGTCCCTAGGTCTTCTCCAAAGACCATTACTTTAATGTCCTTATGTGATGAATGTCTCGTATATGGACTAATAAAGATAATGAATTAAGATTATATAGTATGTAAATGAATAAGTACCTAGTCTAGAGTAACTTTAAGGATTGCCTAGTTAAAGTGTGAAGGAGGGGCATAAAGGATGTCTCTTCATGTCTTACCTAGGGAAGTCTTAAGAGTGACTCTAGATAGAAATGTTGATTTATGAAGTGAGAATGATCTTATCTTAGTTAGTCTAAAGTATCACTTAAGTGTGATAAGGGATTGTATGGACGGTTACTTCACAACTCACTCAAGTGATCCTTAGAATCACCTTTGGTAGGAGGAACTCTTGTTATGTGTTTTGATGTGTTGTAAGTGTATATATCTCATTATAGGTGGTCTTGAGGATCATTTAGGTGTGCTTAGAGAGGATATATGGGAGGTCTCTCTTTGTCTTACTTAAGTGAGTCTTAGGATTACTTTTAATAAGAAGGTTGCATGCTAAGAAGGGTTCACTGTAACATTGGTTTAGTTCACTAGGAAGCTTGAGTTAGTTCACTGTAACATTCCTGAAAAAGTGATAAAATGCTTATGTGATATCTTATGTATTTCTGAGGTGTTAAATGTTGTTCTTTTGCTTATACTATGATGTTTTAATAAAAAAGAGCATATTTCCTTTAAATGTCTGTTATCATGATTTTATGCATTATGTCAAACTTAGTACATGTGTTTCTACTAATTTCATGCTTTTATCTATCTCTAATGTGATTCATAGGTGCAAGTGCTTTTGGGAGCGAAACATGGATTATAGGATCTTTCAAGCAAGGTTGAAGTATGTCCTCATTTTACTCGAGGCATCACTATATTAGAGTTGTTTTATTAAAGCATTGTAATAGACTTAGTAGTACTATATTTTCATGTATGGGCCGTGTCCCAAGCATATCTTGAGACTAAGATTTGATGATATGAGACTTAGTATTTCCTATGGTTTTTATATGAAAGAGATTTTGAAAGACTATCCAAATGTGGTGAATTTTTTTTATTCCGCACCACTTTTCATTTATATATATGCGATGAATTATATGAAATGTACAAGATCTCCAAGAGTTCAAGTAAATCGTGTTGCGATCCAAGAGTGCCCTCGCTTCTAGTGTATAGGTGTGGGTTGTGAAAAACATGGTATCAGAGCATAGGTTATGAAAGTGGTCTTAGGAATCAAAAAGTCTCATCAAGTCAAGTCTAGTAGAGTCTCGATCATCGGTTTGAGTCGCGACAAATCTATGGGAGAGATGCTATAAAACATAACGTTTCCCTTATTTTCTACTCCTATGTCGTGCCATAGAGATTTAGAAGTTATGACTGTTCTTTTCTTATGGTTTTCCTTGTGTTATGGGAGATGAATACGAGGAGGACACCAACTAGGGGAGTTGAGGAGAATGATGTGAATGAGGAGATTCCTCCTCAAATTGAACAAGTTGAGCAAGTTCTTCAAGGTGCTCAAGGTGCTCAACGGGCTCTAGGTGCTAGACATGCTCAAGTACCTATTATGGAAGGAGTAATGATGTTCCGGTGTTTTCCCCGTAAATGACTAATGGGGAGATTAGAGAGGCTTTACTTTTTTAGCCCGAGCCTTGACTACCCATGTAAATAGGTGTATCGATCCTAGAGTGAATGTTGTGGAGAGCACTATAACATCTATATTGAGAGATTTTGTGAGGATGAATCCTCTTATGTTTCTTGGTTTTGTGGTGGGAGAAGATCCCAAAGAGTTTCTAGATGGTGTGTATAGGTTTTGAGTTCCATGGGGGTGACTTATATGGAGAAGGCGGAGTTAGCTTCGTACCAATTTAGGGAGGTTTCTCAAGTGTGGTACACTCAATTGAAGGATAATAAGCCGGTTGAGTCGGATCCTATTGAGTGGGAGGACTTTAAAGAGGCTTTCTTAGGAAAGTACTTTCCCCGTGAGAGGAGGGAGGTGAAGGTAGAGGAGTTTATCAATCTCAAGCAAGGCAATACGAGTGTTGAGGAGTACTCATTGAATTTCACTATGTTGTATTGATATGCGTAATCCTTAGTGTCTAACCCTAGGGATGAGATGAGTAGGTTTGTGACCGGGGTCGCCGACCTAGTGAAAGAAGAATGTCGTACGGCCATGCTCCATGATGATATGAATATTTCTAGACTCATGGTTTATGCTCAATCCATTGAGGAGTCTAAGCTTAGTAGGATTGCTAGAAACTTGAAGAGAAGTTGGAAAAGTGATCAAAGTCAACCTAGGTTTAAGAATAAGGTTTCAAGTCAAGATGAACCTAGGGGTGCTAAGGTGAAACTTGAGAATGGTAGTGGTTCTCAAGTTGGCAAGCCTACATGTGCTACGTGTGGGAGAGGTACTATTGGCAATGCCTAATTTGTACCGGGAGTTATTTTGGCTGTGGTAAAAAGAAGGACACAAAGTAAGGGATTGTCCTAGTTTTTCTTCTAGAGGAATAGAGGGTAAACAAGTTCCTCCAAGTTCTCCGGAAGGTGATGCTCCAAAGAAGAATCGTTTTTATGCACTTAGTAATACAGGAGAAAAGCCGGATGATGATGATGATGATGGTAAGTTCTTGTATTTCTCTCTTTTATTTTTATGAGTTCCTTTTAAGTGGGGGAGTATGGTTAGTAGAGGAGCTTGGTCATAGTAGTATGTTGCATGTTGCATTGTGTTTAGGTGTCTTGTTGGAACTGAATTTCATTGATTCCTTGCATTGTGCATTTTATGAAGTTATGATTATGTTGTAAAATGTGTTTACATTGTTTTATCTTTCATATTAGCATGTTTTTATCATCAATTGCCCAAAAGATGCATTTTTGGAATTTTGAAGCATGTTCTACCAGGGAATTTAGCTCACTGTAACATTTTTGCAAAATTGCATAAATTGTTCTTTGGTTGAAAATCATTGTAACGTGTATATAACTGATTTATATGAGCATGATAATGAATGTAAAATGATTTCATGCTATTTTAAATGAAGAATGTGAGTCTTATTTCATAATGATTTGTAAAATTGCTTCTAGCTTCTTGTTGTGTTGTGAGTATCTTGATTATGTGAAATTGATGTTTCTCCTAGATTGTGTATTGTATAATGTTTTATGTGGTATGGTTATGATATTTTGGTTGAATCTCTACACTTGGAAGTGTTCGGAGAGTGGCAAGTGTCATTCGAGGACGAATGTTGTCCAAGTGGGGGAGAATGTAACACCTCTAAAATGACTTAGATGAAACTAGAGACTACATGGTTGTCATGAGGTTCTAAGGTCCTAAAATGGTTTATAATGTGGTAATGAGGCAGTGTCTAATGATTTAGGTGAATTGAAAATCAAACGTCAAGGGACGACCAAGATGTTCGACGACTAGTCACCTATGTGCCTCATGCATGTTTTTATGTGCTTATGTGTGTGTTATTAGCTTATGATATACTTATGCGAGTAATAATAGTGTTTATAGGACGGTTTCCATGTTTCATGAAGTTTGGAGGTCAAACGTCCAAGAACGTATATGACGTTCCAAATGATTGCCTTGAAATAACCTTGTGTGTCTTAGCATGTTTCGTCGAGTTTTACGTGTTTGTTTTTGATGAATTGATATGGGAGGTCCTAAACTCATATACGAACATATTCGGGTTGGAAACTTTCGGGCAAACATCCTCAAGGACAAACCAAGTGTCCTTGAGGAAAGACCCATCTTTGTGGCCAAAACTGTCAAAAGCAGTCCCACCTACGGATGACAATCGATGGCATGTAGGATGGTCGATGCCTCGTAGGTGGAGGGCGTTGGTCAAGACTTAGACGTGAGATCCTGAGTTCCCAAAGGCCAGTCTCTGATCCAAATGACGGCCAGACAATATGGCCCGTCGTTGGACCAACGCCCCATCGATGGGCAGGCGTAGGTGAAGTCTGCAATTTCGCAGCTTCACTGTTAAATGTAAGGGTGAATTGGTAAATTCACCCCACATCCAAATAAGTGTTTGGGAAGTTTCCTAAGAATATTATATTTATTTTAAGTGGGTTTATAAGTACTAACTACCTAGATGAATTCATTATTACAAAAATCAAAACCCAAATTCTCTAAGAAACTCTCTAGAACTCCATTGATGTCAAAACTCTAGGAAGAGCTTGATTGAAGATTTGATTGGTGATTCTTCATAAATTCGTGGTTTAGATTCATTGAGGTATGGTTTTAATCCTTGAAACTCTTTTCATCAAGTAGCCAAACTTCAAAGTGATTTTTAAAGTCTTCTAAAGATGAACTTGTCCTATTTTATGATCTAGCCATGGGTTATTGCATAAAACATTTTGAATCATTGATTATTGATTGAATTGATGTTATTTTGATGGTTTTAACCTAAAATCTACATGAACCAATGCAAAAACATAAACTCTTCAAATTAGCTATATTATGGGTGTGATGATCATGTCTCAATTCTTATGAATTTGAGTGTAGTTTAGTTTGGGATATTGAATGATGTAAGAATTGTATTTGATTGATGTATAGGTTGTCTTAGATTGATAAATCCATATTGAATTGATCAAGATTTATCGAGTAGTATGATTTTATTATTGAACTGATGATCATGGCCATGGGTAAGGGCCTTTTGATATTGTATTGTTTTATTTAGCTATTGATTGGTGGTACGCTGCCCTAAATTCTTTAATTTATGTAATGTAGGTCTTGAATTTTGTTGTGATTAGTATGGTCCACTCATGGTGTCTGTGTTATGTGTTAAAATTGTGAATTATGTGGCCTTGTCGATATTACTTTATGTATTATGATGATCATGACCTTGTTAGCAACTACTTGATATAATATGATGGTTGTGTAGTTGATTTATATGATGTAAGATCATATTAATCTACATATGATTAAGGTGAATGTATTTGTTCTTTTATTGATGTTGTTCGGTGATCATGTTAGATTATGACTATGTCCTTATGTATGTAGTCTTAGAGTTGATGCATGATTCTTCCTACTTGGTTATGTGAGTCTTATGATGGTTATATTAATGATATTATAGTAGTGAATAGGGTGACCTAAAGATGATGCTGGTTATGCCTATGTGCTTCTAGAATGTTATGCTATATGTGAAGATGTGTGTGTCTTGTCTTGGTAGACTTGTGACCCTTATACATGTACATTGTGAATATGAGATTCTTGACTTAGGATTCTAAAGCCTCTTAGTATTTTATGTATGAATGACATGTGACATTGAACATTGCTATGAAGGTCAAATTATGTAAATTGCTTAACATAGTTGAGAGGTTATGATATCCTTGAAGTAGAAAGTCATAATTATATCCTTCTTGTGTGAATGGTGGACTTAAGGTTGGTTGGATGGAACGGCATGAAATCATCCTTAGGAAAATCATTGAGCTATCCTCTTAACCATTGAAAGGCAACCCTAGGGAACCTCTTTGGTAAGGTGAAACTGATTGGGTTATGAACTATATATGGAACCTCTTAATGTGATCCTTTATGTGAGTTAATCTATAATAACAAAGGCTAGCACTGAGTGAGTATGGTTTGGGAAGTAGCTATAGTTAGGAATGAGGCTAGAGTTCAAAGAAACCCAACATGTTCCTTAACCATGTTCCAACATGGGATGTGTCTAAGTTCTACCTTTGGCAAGTAGAACACCTCCATCTAAGTAGTTTACAACTCCTGATTCCATAACCTGCTACCATGGCCTATGTTGGTTATTGTCTATTCTCATCTTATGGGATACCTACTAGTGTTGGAGAAGTTCTATGAAGTTTAGGTGGTGATATGGGACGCTATCTAGACATTTCACAATAGGCTTTGAAGATATTAGTGAATGAGTCCATACGTCTTCTCGAAGACCATTACTTGAATTTCCTTATGTGATGAATGTCTCTTAAATGGACTAATAAAGATAATGACTTAAGATTATAAATTATGTAAATGAATAAGTACCTAGTCTAGAGTAACTTTAAGGATTGCCTAGTTAAAGTGTGTAGCGGGGGCATAAAAGATGGTCTATTCATGTATTACCTATGGAAGTCTTAAGAATGACTCTAGATAGGAATGCTGTTTAATGAAGTGAGATGATCTTATCTTAGGTAGTATTAAGGATCACTTAAGTGTGTATGAAGGGATTGTATTGGCAGTTACTTCACAACTCACTCAAGTCAGCCTTAGAATCACCTTTGATAGGAGGATCTCATGTTATCTGTTTTGATGTGTTGTAAGTGTATCTATCTCATTATAGGTGGTCTTCAGGATCATTTAGGTGTGCTTAGAGAGGGTGTATGGGCGTTCTCTCTTTGTCTTACTTAAGTGAGTCTTAAGATAACTTTTAGTGAGAAGGTTGCATGCTAAGAAGGGCTCACTGTAACATTGGTTTCTTCACTGTGAAGCTTGAGTTAGTTCACCGTAACAGTGATATAGTTCACTGTAACATTCCTTAAAAGGTGATAAAATGCTTATGTGATATCTTATGTGTTTGTAATGTGTTAAATGTTGTTCTTATACTATGATGTTTTAATCAAAAAGAGCATATTTCCATTAAATGTCTGTTATCATGATTTTATGCATAATTCCATACTTAGTATATGTGTTTGTACTAATTCCATGCTTTTATCTATCTCTAAAGTGATTCATAGGTGAAGGTGATTTTGGGAGCAAATTTTGGATTATAGGATATTTCAAGCAAGGTTGAAGTATGCCCTCATTTAACTCGAGGCATAACTATCATAGAGTTCTTTTATTAAAGCATTGTAATAGACTTTGTAGTACTATATTTTGATGTATGGGTCGTGTCCCAAGTATATTTTGAGTCTAAGATTTGATGATATGAGACTTAGTATTTCCTATGGTTTTTATATGAATGAGATTTTGAGAGACTATCCGAATGTTGTGAAAAGTTTTAAATTCCGCACTACTTTTCATTTATGTATATGTGATGAATGAAATGAAAGGGCTTGTACAAGACCTCAAAGATGTCAAGTACACCGTGTTGCGATCCAAGAGTGACCTAGCTTCTATGGCATAGGTACAAGTCATGACACTTAGCGTAGTGAAATAAATCTTATTTCAAAATGAATGTTCTCAAGGTGGAGACATTTTAACATCTCTTAACTCGTAGTAGCCTAGAATAAGCTAAGAAAACTAAACTTTTCACTTGTGGAAACAAAAGGGAAAATATGGAAATTTTCCTAAAGCTAAGAAGGTGAGTTTTTGTTCATTTTCAAATAGACATAACTTCTAGCTCAGGATGAGTTAGAGTCAGTTCTTTATATGTTTGTAAATTCTTTGTAAAGATCTTTTCAACGGCACTGAGTTTGTGCAATTTCGATATCGTATGAGGGAGATATGCCTTTAGGAAGTTGGGTTGTTGAAGCAAGGAAAGTCCAATCCAAATTTATGGAAGGGAAAACTACTCTTTTTACCTATTTATTTCCTAATTCGTTTAAAGGGTTTAATTGGGGTAAAAATAAGTTTTCGTTCATATTAGAGAAGTCCTTTTACGCTTAGGGCTTGGGATAAAAGAGAAGAGAAGAAGGAAAAGGGAGAAAAGGTCAAAGGTTTGCCAAGAACGCCAAGAGATTTTAAGTAGAATTCATCGGGGGTGATACCTATCAAGGTGTGTGAGATCTTTCGTGTTGGTTTGATTAATCCTCACACCAATCTTGTTTTAGTTTACAAGTTTTAGAACTTATTACATGATTAGAAGTGAATTCTTATAATCTTGTCGAATCTCTTTTGGTTGAGTTGATTGCATACCCATAGATGTTGATTAGTAGTTTACGTTGTTATTTTGAGTTATATCTAATGGGTATTGAAGGTATTGATTATCCTAGGGATTTGCGGATGAAACCATGAAGGTTTAAGCGATTTAGGGCCAGAGAACGAGTTGGAATATTCATCAGGTACCTCGGTAACGCTAGGCGCGTCATCCCTGTAGTGCACCAGAAGAAGGCTTCAGTCAACAAGGGACTGGCGTGGCGCACCACTAGTGTGCCAGAACCAAGCCTTAGTCAACTGAGGTTGGCGCGGAGCCCCACAAGTGCGTCGGATAGGCGTGTTTCGCCTGGTTTTTGTAGTTTAATCCTTTTAAATCCTTCTAAGGTACATTAACACCTTCCGATGATTTTAATTACTTCAAATGATTTCTAAACACCTATAAATCACTAAAGAATGCAAATCATAACCTTGAATCCATAATCCAATTCAAGGAGAGTTAACATCAAAGTTAAAGGAGTTAAGAGTAAATTCTAGAAGTTAAGAAGCAAGTCAAAATAAAGTTTCTTAAAGTTTTCAAGAGTCTTTATTCAAAGTTTTAACTTTGTTTTAAGGTTCAAGTTTCAAGTAGAGTAACGAGTAAAGCTTGAAGTCTTTCCTTCAAGAAATATAAGGGAACTAAGTATTCTCTAAGAGTCGAGTTAAAGTCAAGAGTTTCAAGTTGAGAAATGAGTAAAGAGTCGAGTTCATTTCTCAAAATGTATAAGGTATTTAAGTATTTGCTAAGAGTTATAAATGTTTTCACATTTAGAGCAAGAAAAAGGAAGCTAGTAAAACGAAAACTATGATTTCCAAGAGAGCTTTCAAAGCGAAATTTAAGCAATTACCTCAAACCAGAGAAGAAGTGGTTTTAAAAAAACATATGAGCTAAGATTTTGGGAGTAGTATTGAGCTCCAAAATGGGGACGCGAGTTCATATTAACTCAAGCCCTCATGAACCATGTATCCAACATGGACAGAAGAAGGGTCATACTTTTTAGATAATTCCTTAGTGGTTTTTATGATAGAATAGTGGATCGTCAAGGTATAGGACGGTCATCTGGCAACGTGAGGTAAGAGGTTGTATCATCTCTTAGGATCATAGTGATGGTTATTGGTTAGAGAATCTCCCATAGAAACTATATTACTTTTATAAATAAGTATAGTTGAGTTTGTTATTGCATTTTCTATAACAAACTAAGTTGTTATACTATTTTACAAAGCTTTATATATCGTATGTGTTTTACTGACTTATGTTAAGTTCAATAATCCATGAGTTGAATAGAGACAAGTTAAGTTTCTTCTTATTCTTTTCAAGTTTAATGTTGTTGTTTAGTATTCCAACTCGCATAATAGTACGGTGATACTCTGAAAGTCTAAATCCTAATATAGAGCCTAACATGAGAGTCTAAATGTTATAACACTGTTTAAGGTCAAATATAATGTATATATGTCATTCTGGAGGTCTTAGAATCAAAACGTCAAGAAACATCCATGACGGCCGAAAACTAGTTCAAGAGGTGCTAGTGTGCCTTAGCCTATTTGACAAGGTTTTAGGAGTCGGAATCCGATGGAAATTTGTAGTAAGGAGTTAAATACGTATTAGAGTTGGTTTATAGTTGAAACGTCCGGGTACGTGTAATACTTCGTAAGTCTAAGACGAGTTCTAGAGCCTAACATAGGTTTCAAAAGTTTTAGACACTGTTTTAAGGTCATAAATAATGAATATAACTCATTTAGTATGTTTGGAAATCAAAACGTCATAGAACGTCCATAACGTTCGAACTAGTTCAATGAGGTGCTACTGTGCCTTAGCCTATTTTACTAACTTTAGAAGTCGAAAACTGATGAAATTTGGTGGAAAGGTGTCTAACACATAGTAGAGTTAGTTCATAGTCGAAACGTCTAAGTAAAACTCCCCAAGGACCAACCAAGCGCCCTTAAGGAGGACCGTAGCAACTTGGGGCAAAACCTGCCCAAGGCGGTGTCCAAAATGGATTGGGGTCCAATCGATGGGGCGTCGATTGCCTCCGTAGATGCACACTTAGAATATTTGGAAAAGAATGGATTCTACCCCTTCTCTCACAAAAAGTAAGGACCAACAGGACGGAGGGTCCTGTGGTCGTCGAATGACAAACGAGGCATTGACGTGGTCTCGTCTGTGAGACCACTGGTTTTGCTGCTGTTTTTAGTTTAGTTAAATTAATTAATTAGGTAGTTAGTTAATTAGTTAGGGATTTAGGGAGGTCTAATTAAGTGGTTTAATGACCTATATAAAAACCCTAAGCTAATTAAACTAACCTAAGCCCTCAAAATTTCCAAACCCAAATTGCTCTTCCTTCTCTCTTCTTTCTCTCTCCCAAGTTGAGGAACACCACAGAAGTAAATGTCAAAGTGTTCTAGGTCAGATAAAGATCAAAGTTTCTCCATCAAATTTTATCAATCAACAAGGTATGGGATTCCATTCACCTTTGGGATCTGCTTTCTCAAAGGGTTCCTTCAAATTGATTTTAAAAGATGAGTTTTCACGTGAGTCTCTCCAATCTCGAAATTGATCTTTCAATTTGATTTGTTTATGGTTTCATTTGATTGTATTGATTATATTATTATGAATTATTCCTACATTAAACTACTTATTGATGGATTCGTCTAGTTTGTAGAAAATGACCTTTTCCCCTTAACCCTAGTTTGTGATCTTAAATTGAACTATCTAGTATGTTGAGTTTGAGGGTTGATTGTAAGACCTTGATGTTGGCTTATGAAGGAGACTTGTTAAGTCTTGTGATCTCAACTCTTTACTTCAATTTTGGCTACTTGTGATTAAGTGATGATGTTGTATTGAAGTATACCTCATATTAAGATTGATAGGGTTGGTATGATGTTGAATTGAAATGTCTTGACTATGGTTTGTCAAATGTTGGATAAGATGTAAATGTTATAAGGATGGTGATAACTTACCAATGTGCCTTATCTTGAATGATTATGTGAATGTGCTAACCTCACATGTATGAATTGTAATGAAAGGAAAATACTCATGCAATTCATATTGAGATATGATGATGATGATTATATAAGGGATATACCCTATGACCTACATTAAGATATGATGGTTAATAAAGGTATTAAAGACATTTCAAAAGGGACTCTAGCCTAGCACTGAACGAACTAGAGTGATGAGTGTCCCTTCCCACATAGGGAGGTTAGGATAACTAATTTACTCTTGAGATTTGGAGATTATATTGCATGTAGCATAAAGAGTGTCCCAACTATATCTCCTAGTTCTTGAACTGTGTTGCCCCCATAGGAATACTAGCTAGTGGATCCAGGTAGTTGCTATGTTCATGTTTTGGTACTACCTTGGCAAGTAGCCAGCCTTTCTTTCTGTTTAGGGTTCCATGACACCGGATTCCACATTATCTCATGTGGTCTATGTTGGTTAAGGCAAGATGTTCCCAAAAGGTAAAATAGTGTAATGAATGAACTTTAACTAGGATAACCTAAGGATTTTAGCTTAGTCTAGGTAAGGGTATGGGACTCTACCTATACATTGCACTAGTTAGCCTTGAAGGGAATCTTAGGAGAATGTTCTTATATATGTAACTGCTTATAAATGTAAATGAGATGTATATGATGATCTTTTATATTGATGGTAGCTTATAGTGTTGAATTCACTTATGAATATATGTTTGGTCTATTTTGCTAAAGTATGATGCTATGTACTCTGAATGATATGATATGAGAAGCTGGACATTGGTTATAGTATTGTTAGGTTTACTTGATTGGGTAAGGTTATGGGGCTTTGCCTATTCATTGCACTAGTGGACTTAATGGGAGTTCATGAGTAGGTGTCTTGATTTGGTTATATGATAATGAACTCTTATCTATCCTTGTTGAGGCTATAACTTGATAATAGAGTTTTCTTGATTATATGTTCAAGTATATTGGTATGCATGATTGGTTTGGTTAGACTTAGTATGATAAACATGGTCTTGACTTGATGATTATGCATAAATTACTTGTATTGTCACTTGAATGTGCATAAAGATTTCAAAATGTAAAATAACATGCTTTAATGAAATGCCCCTTTTAGCATGATTTGATATTGTGTGTGCACATGATCTCATACTTAGTACAAGTGGTGTACTAACCCCGTTTTCTTCCTTTTGCCCAACATTTTAGGTTCCGGTCGTTGAAGGGATTTTAACAAGACTTTGAAGAAGACTTGGAATTTTCACTCATCCAAGTTATGTAGGTCCTCACTTTCCGAGGGCAATGCCACTATCAAACTTTTAAATGTTGTTCTAGTTTTAAGACTTCTATGTTCTTTTCTTTTCATTTGAGTACTAAAGATTGTATAGCTTATATGTGGCTTTATTACATTTATGTATGGGATATATCCAATTGGTACACTCTTGTTTAGATGGTTAAGAGATGATACACTCTTTTAAGACTATGTTAAGTATCTTATATATCTATGTTCAATAAAAATAGAAGACTGTGTAATCTTCTTATACGAATGGTCTACGTATACTCGATATGAATTGATATTTTGTGTATGTGAGAGGTCTACGTAAACCTCAAGATAGATATAGAAAAGTTTTAGATTTTCCGCATTTTAACCTATGAATGTAATGATGTAAGCTAAGAGGCTAGTCTTAGTCCTCTCCGAGGACGACGACGCCAGTTACATCTAGGGGTGCTCCCCGGATGTAAAAAAATTAGTATCAGAGCACGAGGTTGAATATCTTTAGAGTCGATGTCTCACTCAACCACGTTATGTTGACTCTTACTCATAGTTGTAATGCACGCCACACTTATGAATAAGAAACAATATGATGCTTAGGAAACTCTCACTTTCTTCGAAATCCAATATCGTGCCTCTAGAGTCTTGGTTTTATGTGCCTTTTGCATCTAATCCTTTTATTGTGATCATAGGCAATGAATACTCGAAGAACAGCCGCTCGAAGACTTGATGAAGAGATTGCCAATGCGCTCCTCCCGGTGGCAATCAAGTCCCTCCTCTTGAAGAAGTTGCTAATGATGAATCCTCCACCTATGATGGATGGTGACATAAGGACTGCCTTTCTCCAAATGGACCAAGCAATTACTACACAAGCACAAGTCATCACTACTCAAGCACAAGCCATGACCACCCAAGCTAATCGGAAGGTGGTACCCCGAGGAAACCAATATGTTAGCACTATGGCCTCCCATTTGAGGGATTTAAGTAGGATGAATCCCCTTAATATATATGAGTCCAAAGTTGAGGAAGACCCCCAAGAGTTTATTGATGAAGTCTACAAGATTATCTATGCTATGGGGTTGACCACTATCGACAAAGTCGAGTTAGCCACTTACCAACTCAAATATGTGGCCCAAACTTGGTACGTCCAATGGAGAGATAATAGGCCTTTGAGGGGTGGACCGGTGACATGGGAGATCATCAAAAAGGCTTTTCTTGATCGGTTATTTCCTAGAGAGAAGAGGGAAGACAAAGTGGAAGAATTCATCAACCTTCGTCAAGGAGGTATGAGTGTACTTAACTACTCTTTGAAATTTATTAAATTGTTAAAGTATGCTCCTTCTTTGATTTCGTATCCTAGAGATGAAATGAGTCGCTTTGTGAGAGGAGTTTTGTTCGGCTATGATACATGATAATATGAACATTTCTCATATTATGGTTCATGATCAACAAGTGGAAGAGAAAAGTATCAAGAGAAAGAGTAAAGATGCCAAAAAAGCAAGGTCTTCTTATGGTGGTTCTTCAAAAGGTAGGCTTGATATCCAAGACAAGCCTACGTTCAAGAAGAGGTTCTCTAATCAAGTTCCTTCCAAGTTCCCTAAGGCTCGTGATGATATGGTGTCTAAACCTAAGTCTCAAAAGGGAAGGGGCACTAGTTCACCAACCAAGAAGCCAACTTGTGGAAAGTGTGGCAAGAAGCATTATGGTGATAGCCTCATTGGGACAGACAATTGCTTTGGTGTGGCAAGACTGGCCACAAAGTTACACATTGCCCTAATGTGAAGGGTAAAGACAAGGGTAGTGGTCAATCTCAAGCAAGTGTTTCTAATGATGCTCCAAAGAAGAATCTCTTTTATGCTCTCCGCTCTAGAGGTGAGCAAGAGACTTCTCTCGATGTGGTGACCGGTATGTTGAAAGTTGTTTAGATTGATGTATATGCTTTACTTTATCTTGTTACTACCTTGTCATTTGTTACTCCTATAGTAGCTAAAAAGTTTGACATTTTGGGTGACATCTTGAATGAACCTTTTATGGTTTCTACCCCGGTAGGTGAGTCAGTTGTTGCAAAAAGAGTGTATAGCAATTGTCCTATAATGTTACCCAATAAAGTTACTCATTTTGAACTAGTAGAACTTGATATGTTTGATTTCGATGCCATTTTGGGTAAGGATTTTTTGCATGTTTTTTTTGCTTCAATAGATTTTAGAACAAGAGTGGTGAAGTTTAACTTTCCCAATGAGCACGTTTTAGAGTGGAAGGGGGGAATTCTATTCCTAGAGGTCGTATCATTTCTTGTTTGAAAGCTTGTAAGACGATCTCTAAAGGGTGTTTATAACATATAGTAAGAGTCCAAATTTAGACTCTGAAATTCCTCCCATTGAATCGGTCCCTATAGTGAGGGAATTTTCTAAGGTCTTTCCTAATGATCTTCCCTGTATTCCTCCCGAACGGGAAATTAATTTTGGTATCGACTTTCTACTTGATACAAATCCCGTTTCAATTCCTCTATATTGGATGGCTCCGAATGAATTAAAAAAGTTGAAGGGTTAACTCAAGGACTTACTAAACAAGGGCTTCATTCAGCCTAGTATTTCTCTTGGGGTGCTCTGGTATTGTTTGTGAAAAAAAAGGATGGGTCCCTTAGAATGTTTGTCAATTACTGTCAACTCAACAAAGTCACGATCAAGAACAAGTATCCTCTCCCTCAGATTGATGAATTATTTGGTCAACTCCAAGGTGCGAGTTACTTTTCCAAGATCGACTTGAGATCGGGATATCACCAACTTAGGGTGAGAGGTGAAGATATTTCTAAGACGGCATTTCAAATATGATATGGTCCCTATGAGTTCATACTAATGTCCTTTGGTCTCACTAATGCTCCGGCGGCGTTTATGGACCTAATAAATAGTGTGTTTCGAAGTTACCAAGATTCATTTGTCATTGTTTTCATTGACGACATCTTGGTATATTCGAAAAATGAGGGTGAACACATGGATCATTTGAGAGTGGTGTTGCAAGTGCTGAAGGAACAAGAATTGTTTGCCCAATATAGGAAATGTGCATTTTTTTTGAGGTCCGTAGCGTTTCTTGGTCATATAATCTCTAGTGAAGGTGTAGAGGTTTATCCAAGGAAGACCGAAGCGGTGAAAAATTTTCCTAGGCACGTGGCTCCTACGGATATTGGGAGTTTCTTAGGCCTAGCCGGTTATTATAGAATGTATTTCGACAGATTTGTGTCTCTTGATTCTCCTTTGACAACCTTGACTAAAAATAATGTGAAATTTGAGTGGTTGGAGGCATGTGAAAAGAGCTTCCAAATGTTGAAGGATAGGCTTACTTTCGCGGTATTGTCCCTACCGGAGGGTACTAAGGGTTTTGTGGTTTATTGTGATGCATCCCGAGTTGGTTTTGGGTGTGTTCTTATGCAACATGGCAAAGTTATACCATGTTCTTCTAGGCAACTGAAAGTTCATGAGAAGAATTATACGACTCATGACGTTGAGTTAGCGGCCGTGGTGTTTTCCTTGAAAATATGGAGGCATTATCTCTATTGGGTTCATGTTGATGTGTATATGGACCATAAAAGTCTTCAATATGTATTCACTCAAAAGGAGTTGAATCTCTCGCAGCAGAGATTGTTTGAGTTGTTGAAATATTATGACATGAGTGTTCTCTATCACCCCCGCAAGGTTAATGTGGTAGTGGTTGCTCTAAGTCGGGGTTCGAATTGAAAGTTATCCAAATGGTGGTATGGTGGTACATCATAATTTCGAATCATCTTTGGTGGTTGAGGTTTTCACATCCCAAAAGTACACCCTAGAAGTTAGGGTGCAATCTTGGATTGCGACCGGCGTATTTGACTACTCGGAGGTCTAATATACGCCTATCTTATCATTCATCGCATAATAACACACAAAAAATGCGTAAGAATTAAAAACTTTCTTGACATAAAGAATATAAGCGGAAGACTTCGTTTAAAACCTTAAACCTTTACAACCCTTGAACCATCTAAACTTAGAGTATACAAAACTTGGGACTAATCCCATACAAGACATAAACATAAAGACTTAAACATTAAGACATGACCTAACGTGTGAATATTGTCCTCGAATCAATGAGGACTCACCAATACTTCATCTTCAACTCTTAGAAACCTGTCCGTCATCCATGGTACGTCAAGAGAGCCAATTCCCTACACCTTAGTGAAAAAGGTAAAGAAGGGGTTAGCACATTATATGTACTAACTATGGAAGCCATGCAAAAACCATGAAAAAGGGACATTTAGTTAATAACATGCTTTTCATGAATTTCGGTTTAAAACATCATAATATAATCATAAGAACAACATTATCACATTAGAAATAATATAAGAAAATCATTTAAGCAATTATCATAATATTACATTACAGTAAGTACTTCACTGTTACAGTGAAGCCCCCTAGCTTCACGTTTAACATCCTTTGGCATGTCGTCTTCTCACTAAGGATATACTAAGATTAACTTAAGTCACACAAAGAGAGACCGCCCATAGACCCTCTCTAGATGTGCCTAAACGATCCTTAAGATTACTCATAATGAGACATATATACACCTACAATACATCAACATACAAAACATAAGATCCTCCTGCCAAAGGTGATTCCAAGGTTCACTTGAGTGAGTGTGGAGCGACCGCCCATACAATCCCTATCACACACACATAAGGTATCCTATAGACTACCTAGGATAGAATCAAGCTTAATTAATACGATAGTATACACCAAACATGACATTTTCCTTTCAAAGGTTATCTAAACACCTACTCAAGTAACTCAAGAAGATAACATCCATGATTGACCTTTTCAAGGTTACCTAAATATTTCTTAAGACTTACCTAAGTTAGGATCATGTCCACATAGTAAAACATATTCACTAACTAGAATCTTTATTAAGACTCATCTAAGTAAGAAATGAAGTGACCATTCCCTTGCCCCCTTCACACCTTAACTAGACAACCCTTAATTACTCTAGAAAGGAACTTATACAATTAACATGCTTTCCTATCTTAAGACATTTAACTACTTAATTCATTTAAGAGACATTCATCACATAAGGACATACACATAATGGTTTAAAAGAAGACTTAGGGACTCTCACTAACATCTTCAAAGCCTATTGTGCAATGTCTTAGTAGCGTAACATACCACCACCTAAAGTTCATAGAACTTCACTAATGCTAGTGGGTATCCCATAATGTGACAATAGGCAATAACCGACATAGACCATGGTTGCAAAGTATGGAATCCAGAGTTCTATCCTACTCCGATGAGGTGTTTTACTTGCCAATGGTAGAACATGGACATCCCATGTAGGCACATGGTTAATGAATATGAAGGGCATACTTTGTATTCTAGTCTCATACTTAACTAGAACTACTTTCCCTTACCATATTCACTCGGTGCTAGCCTTAGTTCTCATAGATCAATTCACATTAAGGTTCTTATAAAGGGGTCCCATATGAAGTTCGTGACCTAATTACATTTACCCTACCAAAGCAAGGTCCATTAGGGCTATCTTACTATGGCGACAAGAAGCTCATCGCTACTTTCCTAAGGTATGATATGATGTCGTTCCATCCAATCAACCTTAAGTCCATCACTCATTACATGAAGAATACCATTACGGCTAACTACTTCACGATTCATAACCTTACTACTTGGTTCAAGGTTCCACATAAATGACCTTCTTATCATCATTCAAGGTCTTACCTATATTCATTTATTCAAGACTAAGACCCATTTAGGTTCTTAATTCAAGATATCACATATTCATATAAGCATAAAGTAAGGGACACAAGTCTACCTAAAGAAGACACAATATACTTCCATTTTACATATATAGCCTATCTTTCTTTAGACATTTAGAAATGACCCTTAACCTTATTTAGTCAACCTATTAATTACCTTAACATCATCAATATGACCATTATAAACTCCGATAGCCAAGTTAGGAACAACCACATATCAACTCTAAGACTACACACTTAACATATAGCCCTTAGTCTAATATGATCACCTAAATGACATCAATAGAGGAACACATATTTTCACATTACTTCACATATAGATATATATAGTCATAATTCACATAATCAACTATAATAATTAACATATTACTTCAAGTAGTGACGAGAAGGCCATGATCATCAATATACTTAAAATAACGCCGACAAGGACACATCAATTCACATAACACCGCCGCCATAAGTGGACCATACCAATCACATAAAATCCAAAAGCTAAATTACATTAACTATACACAATAATAAAAGAATTAGGGCAGCATACCACCCACTTGATCTCATCACTTCAATCCAAAGCCAAACCATCCAATTCAATACCATAAGGCCCTTACGCATGGCCATGAACATCAATTCAAAGCATAAATCATAATAATCAATGAATCTAAGTCAATTCAATCTAGAATTATCAATCTAAAACCAATTATATATCAATTGGATACAATTATTATATCATTATAAAGCCCATAAGAAACTACAATAGAATCTACAAGCATCAAGTTCATATCAATTCAATAAACCTAATAGCCAATAGATCTAAGAGTATTCATTACTTAAATAATAAAATTGAAACAGCCTATACATCATTCATACATAATCTATACATCATTCAAAACCCCATAGCAATCTACACATGAAGTCATCAATCTCAAAACATAGTCAATTCACCCATATTTTAGTGAAAATTAGAGAATTGAGAAGATCATGGGTTCGTGGAGAATTTAACTGGAAAACACCAATTTAACATTAATAACATCATATCTTAACGATGAAAATCGTTCATATAAGAACCCATGATTTAGAGTAGAAATTGGACTTTTCATTCTTTTTGAAATCACTTTGAAAACATCTTTGAAATTGGCTCTAAGGTGAAAGCAAACCTTAGATGAAGAACTCCCATACCTTATTTGAAGAATACAATACTAATTGAATAATAAACTCCATTGAAGAACCATCTTTAAGCTCCATCTTCACTTTGAACTCATATGGAAGTTTTTGGAGAAACTTTAGGAGGGAAGGGGTTTTGATTTAGGTGTTAGGGTGATAATGAGAGTTTAATGACTTATATACTCTTAAAATACCCATAAACACTCAAAACCATTGTCCAATGACTTATAGAGGCGTGGTGTGAATTTACAAATTCACCCCTCAACTTAACAGAAAGTTGGCAGAAAAATAGGCACCATCTACGTGACCATCGACGGACAGTTGGTCATGTCACGTCCCGTCGATGGGGTATCGTGAGTTGCACCTACAATTCCTAAACCTGCAGGACAGATGTATCCATCTACATGACCCATAGACGGGTCATTTACTGGTCGACGGTCAGTCGTTTGGGTCATCAATTGTAACTGCCTGGCAGTGTTGAACTCCAATGTTGGGGTCCTCTCTTAGGGCCCCTTTGAGGGTCCTATGTGGAGTCGTACCCAGACGTTTCAACCCCAAATATGTTCGTATACGAGTTTAGGACCTACCACATGAGTTTCATCCAAAAAAACACGTAAAACTCGACGAAACATACTTAGACAAACATTGTCATCTCAAAGCACATCTTTCGAACGTCATGGACGTTCTTGGACGTTTGACTTCCAAACTTCACGAAACTTGACACACTGACTTTATAAACCATATAAACTCAATTAAGGACAATATAAGCTCATGAATCACACATAAACACATAAAACCACATATGAGGCACTTAGGTGACTTAGTCGTCGAACGTCTTGGTCGTCCCTTGACGTTTGACTTCCAATGCACCTAAACTTTTAGCTACTGCCTCTAATCCAAATTATAGACCAATTTAGGACCTTATACCATCATGACAACCACGTTAGTATCTCGCTTCACCTAAGTCATTTTCGGGACTTTACAATCTCCCCAACTTGGACAACATTCGTCCTCGAATGACACTTGCCACTCTCCAAACACTTCCAAGAGTAAGGATTCAATTATCAACTCATGACCATTCCACATAACAAACTTTCAAGAAGAAAACATCAATTTCACATAATTAAGAGATTCACAACACAAGAAGTACTAGATTATATTCTATAACTCATTATGCTATAAAACTCACATGCTTCATTCCAAATAGCAAAAAGTCATTTCATATTCAATATCATACTCAAATACATCAGTTCTAACCACATTACAACAATTTTAGACCAAATATTCAAATAGTCAAATTTTGAAAAATCTTACAGTAAACTGACAGTGTGCACTACAGTGATTTGAGCAAATTTTCAAAATGCAACTTTTAGGCAATTCATGATATAGACATGCTAATATGCAAGGTAACATCATATAAACATCCTTTACTGTTCATGGCTTCATAATACACACAATGCAATAGGTTAACGAAATTCAATTTCAACCAAACATGCATACCATAAGTAGAAAGCTAGGAACTCAATTTCCGCATAAGAATCCTATACAAATCAAGTCACCAAGAACTCTTTGTTTTAGGATTGAATAACCACATAATAAAAGTTAAGGGTACCTCACTCCCCATAACTATAATCTTCACCATACTCCCACACTTAGGAGAAACCTATTCTAAGGTCAACATAACATCTACCTCAAGGAACTCTCAAGGCACCTCCAATCTTAACAATACTTTCTCACCCAAAGTCTAGCTCATGAAACTAAAGACTCTCAAGGTTCAACCATCTATCCATTACATCCCCAATATTAAAAGGAACTAACCATTACTCTTACACATTTCAACTCTATACCTTACCATTCTTTTCAACTCCACTACCCTTCAAAAGGTAACTAAACCAATTTTATGTCATCAACACCATCTTTCACACCTCACCTAACAAGCCACACCTCATCTTTCTCTCCCTCAACCCAATCTTCATAAGGTCACACTCACATGGCCAACACATAAGGAAGACAAAGGAAATACACCATAGACAAGGCTCTTAGGCACGATTAGATGAATGAAGAAGTGAAACTTTTCCTAGCACCCAATAGTCTCCTATTTATAATGTGGCGCGCTTCACATTATAAACAAGATTTTATTTGATGTGGTTCATGACACAACTACGACACTCTCAAACCTTATGCTCTGATACCAAGCTTCTCACATCCCAAAAGTACACCCTAGAAGTTAGGGTGCAATCTTGGATTGCGACCGGCGTATTCAACTTCTCGGAGGTCTCATACAAGCCTATTGTATCGTTCATCGCATAATAACACACTAAAAATGCATAAGAATTGAAAACTTTCTTTACATAAACAATATAAGCGAAAGACTTCATTTAAAACATTAAACCTTTACCCCTTGAACCATCTAAACTTAGAGTATACAAAACTTTGGACAAATCCCATACAAGACATAAACATAAAGACTTAAACATTAAGACATGACCGAACTTGTTGATATTGTCCTCGAATCAATAAGGACTCACCAATACTTCATCTTCAACTCTTAGAAACCTATCCGTCATCCATGGTACATCAAGACAACCAATTCTCTACACTTTAGTCAAAAAGGTAAAGAAGGGGTTAGCACATTAGATGTACTAAGTATGGAAGCCATGCAAAAATCATGAAAAAGGGACATTTAGTTAATGTCATGACCGAAATGTAGACCCCAGACAAGAACGGCGTCGTTGACCTCTCAGAGGTCGCAGACAAGCCTACTTACGTCATTCTTACTTTATCTAGGTTAATTTTAGCGGAAAATTTAAAACTTTTTGTTTCTTATCATGCATAAAGGTCATTCTACTTACATTCATAATGTTCACAATCAACCATCTAACATTAAGATTATCAACTGAGAGAAATAGTTCAATACTACATTAAATGTATAATTGTCAAAATGGCACCAACACAATGTCTGAAATAAAAACGGAAAGAAACACTAGTGGAACATACTCCACTAGCTAAAGCCTACATCTAATCTAGATAGTAACGGTAGACATCCTCGAAAGCATTAGGTCCTACCAAGTCCGGATGAAAGCTCCACGTCCGGATAGCTGCAATGTCAACCTGTTATCTCTAGCATCCACTTGTGCCTGCACCTAAAAATATAAAGTTGTATGGGATTAGTACACACTTGTACTAAGTATAGGTATATGCAAGCACACAACAAGGACATGCATGAGTAAGAATAGCTCTTACCTAACAACATGATTATGGAAAGTCAAGTCAGTGGACTTGCCAAATTGGGATTAGGAAAGTTAGTGAACTTTCCAAATTTCGATTAGGAAAGTTAGTGAGCTTTCCAAATTTGGATTAGGAAAGTCAGTGAGCTTTCCAAATTTGGATTAGGAAAGTCATGCCATGAGAATAACATGCATCATCATACTTATCATATTGCACACAGCACATAACATCTTACACATAGCACATATCATATTGCATATAGCACATAACATCTTTCAAATCATTCATTCATATGCCATGAGACTTTGGAAACTTGGACTTAACACCAAGACTTCCCAAAATGAGGGCTCAACATATAGGACGTCAACTAGGGAGCCTTCTTTAGCAAACACAGAGTTTGCTTCATTCATTCATACGTACTTCATTTGATTCATTCATAAGCTAGTGTAAACACCAGTTATACCTATGATGTAGTTTAAGACTCTCATCGGGTTTGCTGTGCAATGATCAAGAATAACCTAGTGTTATTACTTGAGTCTAGCTCACCTCTTGATTATCCTATCCTTACACCTTTGGTATCGTTCATTTCATTATGTGTATCATTTGAGGCTAGCCTCATTCATTCATTGGGAACTTTAACTATAACCGACATAGATCATGTGAGCATTATTAAATCCAGTGTCTCCCCACACCAAAAAGAGGTGGAATCACCAACCAAAGTGACCCAAAACATGCTAGCGTATATGGGAATTGAACCCCGCCAGATCCCTATATTGGCAGTATAGGTTCGAAGACTAAGAGATATAAGGAGACCCATACCCGGCATGACGGACAGTCTCATCTCGTGAGAGTTATGTGAACCTCCGCCCTTCTCGAAAGAAGGCATCACCACTCATAGCTAGTCTAACGTTGCTCAGTATAAAGTTCCATTTCATTCAACTCATACGTCATGGAAGCTGGCTTCTAGTATGAGGACATCATAACTCAATAGATGATTTCTCATCTCATCATTAGTATTAAGTGTGTTAATCTCAATACTTTCCTTAGAGTGTTCATAGAGACTGGTTTCTCATTAACTTTACACTGTCATAGGTGAGTACGTTTTGGTAACATTTACTTAAGCACATTTGAGATTGTTCTAATCTTTTACATTAGCCTCATATCATGTTGTCACCACATTCATTAACATTAGCACATTTGCTCTTCATAATTACTCACCCCTTTTTACGTGAATGTTCATTTCATCATATGCCAATGAACTTGGCCATTTGTGTGTTTCACACTCTTAGTTAACCCTTCAAGGGTTTCATCATTTCATTACATAATATTCATTTCATCGTATGCCAATGAACTTGGCCATTTAGTGTGTTTCACACTATCACTTATCCCTTCTAGGGTAACTTCATTTCATTACATACATCTTAGGTTCACTTATTTTTAAACGTATGTTAGACTTATGGGACTATACATACAAGCCATGAGGCTTCATTAATAGTTCATTTAAGTGATTCATATCTTCCTAAGATTATGTGGTACAAGACTTATGCATCTTGTATGTATGCCAAGATCTCGATTTCGATCTAAGTAGGCAGCATTATTCTTAAATATTTAATTCACGTATAACTTATGTATCAATATGGAAATTTGGGCAAGAGAACCTTGTTTCGAATCCCTTGGACAACACTTACATTTTTCATTTATTTTATTTTTTGTCCACATGACATTGGGACCCTAGATCGAGCCCCAAAATCAACGTTTCCTTTTTATTTTTCTCCTTTGAATTTTCTCTTCCTTGGCCGAGAAGTTGTGGGATCGAACCACCACAACCCCTTTTATTTATTTATTTATTTATTTCTCCTTGTGTATTTTGAGTTGACCATGAGGTTGTGGGATCGAACCCCCACAGCCTCACCTTAATTTTCTTTTAATTCTCCTTTTTCCGCCTAGAGGTCGTGGGTTCGATTACCACGCCTCACATATATTTTATTTTTCATTTTTCTTTAAGTTCTGACCAAGAGGTTGTGGGTTTGAATCCCACTACTCTCAATTCTTAATTTCATACATTATTTTCCAGCCAGGAGTACCCATGTTCGAATCCCCTTCACCACATTTCTTTTTACTTCTTTATTTTCATGGTTTTTAAAATGGTGAGGTGACAGGTTCAATCCTCCATGACCTCACTTGTTTTAATTCATTTTTCACAACATTTTGAAACCCCTTAACTTGACCAAAATTCCTCACTTAAATCTGGATTTTGTTTTTTAAATTTTTCAGCATACTTTCATCAATATTTACACGTAAATTCATAGGGTAATTCGTAGATCATTTAATATGTTCTTAGGTGCATTTTTCATGGATTCGTTTAGCCACGAGATTATCAATCAAATCAGCCACATTTCAACACATCACGCTTTACATAAACATTTGTACATGAAATACAACCACAACATAACATTTTAGAGCCTTAACCGGAGGCACATAGTTACGGTTCACATTGCACACACGTACAAATAATTTTGGAAAAACATCAACATAAGTCACATAATTCCGAGCACACATATAAACACATAATCATCACGAAAACACGTTTCATCCCTAGTTTTCTACTAGCAAACATAACCAACCTATGATTCAATGGGATCTAGTGACAGGGACATGCAACGGGGAACAATCCTGTTTTCGGATTAGAATTGACTGAATCTTAAGGGGTCTCTTGGGAAAGGTACCAAGAGAGAAGAGAACCCATACCTTTTTGACGTTCAAACCTCGACTTGCTGCCCAAAGAACTCCTCCAAACACACGTCCAACTCCAAAAGTTCAACACCAAACTCGTCGGAAAACCTTCTCTTTGCCTACGTGATTGATTAGTTGTTTGTTTAAAATTTTCGTTGTGAGTTCTTCAAGTGTGAAGAACTTTGGTTTACCTACTGTTCTTGAAGTTATTTGGCAGAGAGAATCGTGAAAAACAAGAGAGATTGAATGTGTGTTGAGAGATAGATGTGAGAGGAGAGAGTTACCTTAGGCTTAGGAGTCTAGTTTAGGACTTAGTCAAATAAGGTTTAGTTAATTATTAATAAAAATCTGATTTCCCTTTTATTTTAAATCAGACAATAAATAATAAATATTAATTAATTACATTAATTTACCAACTTAAATAAAAACAAATTTAATTCATTGCTTCCACCTAGGTTCGAACCCTTGTGGAGCAAGACTTCACTTCAAGAGCCAATTTTTGGCCCTCTCTCCCCAAACTGCCCCTCCACCTTAATAATTAAATAATTAATTATATATTTAGGGTAATTACGATACTACCCTTAGCCTGAAAAAAGACCATTTTACCCCTAGACCCTCCAAACCTAAGACTTTCCCTCTTTACGTCCGGTAAAGACTCATTCGAGTAAATCTTCGTATTCGAGAGCCCTACATGGCTGGACTCAACCTTTCCTAGATCAACTAACTCCCCAAGTTAGTTGGCTTGGCTGTAGCAAGGGTTTAGAGGTCTGGTTCTACGCGCATCAGTCCGTTGAACCCGGTCTAATCGTAGGCATTCAAGACACATTAAGCATTACTTATCATATCCATTTTTAGGGTTGTTACATTATCCCCCCCTTAGGAACATTCGTCCCTGAATGACACTACTAACTATCTAGCGTAATGCCAGTCAGATCATAACATAGTTACTATACACAATCAAGTAATAACAATAAAGAATAGAGAGATATGGAAACTTAGACTTAAGAGTAGGAAGTCTAACCTTTAGAGATGAAAAGATGAGGGTAGCGGGACCTCATATCGGCCTCGGCCTCCTACGTAGCACCCTCAACAAGATGATTCCTCCACAATACCTTTACTGTGGCAATCTCCTTGTTCCTCAGCCACTTGACATGTCTGTCTAAGATCTCAACAGGTACCTCCTTGTAGGACAAGTCTTCATCGACCCCCAAACCTTTCACAGGTAGAATCGATACTGGATCACCTAGGCACTTCTTTAACATGGATACATTAAAGACTGGATGGACAGAAGCTAGCTCCGCAGGCAATACCAACTCATAGGCCACCTTACCCACACTCTGTAGGATCTCGTATGGCCCAACATACCTCAGACTCAACTTCCTCTTCCTGCCAAACCTCATCACCCCCTTCATAGGTGATATCTTCAGATAGACCTGGTCACCAACATCAAACTCTAAGGGTCGTTTTCTGTTATTTGCATATGACTTCTGCCGACTGTAAGCAGTAGCCAACCTGTCCCTAATCACCCTTACCTTCTCTAAGGCCTCATGAATGATCTCTGGACCCAAAATGGATGACTCTCCATCCTCGAACCACCCAACTAGAGATCTACACCTCCTACCATATAGTGCCTCAAACGGTGCCATCCCTATGCTGTAGTGATAGCTATTATTATGCGAGAACTCTATCAAAGGCAGATGGTCATCCCAGCTACCTCTGAAGTCAATCACACACACTCTCAACATGTCCTTCAATGTCTACATGATGCGCTCTGTCTACCCATCAGTCTGAGGATGAAAGGCAGTACTAAGCTTTACCTGTTTACCTAAGCTCTTCTAGAAAGATCTACAGAAATGTGAAGTAAACTGAGCTCCTCTATCTGAAATGATAGATAAAGGAATCCCATGCCATCTCACAATCTCATCAATGTAGAGTCTCGCATAATCCTCAGCTCTGTAAGTACACTTCACAGGGATAAAGTTGGCAGACTTAGTCATCCTGTCCATAATAACCCATATGGAGTAATGTTGTCTCCTAGTCCTCGGAAGACCAACCACGAAGTCCATATTAATGGCCTCCCACTTCCAAGTCGAAACCCCAATAATCTGAGTAAGACCGCCTGGCTTAAGATGTTCTGCCTTAACCTGCTGACAATTAGGATACTTGGCCACATATTCTACAATGTCCTTTTTCATGCCATCCCACCAATAAATCTACTTAAGATCATGATACATCTTGGTGGAACCTGGATGTATGGAATATCTGGAACCATGGGCCTCTGCAGTGATCCTGGTCCACAAGTCATTCACATCTGGTACACACAGCCTGTCTTGATACCTAAGTATGCCATCACCTTTCAAAGCGAAAGACTCATTCATCTTCATCAGCACTGAGTCCTTCAGCTCCATCAACACAGGATCTAGATGCTGACCCTGTTTGACTTCAACTAACAAGGATGATTCAGAACTAGGATGAACTGAAACACCCTCACTAGTAGAGTCAACTAACTGCACACCCAGTCTGGCCAGTCTGTGTACATCTTTCACCAACTCTTTCTTCTTATCCTCAACGTGGGTTGTACTCTCCATGCTCATCCTGCTCAAAGCATCAGCTACAACATTAGCCTTACCTGGATGGTAGTGGATATTCATATCATAGTCTTTCAACAGCTCCAACCATCTCCGCTGACGTAGATTCAACTCCCTGCGTGAACACGTACTGGAGACTCTTGTGGTCTGTGAACACATCCACATGCACTCCATACAAGTAGTGCCTCCACAGCTTCAGTGCAAACACCACAGCTTCCAACTCTAGTTCATGAGTGGGATAATTCTTCTCATGAATCTTGAGTTGTCTGGACGCATAAGCTATCACCTTACCAACCTGCATAAGAACACAAACCAACCCAACCCTAGATGTATCACAATAAACAGTGTAATTCTCACCACACTTAGGCAAAGTAAGAACCGGGGCTGAAGTGAGTTTGTCCTTGAGCTCCTGGAAACTCTTCTCACAAGTCTCCGTCCATTGAAACTTGGCCTTCTTCTTAGTCAAAGCTGTCAGTGGGGCAGCAATGGAAGAAAAGACCTCCATGAACCTGCGGTAGTAACCAGCCAATCCTAGAAAGCTATGGATATCGGTGGGAGTAAGAGGGTTTGGCCAGTTCTTCACAGCCTCAGTCTTCCTGGGTCCACCTCCACGCCCTGATCAGACACAACATGACCCTGGAAGCTCACTGATCTAAGCCAGAATTCACACTTGCTGAATTTGGCATACAACTGATGTTGTCTAAGTACCTGCAAGGTTAGTCTCAAATGTTGTTCATTCTCTTCCTTGGTCCTAGAGTAGATGAGAATGTCATCAATGAATACTATGACGAAAAAATCAAGGTATTCACGGAAGACTCGGTTCATGAGGTCCATAAATGCAGCTGGTGCATTAGTGAGACCAAATGACATGACTAAGAACTCATAATGACCAACGGGTACGAATGGCTGTCTTTGGGATATCTCCATCCCTAATCCTAAGCTGATGATACACTGAACGAAGATCAATCTTAACATACTTGAGACTTTACTCTTTTGTGAATTTCTGTTTCACATTTACTCTTGATAATGCATATTACTCAAGCTTATCTGAAGCTTCATATTTGAGATTGAGGAACTTCCTTCTCAATCGCACTTAACTTGATGCACCTCACAACTCATGCAACACAAAAATCATGTCCACGCTATACAAAAATAGCAACATGACATGCAAACATGAACTCATTTTAACTCTAACTTATTCGGCAACTTAACCTTACTACCCTATTTCGATAGTCTATGGTAGTCTAGCATTTATGAAGTAATCCATACCTAGGCCATCTCCCTGATCTAGTAAGCAGACAACTTAGCCTTCTCCTCTTGATCAATACTCATAGCAAGCTTTAGAACCTACCATGCACTCACCTCCATGCGAACAACCACTCTTACCAAACGTCTTTCATTCACGTTGGGCATTTCTATCACTGCCCCTTCTTGGGAAGGCCAGATCTTGAGTCTGGCGCCTTAGACCACTTGGCCATCCTAATTCTTGTGTGTATTCTTCTACGCGCGCGCACAAGAAGGAAGTTAGATACTTAGAATGACACAAAGTATCAAAGCTCTAGATAGCATGATAAAGAGTAGAAGAAGGGAAATTTTCCTACGCATCATGCAGTCTCTAATTTAGGATAGTGGTGCACTTCACTACCATGACTTAGAAACTACTCAATGTGGTTGATGTGAACTCATTATCCTCGGAATTTAACCTAGTGCTCTGATACCAACTTTGTTACGACCGGAGTGTAGACCCCAGACGAGATTGGCATCGTTGACCTCTCGGAGGTCGCAGACAAGCCTACTTACATCATTCTTACTTCATCTAGGTTTATTTTAGCGGAAAATTTGTTTCTTATCATGCATAAAGGTCATTCTACTTACATTCATAATGTTCACAATCAACCATCTAACATTAAGATTATCAACTGAAAGAAATAGTTCAATACTGCATTAAATGTATAATTGCCAAAATGGCACCAATACAATATCTGAAATAAAAATGAAAAGTAACACTAGTGGAACATACTCCACTAGCTAAAGCCTACATCTAAGCTAGATAGTAACGGTAGACATCATCGAAAGCATGAGGGCCTACCAAGTCTGAATGAAAGCTCCACGTCCGGATAGCTGCAACGTCAACCTCTAATCTCTAGCGTCCACCTGTGCCTGCACCTAAAAATATAAAGTTGTATGGGATTAGTACACGCTTGTACTAAGTATGGGTATATGCAAGCACACACCAAGGACATGCATGAGTAAGAACAGCTCTCTTTCAAAATTTGGATTAGGAAAGTCACTGAGTTTTCCAAATTTTGATTAGGAAAGTCACTGCCATGAGAATAACATGCATCATCATACTTATCATATTGCACACAGCACATAACATCTTACACATAGCACATATCATATTGCATATAACACATAACATCTTTCATATCATTCATTCATATGCCATGATACCTTGGAAACATGGACTTAACACCAAGACTTCCCAAAATGAGGGCTCAACATATGGCACCTCAACTAGGGAGCCTTCTTTAGCAAACACAGAGTCTGCTTCATTCATTCATACGTACTTCATTTCATTCATTCATAAGCTAGTGTAAACACCAGTTATACCTAGGATGAAGTTTAAGACTCTCATCGGGTTTGCTGTGTAATGATCAAGAATAACCTAGTGTTATTACTTGAGCCTAGCTCACCTATTGATTATCCTATCCTAACACCTTTTGTATCGTTCATTTCATTATGTGTATCATTTGAGGCTGGCCTCATTCATTCATTGGGAACTTTAACTTTAACCGACATAGATCATGTGAGCATCATTAAATCCAGTGTCTCCCCCATATCGAAAAGAGGTGGAATCACCAGCCAAAGTGACCCAAAACATGCTAGCGTATATGGGAATTGAACCCTGCCAGATCCCTATATTGGTAGTATAGGTTCGAAGACTAGGAGATATAAGGAGACCAATACCCGGCATGCCGTACAGTCTCATCTCATGAGAGTTACGTCAACCTCCGCCCTTCTCGAAAGAAGGCATCACCGCTCATAGCTAGTCTATCGGTGCTCAGTATAAAGTTCCTTTACATTCAACTCATACGTCATGGCAGTTGGCTTCTAGTATGAGGACATCATAGCTCAATAGATGATTTCTCATCTCATCATTAGTATTAAGTGTGTTAATCTCAATACTTTCATTAGAGTGTTCATAGAGACTGGTCTCTTCATTAACTTTACACTCTCATAGGTGAGTACGTTTTGGTAACATTACTTAGGCTCATTTGAGATTGTTCTCATCTTTTACATTAGCCTCATATCATGTTGTCACCACATTCATTAACATTAGCACATTTTCTCTTCATAATTACTCACCCCTTTTTAAGTGAATGTTCGTTTCATCATATGCCAATGCACTTGGCCATTTGTGTGTTTCACACTTTTACTTAACCCTTCTAGGGTTTTATAATTTCATTACATAATATTCATTTAATAGTATGCCAATGCACTTGGCCATTTAGTGTGTTTCACACTCTCACTTAACCCTTCGAGGGTTACATCATTTCATTACACACATCTTAGGTTCACTTATTTTTAAACGTATGTTAGACTTATGGGTCTATACATACAAACCATGAGGCTTCATTCATAGTTCGTTTAAGTGATTCATATCTTCCTAAGATAATGTGGTACAAGACTTATGCATCTTGTATGTATGCCAAGATCTCGATTTCGATCTAAGTAGGCAGCATTATTCTTGAATATTTAATTCACGTATGACTTATGTATCAATACGAAAATTTGGGCAAGGGAACCCGGTTTCGAATCCCTTGGACAACACTTACATTTTTCATTTATTTTATTTTTGGTCCACATGACATTGGGACCCTAGATCGAGCCCCAACATCAATGTTTCCTTTTTATTTTTCTCCTTTGAATTTTCTGTTCCTTGGCCAAGGGGTTGTGGGATCGAACCACCACAGCCCCTTTTATTTTTTTATTTATTTCTCCTTGTCTATTTCGAGTTGACCATGAGGTTGTGGGATCGAACCCACACAACCTCACTTTAATTTTCTTTTAATTCTCCTTTTTCTGCATAGAGGTCGTGGGTTCGATTCCCATGCCTCACATTTATTTTCCTTTCATTCTTCTTTAATTTCTGACGAAGAGGTTGTGGGTTGGAATCCCACTCCTCTCAATTCTTAATTTCATACATTATTTTCCAGCCAGGAGTACCCAAGTTCGAATCCCCTTCACCACATTTCTTTTTACTTCTTTATTTTCGTGGTTTTTAACATGGTGAGGTCACGGGTTCAATCCTCCATGACCTCACTTGTTTTAATTCATTTTCACAACATTTTGAAACCCCTTAACTTGACCGAAATTCCTCACTTAAATCTGGATTTTTTTTTAATTTTTCAGCATACTTTCATCAACATTTACACGTAAATTCATAGGGTAATTCGTAGATCATTTAATATGTTCTTAGGTGCATTTTTCATGGATTCGTTTAGCCAAGAGATTATCACTCAAATCAGCCACATTTCAACACATCACGATTTACATAAACATTTGTACATGAAATACAACCACAACATCACATTTTAGAGCCTTAACCGGAGGCACATAGTTACGGTTCACATTGCACACACGTACACATAATTTCGGAAAAACATCAACATAAGTCACATAATTCCAAGCATACATATAAACACATAATTATCACAAAAACACGTTTCATCCCTAGTTTTCTACCAGCAAATATAACCAACCTATGATTCAATGGGAGCTAGTGACAGGGACATGCAACGGGGAACAATCCTAGTTTTCGGATTAGAATTGACTGAATCTTAAGGGGTCTCTTGGGAAAGGGACCAAGAGAAAAGAGAACCCATACCTTTTTGACGTTCAAACCTCGACTTGCTGCCCAAAGAACTCCTCCAAACACACGTCCAACACCAAAAGTTCAACACCAAACTCGACGGAAAACCTTCTCTTTGCCTACGTGATTGATTAGTTGTTTGTATAACATTTTAGTTGTGAGTTGTTCAAGTGTGAAGAACTTTGGTTTACCTACTGTTCTTGAAGTTATTTGTCAGAGAGAATCGTGAAAAAGAAGAGAGATTGAACGTGTGTTGAGAGATAGACGTGAGAGGAGAGAGTTACCTTAGGCTTAGGAGTCTAGTTTAGGACTTAGTCAAATAAGGTTTAGTTAATTATTAATAAAAATCTGATTTCCCTTTTATTTTAAATCATCCAATATATAATAAATATTAATTAATTACATTAACTTACCAACTTAAATAAAAACAACTTTAATTCATTGCTTCCACCTAGGTTCGAACGCAGGTGGAGCAAGACTTCACTTCAAGATCCAATTTTCGGCCCTCTCTCCCCAAACTGCCCCTCCACCTTATTAATTACATAATTAATTACCTATTTAGTGTAACTACGATACTACACTTATCCTAGAAAAAGGCCATTTTACCCCTATACCCTCCAAACCTAAGATTTTCCCTTTTTAAGTCCGGTAAAGACTCATTCGAGTAAATCTTAGTATTCGAGAGCCCTACATGGCTGGACCCAACCTTTCCTAGCTCAACTAACTCCCCAAGTTAGTTGGCTTGGCTGTAGCAAGGATTCAGAGGTCTGGTTCTACGCGCATCAGTCCGTGTGAACCCGGTCTAATCTTAGGCATTCTAGACACATTAAGCATTACTTATCATATCCATTTTTAGGGTTGTTACAGTTAATATCATGCTTTTCATGAATTTAGGTTTAAAACATCATAATATAATCATAAGAACAACATTATCACGTTAGAAATACATAAGAAAATCATTTAAGCAATTATCATAATATTTAAGACACATTACAGTAAGTACTTCACTGTTACAGTGAAGTCCCCTTCACTGTTACAGTGAAGTCCCCTTCACTGTACAGTGAAGCCCCCTAGCTTCACGTTTAACATCTTTTGGCATGTCGTCTTCTTACTAAGGATGTACTGAGATTCACTTAAGTCACACAAAGAGAGACCGCCCATAGACCCTCTCTAGATGTGCCTAAACGATCCTTAAGATTACTCATAATGAGACACATATACACCTACAATACATCAACATACAAAACATAAGATCCTCCTACCAAAGGTGATTCCAAGGTTCACTTGAGTGAGTGTGGAGCGACCTCCCCTATCACACACACACAAAGGGATCCTATAGACTACCTAGGATAGAATCAATCTTACTTAATACAATAGTATACACCAAAAATGACATTCTCCTTTCAAAGGTTATCTAAAGACCTACTCAAGTACCTCAAGAAGATAACGTCCATGATTTTCAAGGTTACCTAAATAGTCCTTAAGACTTACCTAAGTTAGGATCATGTCCACATAGTCAAACATATTCACTAACTAGAATCTTTATTAAGACTCATCTAAGTAAGAAATGAATTGACCATTCCCTTGCCCCCTTCACACCTTAACTAGACAACCCTTAATTACTCTAGAAAGGAACTTATACAATTAACATGTTTTCCTATCTTAAGACATTTCATTACTTAATTCATTTAAGAGACATTCATCACATAAGGACATACACATAATGGTCTTAAAGAAGACCTAGGGACTCTCACTAACATCTTCAAAGCCTATTGTTCAATGTCTAAGTAGCGTCCCATACCACCACATGGTTAAGGAATATGAAGGGCATACTTTGTAGTTTAGTCTCATACATAACTAGAACTACTCCCCTTACCATATTCTCTCGGTGATAGCCTTAGTTCTCATAGATCATTTCAAATTTAGGTTCTTATAAAGGGGTCCCATATCAAGTTCGTGACCTAATTGTAACAATCCTAAAAATGAATAAGATAAATGCTTAAGGTGTCTAGAATGCCTACGATTAGACAAGGGTTCACACGGATTGATGCGCGTAGAAACAGATCTCAGAATCCTTGCTATAGCAAAGCCAACTAACTTGGGGAGTTAGTTGAGCTTGTAAAGGTTGGGACCAACCATGTAGGGCTCTCGAATACGAAGATTTAATCGAAGGAGTCTTTACCGGACTTAAAAACAGGAAATCTTATGTTTTGAGGGTCTAGGGGTAAAATAGTCTTTTACCAAGCTAAGGGTCATATCGTAATACCCTAAATATATAATTAATTAATTATTTAAAAAGGTGGAGGGGCAAATTGGGGAGAGAGATACGAAATGGAGCTCTTGAAGTTAAGTCTTGCTTCACCCGGGTTCGAACCTAGGTGGAAGCAATGAATTTATGTGATTTTTATTTAAGCTATTGAATTAATGAAATTAATTAATAATTATTATTCATTAGCTGATTTAAAATAAAATAAAAATCAGATTTTTATTAATTAACTAAACCTTATTTGACTAAGTCTTATACTAGACTCCTAAGCCTAATATAACTCCCACTCTCTCACGTCTATCTCTCAACTCTCACGCTCAATCTCTCCCATTCTTTCACACAACATTTCTCTGCCAAAACAAGATACAAAAGCAGAAAAATAAACCAAGTTCTTCACACTTGAAGAACTCACACGAAATCACAAGAAAACAAATGTTAATCGCACACTAGGCTAAGGGAGGTTGTCATTCGAGTGGAGTTGACATTTAGGAGGCTTAGACGAGTTCTAGAGTAGAGTTTTTGGGCAGAAACTTCAAGTTTTGAACATCAAAATAAGGTATGGGTTTCTTCTCTCTTGTCCTTTCCCAAGAGACCTGTTAAGGTTCATGTCATTCGTTAAAAAACTAGGATTGTTTCCCCTTTTGCATGCCCCTGTCACTAGCTCCCAATGAATCGTAGGTTGGGTATGATTGCTGGTAGATTTAGGTGTATGTTATGATTTCGTGATGAGCATTATTTTGTCTGTATACTTGAAATCGTAGGAAAGACAACCATGCATTCGAAAGTTTGTGCAAGTGTGTGTATGTGCAAAAGTAGGTTACAGTGAATGGAGTTCTCTGTGTAATGCTCCAAAAAGTTTAATGTATTATGGTTGTATTTTTACGTGTATAAACTGAGGTAAGTCGTGATGGTCATATATATGAAATGTTATGTGGCTGGATTGAGGGAGGAATTCTTTGCTAAACGACTCCATGAAAGTGCATCTAAAACGTTATAAATGAACCATGAAATTTCCCTAATAACTAATCTGTAATTTCATGAAAAAGGTTTAGAAAAATCATGGAATTTCCAGAACCTGGAAATAGGCTTTAGAAAGAATCTGGAAATTTTGGACGTCAAAAAAATAAAAAATAAAAAAGCGAGGTCTGTAGGGATCAAACCCAGGACCTCACTAAAGCAACCTTAATTAATAAACAAAAAGGAATGTCTCAGGCAGGGCTCGATATGGGTGCTGGGATCAGCGATATTCGCAAGAAAGAAAAAGATGAATAAAATGAAGTGCTGTTTTGGGGTTTCGATCCCACAACACGGAAGACCCCTGCGAATAAATAAAAAAAATATATGAGGTCGTGTGGAATCGATCCCACGCCCCCTCAGCGAATGCAGAAAATTAATAAAAAGGAAAGGGGTCGTGGGGAATCGATCCCACGCCCCTCAACGCCTGTCGTAGTAAAATTAAAAAAAAAGGGGGCTGTGGGGGATAGATCCCACAACCCCTTGGTCTGTAGCGAATAAGGGCATAGGAGAAGGATAGAAAACAATTCTTTCAAAACTATAGGGTCGTGGGGAATCGATCCCACGCCTCCTGGTAAACTGTAGCAGCATTCAAGGAGAAGGAAAAATGAAAATAAAAAGATTGTGAGGCGTGGGAATTGAACACACGACCTCTAGGTATCCTGCAAAATTGGAGAAAAATAAAGAGAGGCTGTGGGGGTTTGATCCCACAACCTCTTGGTCCATGCGAATTGGACAAGAAATTTAAGATGAAAAATAAAAGGGGTTGTGGGGGTTCGATCCCACAACCCTTCGGCCAACTAAGAGTAGAATTCAATGAGAAAAATAAATAAAGAGAGAATGTTGATATTGGGGTTCGATCTAGGGTCCCAATGTCATGAAGACTAAAAATAAAGTCAAGGAAAAATGTAAGTATTGCCCAAGGGTTTCGAACTTGGGTTCCCTTGCCCAAATTTTCGTATTGATACATAAATCATACGTGAATTAAATGTTCAAGAATAATGCCACCTACTTAGATCGAAATTGAGATCTTGGCATACATACAAGATAAATAAGTCTTGTACTACATAATCTTAGGAAGATATGAGTCACTTAACTAATTATGAATGAAGCCTTGTGGATTGTATGTATAGACCCATAAGTCTAGCATACGTTTCAAAATAAGTGAACCTAAGATGTATGTAATGAAATGAAGTAACCCTAGGAGGGTTAAGTACGAGCGTAAAATACACTAAATGGCCAACTGCATTGGCATACGATGAAATGATTATTATGTAATTAAATGATGAAATCCTAGAAGGGTTAAGTAAGAGTGTGAAACGCACAAATGCCCAAGTGCATTGGCATATGATGAAATGAACATTCAAGTAAAATGGGGTGAGTAATTATGAAGAGCAATTGTGCTAATGTTAATGAATGTGATGACAACTTGATATGAGGCTAATGTAAAAGATGAGAACAATCTCAAATGAGCCTAAGTAAATGTTACCAAAAATTACTCACCTATGAGAGTGTAAAGTTAATGAGGAGACCAGTATCTATGAACACTCTAATGAAAGTATTGAGATTAACACACTTAATACTAATGATGAGATGAGAAATCATCTATTGAGCTAAGATTTCCTCATACTAGAAGCCAGCTTCCATGACGTATGAGTTTAATGTAATGGAACTTTATACTGAACACCGATAGACTAGCTATGAGAGGTGATGCATTCTTTCGGGAAGGGCGGAGGTTCACGTAACTCTTATGAGATGAGACTTTCCGGCTTGCCGTGTATGGGTCTCCTTATATCTCCTGGTCTTCGAACCTATACTGACAATATAGGTATCTGGTGGGTTTAAATTCCCATGTACGCTAGCATGTTTTGGGTCACTTTAGCCGGTGATTCCACCTCTTTTCGGTGTGGGGGAGACACTGGATTTCATGATGCTCACATGATCTATGTCGGTTAAAGTTAAAGTTCCCAATGAATGAATGAGGCCAGCCTTAAATGAAGCACATAATTAAATGAATGATACCAAAGGTGTTAGGATAGGATAATCAAGAGGTGAGCTAGACTCAGGTAATGACACTAGGTTATTCTTGATCATTGCACAGCAAACCCGATGAAAGTCTTAAACTACACCCTAGGTATAGCTGGTGTTCATACTGGCCTATGAACGAAATGAAATGAAGTACGTATGAATGAATGAAGCAGACTCTGTGTTTGCTAATAAAGATTCCCTAGTTGAGGTCCCATATGTTGAACCCTCATTTTGGAAAGTCTTAATATCAAGTGCATGATTCCAAGGTCTCGTGGCATATGAATGAATGTTATAAAAGATGTTATGTACTGTATTCTATATGATATGTGCTACGTGTAAGATGTTATGTGCTGTGTGCAATATGATAAGTATGATGATGCATGTTACTCTCATGGCATGACTTTCCTAAGCCAAATTTGGAAAGCTCACTGACTTTCCTAATCCAAATTTGGAAATCTCACTGACTTTCCTAATCCAAATTTGGAAAGTTCACTAACTTTCCTAATCCCAATTTGGCAAGTCCACTGACTTGACTTTCCATAATCTTTGGTTTGAATCCCACGCCTCCCATCTAATTGTTTGATTTATTTTTCTCTTCTTTCTCCCCCAGTGTCGCGAGTTCAAATCCCCCAACCCCCTATTTCTTTTATTCTCTCGCGAACTCACTGTAGCTAGGTTCGATTCCCCCCAGCCCCATTTTCCTTTTTCTTTTTTCGCGAAATCCAGTGGCCAGGTTCGATTCCCTCCAGCCCCATTTTCTTTTCCCCTTTTCGCGAAATCAGTAGCTAAAGGGTGAGGTCACAGGTTCGAATCCTGGTGGCCTCACCTCTTTAAAATGCGTTAATTTTCCAGATTTCCTTGTTAAGTTTTAGCTTAAATTAGTATTGCATAGTTGCTGGAAATTTTAGTCATTCTTCAACTCATTTTCATCAACAATTTCACATGATTCAAAGGTGCATTCATAAATCGTTTTAACACATTTTTAGGCGCATCTTTCATAAGTTTATTTGGCTAAAAGATTGTTATTCAATGAATCATATTTCATCACAATGAACATCACTTTGTGCATAACTTCAACACATAAAATACAAGAAATACATGCATTTACAATTCTCCAAAAACAGTGGCTAAAACATCACTGTCCAACGCACACACACCCTTTTTTTCCCTTTTTGATCACACCTTGATTGTTATCTTCGTGATTTCAAGCACATACACGTATTCACTTTCAATACAAACGTCATACATGCCTAAATCTACCAGCACAAAATACCCAACCTACGAAATCATTTGGGAGCTAGTGACAAGGACATGCAACGGGGAACAACCTTAGTTTCAGAGTGAATATTTTGAATCGTAAGGGGCCTCTTGGGAAATGGACCAAGGGAGAAGAAACCCATACCTTTTTGACATTCTTCAAACGTGAGGTTGCTGCCCAAACTTGTCTCCAAAACCACGCCCAATTCACCTAAAGCTTCACCACCAATTCGATGGAAATCTCCCTTGCCTTAACGTTTTTTATTAACTTGCTTTCTTAGACTTTTAGTGAGTTCTTCAAGTGTGAAGAATTTTTTGTTATATTATCAGTTCTTCAACAATATTTGGCAGAGAGCAAAACGTGAGAGAGAGAGTTTGTTGAACGTGTGAGGTGATAGACGTGATTAGGAGAGTGTTAGCTTAGGTTTAGGAGTCTTAACTCAAGACTTAGTCAAAATAGGGTTTAATTAAATTAATAAAATCTGATTTATTTCAACTAATACGTGAAAGGACCCTTTTTCCCTTGATGAATCAGATTTTAATTGATGATTAAATCATCAATTCATCGCCTCTAGTGGGGCTCGAACTCGAGTGACACCCCATTTGCAAAAATGGTTCTCTTCGGGTTGCCCCAACCCGAATTGCTCTTTTTAATTAAATTAATTAATTAATTAATTAATTCCTCAGGGTAATTACAATATTACCCTTGGCTTAAAAAAGACCATTTTACCCCTGGACCCTCAAAACTTAAAATTTCTTCTTTTAAGTCCGTTAAAGACTCTTTCGATTAAATCTTCATTTTCTAGAGCCTCACATGGTTGGTTCCAACCTTTCCTAGCGCAATTGACTCGCCAAGTTAGTTGGCTTGGTCGTAGTAAGGGTTCTGAGGTCTAGTTCTACACGTATCAATCCGTTTGAACCTTGGTCTAATCGCAAGCATTCTTGACACCTTAAGCATTTATCTTATTAATTTTTAGGGTTGTTACATTATCCCCCCTTAGAACATTCATCCCCGAATGACACTACCACTACATATCGTAATGCCAGTCAGATCATAACAAAATCACTATGCACAGTCAAGCAATAGTAACTAAATATGGAGAGATAAGGAAACATAGGCTTAAGAGTAGGAAATCTAACCTCAAGAGCTGAAAAGATGAGGGTAGGGGGATCTCATGTCGGCCTCAGCCTCCCACGTAGCACCCTCAACAAGATGATTTCTCCACAATACCTTCACTGTGGCAATCTCCTTGTTCCTCACCCGCTTGACCTGTTTGTCTAAGATCTCAACAGGTACCTCCTCATAAGACATGTCTTCACCAACCCCCAAACATTCAACAAGTAGAATCGATGCTGGATCACCTAGGCACTTCTTCAACATAGAGACATGAAAGACTGGATGAACAAAAGCTAGCTCCGCAGGAAATACTAACTTATAGGCAACCTCACCCACACGCTGTAGGATCTCATATGGCCCTATATACCTCGGACTCAGCTTCTTTTTTCTACCAAATCTCATCACCCTTTTCATAGGTGATATCTTCAAGTAAACTTGGTCACCAACATCAAACTCTAAGGGCCTCTTTCTGTTATCAGCATATGACTTCTGCCGACTATAAGCAGTAGCCAACCTGTCCCTAATCACTCTGACCTTCTCTAAGGCCTCATGAATGATCTCTGGACCCAAAATGGATGACTCTCCAACCTCGAACCACCCAACTGGAGATCTAAACCTCCTACCATATAGTGCCTCAAACGGTGCCATCCCAATGCTGGATTGATAGCTATTATTATACGAGAACTCTATCAAAGGCAGATGGTTATCCCAGTTACCTCTGAAGTAGATCACACACGCTCCCAACATGTCCTCCAATGTCTGAATGGTGCGCTCTGCCTTCCCATCTGTCTGAGGATGAAAGGTAGTGCTAAGTTTTACCTGCGTGCCCAAGCTCTTCTGGAAAGATCTCCACAAATGTGAAGTAAACTAAGCTCCTCTATCTGAAATAATAGACAAAGGAATCCCATGCCATCTCACAATCACATCAATGTAGAGTCTCTCATAATCCTCGGCTCTGTAAGTAGACTTCACAGGGATAAAGTAGGCAGACTTAGTCAATCTGTCCATAATAACCCATATGGAGTCATGCTGCCTCCTAGTCCTCGGAAGACCAACCACAAAGTCCATATTAATGGCCTCCCACTTCCAAGTCGGAACCTCAATAATCTGAGTTAGACCGCCAGGCTTAAGATGCTCTGCCTTGACCTGCTTACAATTAAGACACTTGGCCACATATTCTGCAATGTCCTTCTTCATGCTATCCCACCAATAAATCTGCTTAAGATCATGATACATCTTGGTGGAACCTAGATGTATGGAATATCTGGAACCATGGGCCTCTGCAACAATCCTGGTCCGCAAATCATCCACATCTGGTACACACAGCCTGTCCTGATACCTAAGTATGCCATTATCTCCCAAAGCGAATGACTCATTCATCTTCATCAGCACTGAGTCCTTCAGGTCCATCAACACAAGGTCTAGATGCTGACCCTGCTTGACTTCAACTACCAAGGATGATTCAGAACTAGGATGAACTGAAACATCCCCACTAGTGGAGTCAACCAAACGCACACCCAGTCTAGCCAGTCTGTGTACATCTTTCACCAGCTCCTTTTTCTCATCCTCAATGTGGGTTGTAATTCCCATGATCATCCTGCTCAAAGCAACATCTACTACATTAGCCTTACCTGGATGGTAGTGCATATTCATGTCATAATCCTTCAACAGCTCCAATCATCTCTGCTGACGTAGATTGTACTCCCTCTGTGTGAACACATACTGGAGACTCTTGTGGTCTGTGAATACATCCACATGCACTCCATACAAGTAGTGACTCCACAGCTTCAGTGCAAACACCACAGCCGCCAACTCCAGGTCATGAGTGTGATAATTCTACTCATGAAGCTTGAGCTGTCTGGACACATAGGCTATCACCTTACCAACCTGAATAAGAACACAACCCAAACCAACCCTAGATGCATCACAGTGAATAGTGTAATTCTCACCACACTTAGACAAAGTAAGCACCGGGGCTGAAGTGAGTCTGTCCTTGAGATCGTGGAAACTCCTCTCACAAGTCTCCGTCCACTCAAACTTGGCTTTCTTCTTAGTCAACGCTATCAATAGGGTAGCAATGGAAGAAAATCCCTCCACAAAACCTGCGGTAGTAACCAGCCAATCCCAAAAAGATACGGATGTCAGTGAGAGTAAGAGGCTTTGGCCAGTTCTTCATAGCCTCAGTCTTCCTGGGATCCACCTCCATGCCCTGATCGGACACCACATGACACAGGAAGGTCACTGATCTTAGCTAGAATTCACATTTGCTGAATTTGACATACAACTGATGCTGTCTAAGTACCTGCAAGGTTAGTCTCAAATGATGTTCATGCTCTTCCTTGGTCTTAGAGTAGATGAGAATGTCATCAATGAATACTATGATGAAAGAGTCAAGGTATTCACTGAAGACCCTGTTCATAAGATCCATAAATGCAGCAGGTGCATTCGTGAGACCAAATGACATTACTAGAAACTCATAGTGACCATAATGGGTATGAAAAGTTGTGTTTGGGATATCTCCATCCCTAACCCTAAGTTGATGGTACCCTGAACGAAAATCAATTTCTGAAAAGAAACTAGACCCGTGGAGCTGATCGAACAAATCATCTATTCTGGGAAGTGGATACTTATTCTTTATAGTGACTTTGTTGAGCTGCAGATAATCGATACACATTCTAAGGTCCATCTTTCTTTTTCACAAACAACACTAGAGCGCCACAAGGGGATATGCTCGGCTGAATGAAACCCTTGTCAGTAAGATCTTTTAACTGCAGCTTCAACTCTTTAAGTTCAGCTGGAGCCATTCTGTAAGGAGGAATTGAAATTGGTTTAGTATCGTGTTCTAAGTCAATACCAAAATCAATCTCTCGAGGGGGAGGGACTCCAGGCAAATAATCAGGAAATACATCTAGGAACTCACTCACTACAGGCACTGAGTCTATGGAAGGAATGTCAGAATCTAGATCATTAACACTCATAAGATGACATAATAACCCCTTGGACATCATTTTATTGGCCTTTAGGTTCGAAATCAAGAGGTTAGGACGACTCGAGTTGTACCCCTCCCAGACTAGCTCCTCTTCATTAGGGAAACAAAATCTCACGACTCTACTATGACAGTCCAAGCAAGCATAACAACTGTGAAGCCAGTCCATGCAAAGAATAACATCAAAATCATGCGTGGGTAACTCAACCAAGTCTGCACACATAGTCTTACCACTTATCACTATTAGGCAACCCTGGTATACTCTATCAGTTCTTACATTTTCTCCTAAAGGTGTACTAACCACTATAGGATCATGCAGAACTTCAGACAATATCTCAAAAGTGAGAGCAATCAAAGGAGTTACAAAGGAAAGCGTAGACCCTGGATCAAGTAAAGCATAAACAAAAGTTCAGAATACTTGCAGCATATCTGTGACCATATCAGTAGACTTCTCCTGCACCTCCCTGCCCTTCAGGGCATAGAATCTGTTCCTATTAGGAGGCACGACTGCTGCTGCACCCTGTGGATTAGGCCTAGGCTGAGAATTATCTCCAGTCTGACCTCTGTTCGGTGGGCAGTCTCTAACCATGTGTCCACTCTTACCGCAACCGAAGCAGGCATTAGTGCCCTGTCTGCACTCTACACTGTAAGCTCGGCCACACTTAGCACAATTCTTTTTAGGACGCTGCATCTCACCTCCATTTCTCTTCTTGGGCTCAGGTCTGCCTCCTCTAGGTGTTGTACTCCTCTGAAAGTTTGAGTTCACAGAACTCTGCTGCCCCTTCTTGAACCTGGGCTTCTCACGGACGCCAAAATTGTTTCTATGGCCTCCATGGCTGGGACCTGCCTGATCTTGAGGCTTAGGCCTCCTAGCATCACGAACACCCCTTTTTTTACGGCTGTCCTCTACCTGTTGGACATACACCATCAACATGGATAGGTCCATATTATAATGAAGCATCGCAGACCGACACTCCTCCTCTAGATCTCCATTGCTTCCTGTAAGGAACCTGCTCATATCATCCATGCTGTTAGACACAAGGGAAGTAGCATACCTGGATAATTTAATAAACATCAGTACTCACCTCATCCTTGCTATTAGATATTAGGGAAAGTAACATACCTTGATAGCTTAACAAACTTCAGGGAATACTCCCTAACTGTCATAGAGCCTTGTTTATGGTTGATGAACTCCTCAACCTTGGCTTCCCTCATTTCTCTGGGGAAGAATCTCTCAAGAAATGCTGTCTTGAACAGCTCCCAAGTGACTGGCACTCCACCCAAAACTCAGCTATCTTGCCACATCTTGCACCAAGTCTCTGCAACATCCTTGAGTTGATAGGAAGCCAGCTCAGCCTTCTCAGTATCTGTCACCCCCATAGCCACCAGAATCTTATGCAACTCATCCACAAACTCCTGGGGATCCTCTGCAGTCCTAGACCCTGTGAAAATGGGAGGATTCATCCTCGTTAAATCCCTCACCCTGTCAGCCATGCTACGACCCGATGGGTTCTCCCTCTGAACATCCTGCCGGTTGACCTGAGCAGTCATAGCCTGGGCCTGCATAGTAATGGCCTGTGCCATCTGGGCCAGATATGCCCTCACCTCATCATCAGTCAACCCAGCTGGGTTAACTGGCACATCCACTCCTTCAGCTGGAGCCTAGGGTGGAACCTGATTGCCCCCAACAGCTGCACCTCCTCTTCTCTGACCAATAGTCCTCCTAGTATTCATTCTCTGTAAACAACAAAGATTGATGTTAGACACGCTCATAACACCAAGAAATTAGTCATTAGGAAAAGCACGATAAGATCAGAAAAAGGGAAGTTTTCCTACGCATCATGCAGTCTCTAATCCAGGATAGTGGTGCACTTCACTACCATGACTTAGAAACTACTCAATGTGGTTGATGTGAACTCATTATTCTCGGATTTAAACCTAGTGCTCTGATACCAACTTTGTCACGACTGGAATCTAGACCCCAGACGATACCGGCGTCGTTGACCTCTCAGAGGTCACAGACAAGCCTACTTACGTCATTCTTACTTCATCTAGGTTAATTTTAGCAGAAACTTTGAAACTTTTTGTTTCCTTAACATACTTGTTAAACATTCTTATCATTTCAGAATTGTTCACTATCGACCATCTAACATTAAAATATAAGCAACTGAAAGAAATAGATCAATAAGTATTAAGTGTATAATTGCAAAAATGGCACGAATACAAAGTCTAAATAAAATTAGGAAAGAAACGCTAGTGGAACATGCTCCACTAGCTCAACTCTAAAACTAAGCTAGAATGTCAAACAGTAGCATCCTCGAAATGATGAGGACCTACCAACTCCGGATGAATGCTAGACGTTCGGATAACTGCAACAACGATCCCGTAGCTCTATCGTCCACCTGTGCCTGTACCTAAAAATAGTATATTTGTATAGGGTTAGTACACACTTGTACTAAGTATGGGTATATGCAAGCACACACCAAGGACATGCATGAGAAATATAGCTCTTTCCTGACAACACGATTATGGGAAGTCAAGTCAGTGGACTTGCCACATTGAGATTAGGAAAGTTAGTGAAACTTCCAAATTTGGATTAGGAAAGTCAGTGGGCTTTCCAAATTTTGATTAGGAAAGACATGCCATGAGAGTAACATGCATCATTATAAATATCATATTGCACACAGCACATAACATCTTCATATAGCACATATCATAACATATAACACATAGCTTCTTTCATATCATTCATTCATATGCAATGAGACCTTTAAATCATGCACTTTACATTAAGACTTTACAAAATGAGGCCTCAACATATGGGACCTCAACTAGGGAGTCTTCATTAGCAAACTCAGAGTCTGCTTCATTCATTCATACGTATTTCATCTCATTTCATTCATATGCCAGTGTGAACAAGCTATACCTAGGGTGTAGTTTAAGACTTTCATCGGGTTTGCTATGCAATGATCAAGAATAACCTAATGTCGTTACCTGAGTCTAGCTCACCTCTTGATTATCCTATCCTAACACCTTTGGTATCATTCATTTAATTATGTGCTTCATTTGAGGCTGGCCTCATTCATTCATTGGGAACTTTAACTTTAACCGACATAGATCCTGTGAGCATCATGAAATCCAGTGTCTCCCCCACACCGAAAGGAGGTGGAATCACCGGACAAGGTGACCCCAAAACATGCCAGCGTACATGGGAATATAACCCCGCCAGATTCCTATATTGGCAGAATAGGTTCGAAGACTAGCAGATATAAGGAGTCCCATACCTGGCAAGCCGGACAGTCTCATCTCATGAGAGTTACGTGAACCTCCACACTTTCCGAAAGAAGGCATCACCGCTCATAGCTAGCCTATCGGTGCTCAGTATAAAGTTCCATTTCATTCAACACATACGTCATGGAAGCTGACTTCTAGTATGAGGACATCATAGCTCATTAGATGATTTCTCATCTCATCATTAGTATTAAGTGTATTAATATCAATATTTTCATTAGAGTGTTCATAGAGACTGGTTTCTTCATTATTTTCCACTCTCATAGGTGAGTATGTTTTGGTAACATTTACTTAGGCTCATTTAAGATTGCTCTCATCATTTGCATTAGCCTCATATCATGTTGTCACCACATTCATTGTCATTAGCACATTTACTCTTCATAATTACTCACCTTATTTTACGTGAATGTTCATTTCATCATATGCCAACATACTCTGCCATTGGTGTGTTTCATCATGACTTCTACCGACTGTAAGCAGTAGCCAACCTGTCCCTAATCACTCTGACCTTCTCTAAGGCCTCATGAATGATCTCTGGACCCAAAATGGATGACTCTCCAACCTCGAACCACCCAACTGGAGATCTACACCTCCTACCATACAGTGCCTCAAACTGTGCCATCCCAATGCGGGAGTGATAGCTATTATTATACGAGAACTTTATCAAAGGCAGATGGTCATCCCAGTTACCTCTGAAGTCGATCACACACGCTCTCAACATGTCCTCCAATGTCTGAATGGTGCGCTCTGCCTGCCCATCTGTCTAAGGATGAATGGCAGTTCTAAGCTTTACCTGCGTGCCCAAGCTCTTCTAGAAAGATCTCTAGAAATGTGAAGTAAACTGAGCTCCTCTATCTGAAATAATAGACAAAGGAATCCCATGCCATCTCACAATCTCATCAATGTAGAGTCTCGCATTATCCTCGGCTTTGTAAGTAGACTTCACAGGGATAAAGTGGGCAGACTTAGTCAATCTGTCCACAATAACCCATATGGAGTCATGCTGCCTCCTAGTCCTCGGAAGACCAACCACGAAGTCCATATTAATGGCCTCCCACTTCCAAGTCGGAACCTCAATAATCTGAGTCAGACCGCCATGCTTAAGATGCTCTGCCGTGACCTGCTGACAATTAGGACACTTGGACACATATTCTGCAATGTCCTTCATCATGCCATCCCACCAATAAATCTGCTTAAGATAATGATACATCTTGGTGGAACCTGGATGTATGGAATATCTGGAACCATGGGCCTCTGCAACAATCCTGGTCCGCAAATCATCCACATCTGGTACACACAGCCTGTCCTGATACCTAAGTATGCCATCACCTCCCAAAGCAAAAGACTCATTCATCTTCATCAGCACTGAGCCCTTCAGCTCCATCAACACAGGATCTACATGCTGACCCTGCTTGACTTCAAATACCAAGGATGATTCAGAACTAGGATGAACTGAAACATCTCTACTAGTGGAGTTAGCCAAACGCACACCCAGTCTGGCCAATCTGTGTACATCTTTGACAAGGTCCTTCTTCTAATCCTCAACGTGAGTTGTACTTCCCATGCTCATCCTTCTCAAAGCATCAGCTACAACATTAGCCTTACCTGGATGGTAGTGCACATTCATGTCATAATCCTTCAACAACTCCAACCATCTCCGCTGACGTAGATTCTACTCCCTTTGTGTGAACACATACTGGAGACTCTTGTGGTCTGTGAATACATCCACATGCACTCCATACAATTAGTGCCTCCACAGCTTCAGTGTAAACACCACAACTGCCAACTCCAGGTCATGAGTGGGATAACTCTTCTCATGAAGCTTGAGTAGTCTGGACGCATAAGCTATTACCTTACCAACTTGCATAAGAACACAACCCAAACCAACCCTATATGCATCACACTAAACAGTGTAATTATCACCACACTTAGGCAAAGTAAGCACCGGGGCTGAAGTGAGTCTGTCCTTGAGATCCTGGAAACTCCTCTCACAAGTCTCCATCCACTCAAACTTAGCTTTCTTCTTAGTCAAATCTATCAATGGGGCAGCAATGGAAGAAAATCCCTCCACAAACCTGCAGTAGTAACCAGCCAATCCCAAAAAGCTACGGATTTCAGTGGGAGTAAGAGGCTTTGGCCAGTTCTTCATAGCCTCAGTCTTCCTGGGATCCACCTTCTCACCCTGATAGGACACCACACAACCCAGGAAGGTCACTGATCTCAGCCAGAATTCACATTTGCTGAATTTGGTATACAACTGATGCTGTCTAAGTACCTGCAAGGTTAGTCTCAAATACTGTTCATGCTCTTCCTTGGTCTTAGAGTAGATGAGAATGTCATCAATGAACTATGACGAAAGAGTCAAGGTATTCACGGAAGACCCTGTTCATAAGATCCATAAATGCAGCAGGTGCATTCGTGAGACCAAATGACATTACTCGAAACTCATAGTGACCATAACGGGTACGAAAAGCTATCTTTGGGATATCTCCATCCCTAACCCTAAGCTGATGGTACCCGGAACGAAAATCAATTTTTGAAAAAAAACTAGACCCTTGGAGCTGATCGAACAAATCATCTATTCTGGGAAGTGCATACTTATTCTTTATAGTGACTTTGTTGAGCTGCCGATAATCAATATACATTCTAAGGTTTCCACCTTTCTTTGTCACAAATAACACAAGAGCGCCCCAAGGGGATATGCTCGGCTGAATGAAACCCCTGTCAGTGATATTTTTAACTGCAACTTCAACTCTTTGAGTTCAGCTGGAGCCATTCTGTAAGGAGGAATTGAAATTGGTTTAGTATCGTGTTCTAAGTAAATACCAAAATCAATCTCTCGAGGGGGAGGGACTCATCGCAAATCATCAGGAAATACATCTAGGAACTCACTCACTGTAGCTAAGTTCGATTCCCCCCAGCCCCATTTTCCTTTATCTTTTTTCGCGAAATCCAGTGGCCAGGTTCGATTCCCCCCAGCCCCATTTTCTTTTCCCCTTTTCGCGAAATCAGTAGCTAAAGGGTGAGGTAACAGGTTCGAATCCTGGTGGCCTCACCTCTTTAAAATGCGTTAATTTTCCAGATTTCCTTGTTAAGTTTTAGCTTAAATTAGTATTCCATAGTTGCTGGAAATTTTAGTCATTCTTCAACTAATTATCATCAACAATTTCACATGATTCAAAGGTGCATTCATAAATCGTTTTAACACATTTTTAGGCGCATCTTTCATAAGTTTATTTGGCTAAAAGATTGTTATTCAATCAACCATATTTCATCACAATGAACATCACTTTGTGCATAACTTCAACACATAAAATACAAGAAATACATGCATTTACAATTCTCCATAAACAGTGGCTAAAACATCACTGTCCAACGCACACACACCCTTTTTTTCCCTTTTTGATCACACCTTGATTGTTATCTTCGTGATTTCAAGCACATACACGTATTCACTTTCAATACAAACATCATACATGCCTAAATCTACCAGCACAAAATACCCAACCTACGAAATCATTTGGGAGCTAGTGACAAGGACATGCAACGGGGAACAACCTTAGTTTCAGAGTGAATATTTTGAATCGTAAGGGGCCTCTTGGGAAAGGAACCAAGAGAGAAGAAACCCATACCTTTTTGACGTTGTTCAAATGTGAGGTTGCTGCCCAAACTTGTCTCCAAAACCACGCCCAATTCACCTAAAGCTTCACCACCAATTCGACGGAAATCTCCCTTGCCTTAATGTTTTTGATTAACTTGGATTCTTAGACTTTTTAGTGAGTTCTTCAAGTGTGAAGAATTTTTTGTTATATTATCAGTTCTTCAACAATATTTGGCAGAGAGCAAAACGTGAGAGAGAGAGAGTTTGTTGAACGTGTGAGGTGATAGACGTGATTACGAGAGTGTTAGCTTAGGTTTAGGAGTCTTAACTCAAGACTTAGTCAAATAGGGTTTAATTAAATTAATAAAATCTGATTTATTTCAACTAATACGTGAAAGGACCCTTTTGCCCTTAATGAATCAGATTTTAATTGATGATTAAATCATCAATTCATCGCCTCTAGTGGGGCTCGAACCCGAGTGACACCCCATTTGCGAAAATGGGTCACTTCGGGTCGCCCCAACCTGAATTGCTCTTTTTAATTAAATGAATTAATTAATTAATTAATTCCTCAGGGTAATTACAATATTACCCTTGGCCTGGAAAAGACCATTTTACCCCTGGACCCTCAAAACTTAAAATTTCTTCTTTTAAGTCCAGTAAAGACTCTTTCGATTAAATCTTCGTTTTCGAGAGCCTCACATGGTAGGTTCAAACCTTTCCAAGCTCAATTAACTCCCCAAGTTATTTGGTTTGGTCGTAGTTAGGGTTCTGAGGTCTGGTTCTACACGTATCAATCCGTTTGAACCTTGCTCTAATCGCAAGCATTTATAACACCTTAAGTATTTATCTTATTCATTTTTAGGGTTGTTACATTATCCCCCCCTTAGGAACATTCGTCCCCGAATAACACTACCACTACATATCGTAATGCCAGTCAGATCATAACAAAATCACTGTGCACAGTCAAGCAATAGTAACTAAATACGGAGAGATAAGGAAACATAGGCTTAAGAGTAGGAAATCTAACCTCAAGAGCTGAAAAGATGAGGATAGCGGGATCTCATGTCGGCCTCAGCCTCCCACATAGCACCCTCAATAAGATGATTTCTCCACAATACCTTCACTGTGGCAATCTCCTTGTTCCTCAGCCGCTTGACCTGTCTGTCTAAGATCTCAACAGGTACCTCCTCATAAGACAAGTCTTCACCAACCCATAAACCTTCAACAAGTAGAATCGATGCTGGATCACCTAGGCACTTCTTCAACATAGAGACATGAAAAATTGGATGAACAAAAGCTAGCTCCGCAGGCAATGCTAACTCATAGGCCACCTCACCCACACGATGTAGGTCTCATATGGCCCTACATACCTCGGACTCAGCTTCCCTTTTCTACCAAATCTCATCACCCGTTTCATAGGTGATATCTTCAAGTAAACTTGGTCAACAACATCAAACTCTAAGGGCCGCTTTCTGTTATCAGCATATGACTTCTGCCGACTGTAAGCAGTAGCCAACCTGTCCCTAATCACTCTGACCTTCTCTAAGTCCTCATGAATGATCTCTGGACCCAAAATGGATGACTATCCAACCTCGAACCACCCAACTGGAGATCTACACCTCCTACCATACAGTGCCTCAAACAGTGCCATCCCAATGCTGGAGTGATAGCTATTATTATACGAGAACTCTATCAAAGGCATGGTCATCCCAGTTACCTCTGAAGTCGATCACACACGCTCTCAACATGTCCTCCAATGTCTGAATGGTGCGCTCTGCCTGCCCATCTTTCTGAGGATGAAAATCAGTGCTAAGATTTACCTGCGTGCCCAAGCTCTTCTAGAAAGATCTCCAGAAATGTAAAGTAAACTGAGCTCCTCTATCTGAAATAATAGACAAAGGAATCCCATGCCATCTCAAAATCTCATCAATGTAGAGTCTTGAATTATCCTCGGCTCTGTAAGTAGACTTCACAGGGATAAAGTGGGCAGACTTAGTCAATCTGTCCACAATAACCCATATGGAGTCATGCTGCCTCCTAGTCCTCGGAAGACCAACCACGAAGTCCATATTAATAGCCTCCCACTTCCAAGTCGGAACCTCAATAATCTGAGTCAGACCCTGGGCTTAAGATGCTCTGCCGTGACCTGCTGACAATTAGGACACTTGGCCACATATTCTGCAATGTCCTTCATCATGCCATCCCACCAATAAATCTGCTTAAGATCATGATACATCTTGGTGGAACCTGGATGTATGGAATATCTGGAACCATGGGCCTCTGCAAGAATCCTGGTCCGCAAATCATCCACATCTGGTACACACAGCCTGTATTGATACCTAAGTATGCCATCGCCTCCCAAAGCGAAAGACTCATTCATCTTCATCAGCATTGAGTCCTTCAGCTCCATCAACACAGGATCTAGATGCTGACCCTGCTTGACTTCAACTACCAAGAATGATTCAGAACTAGGATGAACTGAAATATCCCCACTAGTGGAGTTAACCAAACGCACACTCAGTCTGGCCAGTTTGTGTACATCTTTGACCAGGTCCTTCTTCTCATCCTCAACGTGGGCTGTACTTCCCATGCTCATCCTGCTCAAAGCATCAGCTACAACATTAGCCTTACCTGGATGGTAGTGCACATTCATGTCATAATCCTTCAACAACTCCAACCATCTCCGCTGATGTAGATTCAACTCCTTCTGTGTGAACAAATACTGAAGACTCTTGTGGTCTGTGAATACATCCACATGCACTCCATACAAGTACTGCCTCCACAGCTTCAGTGCAAATACCACAACTGCAACTCCAGGTCATGAGTAGGATAACTCTTCTCAGAGGTCGCAGACAAGCCTCATCTTGAATTCATCACATTCATCTAGTTAAATTTGCAAAAAATTTAAAACTTTTTATATGTATGAAGTATACATAGACTTCATATAATTATTAACTAGATACATCATATACGAAGCTCAACATAAGTGAAAAACCATCTAACATAAAGAATGAATTCGAAACTGAAGATGAATATATCATAAATAGTTTGCCAAACACGGCCTTATTACAAAGCTTCGAAATGAAAGTACGAAAGAAACACTAGGGACAACATACACTAGCTATGTCTAAAACTAAGGCTAGACTAAATCTGTAGCATCCTCGAAATTAGGAGGACCTACCAAATGGTTTGGATAAACGCTAAAGTCTAAACCGCTGCAAGTGTCGTCAATCTGTCCTCTGACCTGCACCTATAAAAATAGTAAATAGTAGGGGGTTAGTACACCACTTGTACTAAGTATGGGTATTTGCACACATACACATAAAGCTATGCATGATCAATGAAAGCTCTTCCTAAGAAACATGCAATTTCTGGAAAGTCTAGTCATTAGTCTTTCCTAATTTGTTAGTTGTGAATTATGGTATGAATATGATGTATTTTAATGCATTCAAAGCACACAAATCATTTTCTATATGATTACAAGGCATTATTATCATCAACATAATTTTAGAAAAACTCGAGCGAAGATTTGAGATTTTGATCCTCTAGGCCGAGAGCTCCTCTTTGTACACTTAGATTATTTTTCAGTATTTTTCTTCTTGTTGTTGTGTAGTTCAATAACTCCTTTGGTCCTATGTTTTACTTACAAGTTCAATTATTCATTGTAGTCCCATACCACAATGAATCAAGTAAGTAATTCAAGAGATTAAGGAAATGACTTAACTACAATTTGGGGAATGAATATATTTCTAAGTCAATACTTATTGACTATACTCATTCTTTAGTTGATTGCATAATGTTCATAGTTCTTGGGGTATATCATTAAAGCTTATGATCTTGCTTACTTTGGGCATGAATTCTTTATAAACCAATCTTTAGTGACTATTCCTATTATTGTATTATTGGCATAATGTAAGAAGTCGTTATAAGTCAATCTTATTTGGCTAATATATTTTGCCAATTATATAAATTCATTATAAGCCAATTTATTTGGCTTTATCATTTTCATAACATGAGGATTCATTATTAGCTATGCCCTTTACTTATTGTAAACTTTATTGGACACGATTTGACTATCCTTATAACAAGTTATTCATTACATCAAGTATTCATTACATTTCATAAGACATTCTCTATTGATTATTTCATTGATTTCATTACTTTCATGTTTTATATATTATACATTTCATATATATGACATCTTGGAATCGTTGATATAGCATTAAGACATCTCAAGTGAGGACCCAATGTCACATCCGGGTTTACCCCCTAGACGTAACCGGCGTAGTCGTCCTCTTTGAGGACTAAGACAAGCCTCTTAGCCTCATCATAGCATTCATCGATTAAAAATATGAAGGAATTTAAAACTTTTTATCTATAACTACTCGGAGGTTTACATAGACCTCTACATACACATAATCGTATTTATATCAAGTATACATAGACTTGTTCATATACGAAGATTACATAGTCTTCTACTTTTATTTCACCCATTTATATAGTAAATAATAATAGTCATAAAATCCGTCTCATCTCATAAACCATCTATCAAAGACAATAAATCTTGGGCATATCCTACATCAATACAAGAAGCCACCTATAGGCTATAGACAACATCGTCTCAAACGAGTAATAGAATCAATACAAAATTATAGTAACTAAGTAACATAGGACTAAGATGTCGGCAACGCCCTCGGGAGAATGAGGACCTACCACTTGGATGGTAAGAGATCCAAGTCTTCCTTTCGAGCAATTCAGAGCAAGTTCAACGAACCGAACCTAAAATGTTTGGGAAAAAGGTAAACAAATGGGATTAGTACTCCACATGTACTAAGTATGGAACCATATATGCACTTACCAATCAAATATACATAGAAAAGGACACTTAAGAAAACTCATTATAGAAAATGTATACGAGTGAAGCATAGAAAAGCAAATCATACTAACTATACCCTTCATAAAGTCACAAGTGCAATGATCAAGTAAATTCCCATGACTCTTACTTAATCAAGTAACCTATCAAGACTACAATTAGCAATTAACCTTACCTAGCATACTCTCCCATTTCATGAAAACATTCTTCTTCAACCAAAAGCAACAACCTTATACTGATAAGCATGTTATTCAATGTACAAAGTCATTTGCATTATATCACTACTTTACATACATAATATTGACCTCTCATAGATCCTATCAAGGCAAACTAGTGCAAGGCGTAGGGAGTCCCATACCCCTACCTAAGCTATAGCCAAACCCTTCAAGTTACTTCGATTAGTCTATATCTTATTCATTCATTTTAGTTTAGGGAAACCTTGCCTTAACCGACATAGACCATATGAGCCAATGTGGAATCTGGTGTCATGAAACATTACACCGATGGAAGGTGATCTACCGGGCAAGGTAGAACCTAATGTAAACGTAGCTATCTAGTTGGATCCACTAGCTAGTATCCTATGGTGGCAACATAGTTGATGGAGCTTGGGGAAAAGAACCTTGGACATATCAAATCTACACCCTACTTGGGTCATGAGGCTATCCACCCCGTGAGGACCGTAGTGAACCCTACCTTTCCTTATATAAGAAAGTGTCACTCCCTCACCACGGGGACCGACTCAATAGGAGGAACTTCAAAATTGACTTCTTGGACTCTCACAATATGATAAAGACACCCCTTTGAGATCATTTTACACGCTTTTAGACATGATATGAAACGACCTCTTGGAAGAGAGTTTCCACCCTTCCACTCAAAAACGGGTTCATTTGGGAAACTAAACCTCACAACTTTAGTTCTAAAATCAATAGAAACGAAGCTAGCATGTAACCAATCCATACCCAAAATAACGTCAAAATCAAGCATGTCTAGTTCAACTAGATCTACATGAGAAACTCTATGGGGCATAGAAATAGGACAATTTCGATAGACTCTTTTTTCTACAACCGACTCACCCACCGGAGTAGACACCAAAATAGGTTCATGTAACACATCGGGTAAAGTACCAAACTTCTTATCTACTAAGGGAGTAACGAAAGACAAAGTAGCACCCGCATCAAGCAAAGCATACACATCAATAGCAAAGATTTATAACATACCGGTCACCACATCGGGAGAGGCTTCTTGGTCATCTCTCGAACGAAGAGCATAAAAGCGGTTCTTTTTGGAAACATCATTAGAATCACTTCGCTGACCACCCCTCTCTTGCCCTTTAGCATTTGGACAATCCCGCACTTTGTGACCAATATTTGTAGAACCAAAGCACTTGTCCGAACCTAGGAGGCAAACACCTAAATGCTTCTTCCCACATTCCTTGCAAGGTGGATTCTCATTAGACAAACTCCAACTTTTCCCTTTTTGGACTATTGTCCTAAGGACCTTCCCATCCCTAACCTTGGGAAATTTGGATAGGACTTGATTTGAGAACCTTTTCTTGAATCTAGGCTTGTCTTGAATTCCAAACCTATCTTTAGTAGTTCTACTCTCGGAAGACCTTGCCATTCTTGAATCCTTATCCTTCCTTTTTGCTCTAGCCTCCTCAACTCTTTTTGCATGCACCATGAGACGACCAATATTCATGTTATCATGTAGCATAGCTGATTGACGTTTCTCTTGCAAGTCATCCGACACACCTGTCATGAATCGACTCATATCGTCTTTAGGATCGGAGACCAAGGAAGGAGCATATTTGGCCAATTGAATGAACTTCAAAGAGTACTCATGAACACTCATTACTCCTTGGCGGAGATTGATGAATTCCACCACCTTAGTTTCTCTCATCTCCCTAGGGAAGAACCGATCAAGGAAAGCCCTTTTGAACAACTCCCAAGTCACCAGCCCACTTTGAAGTGGCCTATTGTCTTTCCATTGCACATGCCATGTCTGAGCCACATCCTTGAGTTGGTATGAGGCCAACTCGGCATTCACACTAGAAGACAACCCCATAGCACACAAAATCTTATAAACCTCATCAATGAATTCTTGAGGGTCTTCATCAACCTTAGACCCATACAAGATAGGTGGATTCATTCGGGTGAAGTCTCTAAGTCAGGAAGCCATAGTTTGCTCATGAACTCTAGGTGCCATATCCTTATTAGCTTGGGCAGTCATGGGTTGGGCTTGCACCGTTGCGGCTTGAGCTTGAGTAGTCATGGATTGAGCCAATTGAGCAAGAATAGCCCTCATCTGAGCCTCTGTCATAGGTGGAAGGTCAATGGGAACCTGATCATCAATAGCAATCTCTTCAAGAGGAGGAACTGGATCATCACGGGGAGGGATTCCCGCAGCAGCAATCTCCTCCTCAAGTCTTCTAGATGCATTCCTTCTAGTATTCATCTCCTATAACCAAAACACAAGGTTTAGGCAAATACATATACAATGTACATTTTAGAGGCACGATATGGATTTCCAACAATGAGAGTGATTCCTAAGCATCAAATAAGTTCCTATTCATAAGTGTGGCGCGCTTGACATATGAATACAAACCTATATAACATGGTTGAGAGAGACGTTAACATCAAGGATATTCAACCTCATGCTCTGATAATAAGTTTATCACATCCGAGTTTACCCCCTAGACGTAACCGGCGTCGGCGTCCTCTTTGAGGACTAAGACAAGCCTCTTAGCCTCGTTATAGCATTCATCGATTAAAAATATGAAGGAATTTAAAACTTTTTATCTATAACTACTCGGAGGTTTACATAGACCTCTACATACACATAATTGTATTTATATCAAGTATACATAGACTTGTTCATATATGAAGATTACATAGTCTTCTACTTTTATTTCACCCATTTATATAGTAAAGAATAATAGTCATAAAAGCCGTCTCATCACATAAACCATCTATCAAAGACAATAAATCTAGGGCATAGCCCTACATCAATACAAGAAGCCACCTATATGCTATAGACAACATCGTCTCAAACGAGTAATAAAGTCAATACAGAATTATAGTAACTAAGTAACATAGGAATAAGATGTCGGCAACGCCCTCGGGAGAATGAGTACCTACCACTTGGATCGTAAGAGATCCAAGTCTTCCTTTCCAGCAATTCGGAGCAAGTTCAACGACCCCAACCTAAAATATTTGGGAAAAAGAGAAAGAAATGGGATTAGTACTCCACATGTACTAAGTATGGAACCATATATACACTTACCAATCAAATATATGTAGAAAAGGACATTTAAGAAAAATCATTATAGAACATGTATACGAGTGAAGCAAGGCATACTAACTATACCCTTCATAAAGTCACAAGTGCAATGATAAAGTAAATTCCCATGACTCTTACTGAATCAAGTAACCTATCAAGACTACAATTAGCAATTAACCTTACCTAGCATACTCTCCCATTTCATGAAAACATTCTTCTTCAACCAAAAGCAACAACCTTATACTCATAAGCATGTTATTCAATGTACAAAGTCATTTACATTATATCACTACTTTACATACATAATATTGACCTCTCAAAGCTCCTATCAAGGCAAACTAGTGCAAGGCGTAGGGAGTCCCATACCCCTACCTAAGCTATAGCCAAACCCTTCAAGTTACTTCGATTAGTCTATATCTTATTCATTCATTTTAGTTTAGGGAAACCTTGCCTTAACCGACATAGACCATATGAGCTAATGTGGAATCCGGTGTCATGAAACCTTACACCGATGGAAGGTGATCTACTGGCCAAGGTAGAACCTTACGTAAACGTAGCTATCTAGGTGGATCCACTAGATAGTATCCTATGGTGGCAACATAGTTGATGAAGCTTGGGGAAAAGAACCTTGGACATATCAACTCTACGCCATACTTGGGTAATGAGGCTATCCACCCCGTGAGGACCGTAGTGAACCCTACCTTTCCTTATATAAGAAAGTGTCACTCCCTCACATACAAACTCATTCGGTGCTAAGCTAGGTCCCCTTTTTATTGAAAAGCCTTTACTCTTATCATAATCATAAATATATATACACATATATATATATCATAGGGCCAAGCCCTCATATACATTCTTTTATCAAATCTCAATAAGAATTGCATGAGAAATGGTCCTTTCATTAACAATTCAAATAGGTGAAGTTAGCCCATTCACATCTCATCACAATAGGGCACATCTTTACATAACAACTTCCCTATATCATGTACTCCTAGGCAACCTCACAACCAACCTAAGAATTTCAATTGAATCATCATACCAACCTATCACCTTAAGCAAGGTATACTTCAACACAACCTTATCACTTGAGGACAAATAATTCACAATTTGAAGTAAGGATTAGGATAATCAAGACTTACCAATACTTATCCATAGTTCACCAATAAGGGCCTTACCATCAACCCATAGATCAACCCAATTTGGGTCATCATCCCAATGTAATTCAATAGCCAACATAAGACCTGATTTAAGAGAAGCACTATACCACAATGCAATACTAAATCAAAGCTTGGTAGCATGATATCAAAGTCTATCTTCTTACCCTAGATTCAATACTCAAGAAATAGGCATGAAGAACTTCAATTCAACACAATAGATTCATGATCGATGCCATAACAATCATTTAAGATGATTTAAACAATAATTAGATCAATTACTTCAATCCAACCCAAATTCATATCAATCCCAATACCTAGGGTTAAGGGTTAGGGTCATCTCCCACAATCTCGACCAAACTACATCAATTCCTCATAATCAAGTTACAATACATGATAATCTATTCAGTATAACCCAAAGTATACATAAACAACTCAATTCATATAATCAAATTCAAAATTTGGATGAAACCCATATGAAACTCAACTTTTGGAAAACCTTTGAAGGAGCCCTTTGAGGAAAGAATCTCAAAGGTGAATTAGATCCCATACCTTAAGGTTTGATGACGTTTTGATGGTGATTTCGTGCTAAAACCAGCCGCCAAAGATCTTCCCAAGCTATTCTCCAATGGAGTCTTCCAATAAAGAGAGAAAGTAGAGAGAAGGAAGAGAGTTTTGTTTTGAGAATAAATGATTAGGCTAATGAGGGTTGGGGTATTTATAGTGGGGTTTAAGTCACTTAATTAGTCTTCCCTTAATCCCCTAATTACCCCTAAGACACTTAATAAAATGATTAACCTAAAGCCTAAGTTCTGAAAACATCACAGGCCCTCCACGACGACTCCCCGGCAACGGGCCGTCGTGGGCGTGACGGATTGGCCTCTCTCCGTCCTGCACGTCCGTTACATTGGTCAGAGACTGTGCAAGCGAGGGTTTCTTCCTAGAAACTAAGGCTGGCAAAACGGTGGCCTCTACGCCCCGTCGTTCCCATGATGCCCCGTCATGGGATCCGTCGTGGCACACTGTCTCAAGGGTCCTCCTCGAGGGCCCTTGGTTGGTCCTCGGGGAGTCGTACCCTGTCTTTTCCAACATGAAACCATCCCCCACTATGTGTTACACCTATTGTTACCAACTTTTACTCCATTCTGACTCTTTAACTTGGCCAAATTACAAGGGACACTCTAGCCCTTTCATGAACCAACTTTCCGGACATTATGGACATTTTGGTTCCAAAACACTTCAACGACTCCATCTACGCCTAATTTGGCCAGGAACAATGGTTTAGACCTTAAGGAGCCTATTTAAGTCTTAACACATGACTTTGGGATTTCGAAATGTTACACCCAACTTATGGGACCTCAACTCGAGGGCCTTCTTTAGCAAACACAAAGTTTGCTTCATCATTCATTCGTACTTCACATTATTCATTTCATTCATTCGTAGGCTGATGTAAACACCAGCTATACCTAGGATGAAGTTTAGGACTCTCATCGAGATCATGAAGTGCAATGACAAAGAATGACCTAATGTCATTACTTGAATCTGATTTCACCTCCTGATTGTCTTGCATAAACACCTTCGGTATCGTTCATTTCATTATATTTCATACTTTGAGGAACTCCAACTTTAACCGACATAGATCATGTGAGCTCATGAAATCCGGTGTCATCCCCACACCGAAAAGAGGTGGAGTCACAGGCCAAGGTGAAACCAAAAAATCCATAGCTCGCTTAGGTGGAAAACCACTGGCTAGTTCCTTATGTTGGCAGCATAGTTCAAAGACTAGGAGATTTAGGAAGACCCATGCCCACCTTGGTGGACAGTCTCATCTCATGAGAATTACGTGAACCTCCACCCTTCCCGAAAGAAGGCATCACCAATCATAACTAGCCTATCGGTGCTCAGTTTAAAGTTCCTATTTACATTCAACTCATACATCATTGAAGCTTGCGTCTAGCATGAGGTATTCATAGCTCATTAGATGATTTCTCATCTCTTCTTTACGTATTAAGTGTGAATTGTCCTTACACTTACATATAGAATGTGATTGAGATTTATTCACTCTTTTGATGACTTGTCATCCTTACTTTACATTGATGAAATGTGAATTGTCTTTACATATAATCCTTATTTTACATTGATGAATGTGAATTGTCCTTACATATCATCCTTAGGTGTAAATGAGACTAATCTCACACATTCTAACACCTTCATTCGTGAGTATTCTTTTAACATAGTAGCTTAGGTGTAAGTAAGACTTATCTCACTCCCTTTAACACCCCATTCTGGTCACTTACTTAATTTAGATCCCTTTAATTATGTTATAACTCACGTTACTTATTTACTTTAGTGTAGTAGATTCATTTCATCGTTTATGGATGATGAGCACTTCTTTCAATGAGTTACATGTGTTCATAGTTCATTCTTTTAGAGCATGTTGAGATTTGTCCCAATGAATGGCATGCCCTTGGGTATGGATTCATTGAATTACTTTAGAACTACTGGATATGTCATTTCATTATTTTGGCTACACAAGATTGGCATATGATTAGTATTGGCATAAACAATTGGATATAGACTTCATAACATCTTTGTTGGCATAACACAAAGTTATATTCATTCATGCTTACATTATTATACCTTATTCATTATCCAATTCAATTATTAATCATAACATTATATCCATTTGCATGCATCCCTTTTGGACAATGTATTGTTAGCCATTTTATTGGCATAAGCCAACAATCACTCAAATTATGATTTCATGGAGATCTTTTTAGCCAATCTTATAACATAACTTTAGACATAACGTTTTTAAACATCTTGGACAGCATCATATTAGCATTTCATGAATATATCATATTCATAATGTCATATTAGCAGCAAGCATGCACAACAGACCGTAACATCTTCATACATAACATTTTCGGACATATCTTTAACATAGTATCATTCTTTTAATTCACATAATAACACTTAGCATCAAATGAGTCCAATTAATAGGTTCATTCAATCATTATTTAATAAAAATCCATACTCCTTAAGATCAGCCAGAACCACATACCAACAACATGATTTCTAACCTATTCAACATTGAAATCGTAACAAGAATACTAGGGAAAGGAGTTCGACAAGAACGACGGGAAACAACCCTAGTTTTCAAGATCTTTGAATCATTCGAAAGAAAATTCTCTTGGAGAAAGAAGTCCAGGAGAGAAAGCCGTACCTTATGTAGAACTTAATATACGAAGACTACCTTGAATGAAATCATGAAGAAACCTTGAAATCGCCCTAGCGAAATCGATAAATTTTATGCCTTTTTCTTGCGTTCGTTACTTACTGTTTTTGCGTCCTTTTTTTTCTATGAGTTTGAACGTGATTTTTAGGTTTAATAACTGATCTTGAATTATACAACTAAGGCTTAATAATTTAATTAAATAAATAAATTAATTAATTACTAAAAAGCCCCTCCTAGATTAACTAGAACTAGGAAAACACAATACTTAGTCAAATCTGGAAATTGGTGTTGACTATGGTTTTGGTCAATATTTTGACTTTATACTAATTAATTAAATCCTTAATTTAATTAATTTAGGGATCTGGGGTAAGTACTAAAGTACCCCTAGGTCATTGTAACCAAAATTAACCCTTTTGGAGCATCCTAGGTTAAGTACTAGGATGTTTCTTGAGTTGTACTAGGTTAGTGTAAGAATTTCGTTTTGATCATTTAAACTAATTAATTAAATTGCTAATTTAATTAATTAGGTGACCTAAGGTAATTACTAAAGTACCCTTAAGTCGTTAGGACCATAACCAATCCTTTGAACCATTCTAGGTTAGGTACTAGGTTGTCTTTTTCTTGTTTTAACCGAAATCTGGAAATTGCTTTGTGATTTCGGTTTTTACCCTTTCATTAATTATTTAAGTTGCTAAATTAATTAATTAAGTAGCCTAGGTTAATTACTAAAGTATCCCTAGGTTTTTAGGACCTTAACGAAATCTGGATATTTCCTTTGTAGTTTCGGTTTTAGCCCTTTTAAATTAATTAATTAAGTTGATAAATTAACCAATTAGATAACCTAGGGGAATTACTAAAGTACCACTAAGTTGTTAGGACCATATCTAACCTTTTGGACCATCCTAGATTAGCTACTAGCTTGTCTCTTCAACTAGTACTAGGTTAGTGTCAACCCACTTTAGTCCTAGGTTGTCGGGTGCACTAATTAGTTTATTTAGTTTGGTCCTAGGTTAGTTAGCTATTTATGGAAGTAGGTTAGAGTCTAGAAAGTTAGACCCCACATGGAGTGGTCCCTTGTGCACGTTTTTCCCCCTAACTACCCTAACCGAATTCGGTTAGGGTGGTCCCCTCCTTTGGCCACTTCTTCACATGTCTTGCACATGTGCTTGCACATGGGTTGGTTGTATTTTACTAACTAACTATTATTTATGGTTCATTTGGGAATGTTTATTTATTTTCCCAAGGATCCTCATCATGTCCTTGGGCACTGCTTAATTTACATGATCATTTTAAATGGTTATGTACTTAGGGTACTAGGCTTGACACATGGATGCCTAGTATCTAATGTATTGCAATTGATGAATTTCATGAATTTTAGCTTAGGGTCTTCATTGCAGGTACATTTCTTAAACAAGCTCATTAATGTTAGAAAATTGGCTAACGCCCTTTAAGCCAATATTTTCTAATATGCCCAATATTTTGCTTATTTGGGTATTATATAGAAATTGACTAATACCCCTTAGCCAATTTTTCTATACTATGCCCAATATTTCTCAATATTGGGCATTAGGTTACTTATTAAATCAATGTGATTATATATGAAGGATATTGTTATTTTAATTACTTGTGCATACATAGAAATTGTCTAACACCTCTTAGCCAATATTCTATAATATGCCCAATATTTCTCAATATTGGGCATTGGGATGCCTATGTACCCCAATATGCATTCTAACGGACTTACTGGCCTCCTAATTAGACATATGATTTTCTGGAATGTTACACAACGTTAATTCCATCACTCATTACATGAAGGATACCATTATGACTAACTACTTCACGATTCATAACCTTACCACTTGGTTCAAGGTTCCAGATAAATGACCTTCTTATCATCATTCAACGTCTCACCCATATTCATTTATTCAAGACTAAGAACCCTTTAGGTTCCTAAGTCAAGATATCACATATTCATATAAGCATCAAGTAAGGGACACAAGTCTACCTAAACAAGACACAACATACTTCCATTTTACACGTATAGCCTATCTTTCTTTAGACATTTAGGAATGACCCTTAACCTTATTTAGTCAACCTATTCATTAACTTAACATCATCAATATGACCATTATAAACTCCTATACCCAAGTTAGGAACAACCACATATCAACTCTAAGACTACACACTTAACATATAGCCCTTAGTCTAATATGATCACCTAAATGACATCAATAGAAGAACACATATTTTCACATTACTTCACATATAGATAGATATAGTCATAATTCACATAATAAACTATACTAATCAACATATTACTTCAAGTAGTGCCGACAAGGCCATGATCATCGATATACTTAAAATAACGCCGACAAGGCCACATCAATTCACATAACAGCCACCATAAGTGGACCATACCAATCACATAAAATCCAAAAGCTAAATTACATTATATATACACAATAATAAAAGAATTAGGGCAGCATACCACCCACTTGATCTCATCACTTCAATCCAAAGCCAAACCATCCAATTCAATACCATAAAGCCCTTACCCATGGCCATGAACATCAATTCAAAATATAAATCATAATAATAAATGAATCTAAGTCAATTCAATCTAGAATTATCAATCTAAAATTAATTAGATATCAATTGTATAAAATTCTTATATCATTAGAAAGCCCATAAGAAACTACAATAGAATATACAAGCATCAAGTTCATATCAATTCAATAAGCCTAATAGCCAATAGATCTAAGAGTATTCATTATTAAATTAAATGGAAACAGACTTTAAATCATTCATACATAATCTATATATCATTCAAAAGCCCATAGCAATCTACTCATGAAATCAACAATCTCAAAACATAGTCAATTCACCCATATTTTAGTGAAAATTAGAGAATTGAGAATATAATGGGTTAATGGATAATTTCATTGGAAAACATCAATTTAACATTAATAACATCATATATTAACATTTGAAAACCTTTTAATGCAAGAACCCACGATTTAGAGTAGAAATTGGACTTTTCATTCTTTTTGAAAACATCTTTGAAATTGGCTCTAAGGTGATAGCAAACCTTAGATAAAGAACTACCATACCTTATTTGAAGAATCCAATGCTAATTGAATAAGAAACTCCATTGAAGAACCATCTCCAAGCTCCATCTTCACTTTGAACTCACATGGAAATTTTTGTGGAAACTTTAGGAGGGAAGGGGTTTTGATTTAGGTATTAGGGTGATAATGAAAGTTTAATGACTTATATACTCTTAAAATACCCATAAAAACTCAAAACCATAGTCCAATGACTTATACAGGCATGGGTTGAATTTACAAATTCACCCCTCAACTTAACAGAAAGTTGGCAGAAAAACAAGCACCCATCGTCGTGACCATCGACGGACCGTTGGTCAGGCCACGTCCCATCGATGGGTTCTCGTGGGTTGCACCTGCAATACCTCAACCTAAAGGAAAAATGGCTCCTTCAACATGACCCATCGACGGGCCTTTTCCTGGTCGACGGTCCGTCGTTTGGGTTGTCTATTGCCACTGCTTGGCAGTGTTGAACTCTAATATTGGGGTCCTCCCTTAGGGTCCCTTTGAGGGTCCTATGTGGAGTCGTAACTAGACCTTTCCACCCCAAATATGTTTGTATACAAGTTTAGGACCTACCACATGAGTTTCCTCCAAAAATAACACGTAAAACTTGACGAAACATACTTAGACACACAAGGTCATCTCAAAGCACATCTTTCGAACATCATGGACGTTCTTGGACGTTTGACCTCCAAACTTCACAAAACATGACACACTGACTTTATAAATCATATAAACTCAATTAATTACCATATAAACTCATGCATCACACATAAACATATAAAACCACATATGAGGCACTTAGGTGACTTAGTTGTCGAACGTCTTGGTCGTCCCTTGACGTTTGACTTCCAATGCACCTAAACTTTTAGCTACTGCCTCTAATACACATTATATACCAATTTAGGACCTTAGACCATCAAAACAACCACGTTAGGCTCTAGCTTCACCTACGTCATTTTCGGGACCTTACAGAGGTGAAGTCTAAGCAACTCCTTGATCCATTATTGATGGAGTTGAAAGAATTGGTTCTTTGTAAGATGAATGAGTCATTCTCCCGGGGGTATTAGTATTCTTAGGTATCAAGGGAGATTTTTTGTGCCTAATGTGGATGATTTGAGGAGTAGGATTCTTGAGGAAGCTTATGGAGCCCGTTACTATATTCATCCGGGTTCTACATAGATGTACCATGACCTTAGAGAAGTGTTTTGGTGGGATGTACTAAAAAGGGATATTGCGGAGCTTGTTGCAAAGTGTCCCAATTGGCAACAAGTAAAGGTCGAGCACCGAAACCCTAGTGGTCTAGTACAAGACATCCAAATTCCTACTTTGAAATGGGAAGATGTTAACATGGATTTCCTAGTAGGTTCTCCTCGAGCTTGAAAGAAATATGACTCAATATGGGTGGTAGTGGATAGAATGAACAAATCTGCTCACTTCATTCTTGTTAAGTCTACTTATTCTGCGAAAGATTATGCAAGCATCTATATTGACAAAATAGTGAGTCTTCATGGGGTTCGTTTGTCCATCATATCGGATAGAGGTGCTCAATTTACATCTAGATTTTGGAGATCGTTTCAAAGGGTTTGGGTACTCAAGTGAAGTTAAGCATTGCTTTTCATCCTCAAACGGAAGGTCAAGCGGAGCGGACTATCCAAACTCTTCAAGATATGCTTAGAGCTTGTATCATTGAATTTAAGGGAAATTGGGATGACAATGTGCCTTTGGTGGAGTTCTCATATAATAATAGTTTCATTCATCCATATCTATGGCTCGTTACGAATCTTTGTATGGTAGGAGGTGTAGATCTCCTATTAGGTGGTTTGAGGTTGGCGAGTCTTCACTTCTTGGTCCTGATTTGATTTATAGTACTTTGGAGAAAGTTCATATCATAAGGAAATGGTTGCAAACCGCCTATAGTCGGCAAAAGTATTATGTCAATCATAGGAGAAGGGATTTAGAGTTTTAAGAAGGTGATAAGGTGTACTTGAAAATTTCGCGTATGAAAGGGGTGGTTAGATTTGGCAAGAAAGGGTAGTCGATTCGTCGTTATGTGGGTCCCTATGAAATCTTGCAAAGGGTTGGTAAAGTTGCATATGAATTGAAACATCCTAGTGAACTGTCTTCCGTTCATCCGGTTTTCCATGTTTCTATGCTTAAGAAGTGTATCGGTGATCCCGAGTCTATTATTCCTATTGAGGGTCTTGGTGTGAAGGATAACCTCTCCTATGAGGAAGTTCCGATTGAAATCCTTGATCGTCAAGTGAAGAGGTTGAGGATCAAATAGGTTTCCTCCGTAAAAGTGTTATGGAGAAACCACCTAGTTGAGGGAGCAACATGGCAGGCCGAGACCAACATGAAGTCCCGTTATCCTCATCTCTTTCCTAATGAATATTAGTTGTTGTTACTAATTATGAAAATGGTGACTAAATTTTATGTTACTTTGGTTTTTGGTGAAGTTTTGCAAAAATACTCATGTTACCTTGAATTACAGTGAAGTTGTACTTGTATACTTGAAAATTTACAATTCTTCTTTTTTTGAGTTATGTTGTGAATTTTGATATGGTGAGTCTTTATGAAATGATAATGAAAATGTTGATATCTTGAGTTTTGGCATAATTGACATATATGATATGTTGAGCTCATGTTGTTGTGAGAAGGAAATTCCTCATAATGTGATTTGAGCCTTATGTGTGGTGATTGAATTTTTTGAATTGTTACATGTAAAAAAATGCCATGATTGAAGTTGCAACTCATGTTTTTATGTATTGTTGTTGGTTGGTCTGCTAGTCTTGAGTCTATTCCCTCCTTTCAAAAGATTTTAGTGTCATTCGGGGATGAATGTTCCTAAGAGGGGATAATGTAACACTCCGAAAGTCTAAGACATATTCTAGAGCCTAACATAGATGTAAAATGGTTTAGAAACTTTTTTAAGGTCATAAATAATGAATGTAAGTCATTTAGGAAGTTTGGAAATCAAAACGTTAAAGAACATCCATGACGTTCGGAAACTAGTTCAGTGAGGTGCTAACTAGTTCAGTGAGGTGCTAGTGTGCCTTAGCCTATTTGACTATGTTTTAGGAGTCGTAAAATGATGAAATTTGGTGGAAAGGTGTCTAACACATATTAGAGTTAGTTCATAGTCAAAACGTCCGGGTACGACTCCCCAAGGACCAACCAACGACCCTTGAGGAGGACCATTGCAACTTGGGGCAAAAGCTGCCCAAGGCAGTGTCCACTAACAGATGCAACCAACGAATCTTGGTCCAATCGACGGGCCGTATATTGCTCCGCCGATGGAAACTTAGAATATTTGGAAAATACTAGATTCTTACCAGTCTCTGACTAAAACGACGGACCAAAAGGACGGAGGGTCCTGTGGTCGTCGATTGACTAACGAGGCACCGGTGTGGTCTCGTCTGTGAGACCACTGGTTTTGCTGTTCTTTTTTAGTTTAGTTAAATTAATTAATTAGGTGGTTAGTTAATTAGTTAGGGGGTTTATGGAGATGTAATTAAGTGGGTTAATGACCTATATAAATACCCTAAGCTAATTAAACTAACCTAAACCCTAAAAGTTCCCAAACCCAAATTTCTCTTCCTTCTCTCTTTTTTCTCTCTCCCAAGTTGAAGAACACCATAGAAGTAAATGTCAAGGGACTCTAGTGCTGATAAATATCAAGTTTTCTCAATCAAACTTCATCAATCAACAAGGTATGGAATTCCTTTCACCTTTGGGATCTCTTTTCCCAAAGGGTTCCTACAAATTGATATCAAAAGATGAGTTTTCATGTGGGTCTCTTCCAATCTGGAAATTGATCTTTGAATTTGATTGTTTTATGGTTTCTTTTGATTGTATTGATTATATTATGATGAATTATGACTATATCACACTACTTAATGATGGATTGGTCTAGATTGTAGAAGATGACCTTTTCCCCTTAATCCTAGGTTGTGATCTTGAATTGAACTATCTAGTATTGTTGTAATTGGGTTGGTTATTGGGTGAATTACTATCCTATGGTAATATCATGCCAATTTATGAATAGATTGAGATGAATTGTTGTCCTATCATGCTATTGCTTGAGTAATTGATCTAGGTTGTGAAGTATATTATGAATTTGACCTAAGTCTCTAGTCTTAAGCTATGAACTAGTGATGGATTGTTTAATAGTGCTTCAATTGAATTCATTATCATTTTGGGTACTATTGTTTGATGATATTACACACATTATTGGGTTGAGTTTGAGGGTTGATTGTAAGACCTTTATGTTTGCTTATGAAAGAGACTTGGTAAGTCTTGTGATCTCAACTCTTTACTTCAATTTTGGTTACTTGTGATTAAGCGATGATGTTGTATTAAAGTATACCTCATATTAATATTGATAGGGTTAGTATGATGTTGAATTGAAATGTCTTGACTATGGTTTGTAAAGTGTTGTCTAAGATATAAATTTTATAAGGATGGTGATAACTTACCAATGTGTCTTATCATGAATGATTATGTAAATGCGCTAACCTCACATGTATAAATTGTAATGAAAGAAAAATACTCATGGAATCCATATTGAGCTATGATGATGATTATTATATAAGGGATATACCTTATGACCTACATTAATCTATGACAATTAATAAAGGTATTAAAGACATTTCAGAAAGGACTCTAGCGTAGCACCGAGCGAACTAGAGTGAGGAGTGTCCCTTCCCACATAGAGAAGGTAGGATCACTAATGTACTCTTGAGATTTGGAGAATATGATGCATGTAGCATAAAGAGGGTTCCAACTATATCTCCTAGTTCTTGAACTATGTTGCCCCCATAGGAATACTAGCTAGTGGATCCTTGTAGTTGCTATGTTATTGTTTTGGTACTGCCTTTGCAAGTAGTCCACCTTCTTTCGGTGTATAGTTCCATTACACCGGATTCCACATTAGCTCATGTGGACTATGTCGGTTAAGGAAAAATGTTCCCAAAGGTAAAATGAAGTAATGAAGTGAACTCTAACTAGGAGTACTTAAGAGGTTTGCCTTAGTCTATGAAGGGGTATGAGACTCTACCTATACATTGCACTAGTTAGCCTTCAGGGAAGTCTTAGAAGGTTTTTCTTACGTGCTTATGTGCTTATAAATCTAAATGAGATGTATACGGTGATATTACATGTTGATGGTACATTATGATGTTGAATTCACTTATGAATATATGTTTGGTCTATATTGCAAAAGAATGATGTTATGTACTCTTAATGATATGATAAGAAAAGTTGGACATTGGTTATGGTTCTTGTTAGGTTTACTTGATTTGCTAAGGGTATGGGGCTTTGCCTAGTCATTGCACTATTGGTCTTAATGGGGGTTCATAAGTAGTTGTCTTGCTTTGGTTATGTTTTAATGAACTCTTATCTATGCCTGTTGAGGTTATAACTTGATGATAGAATTATCTTGATTATATGTTCAAGTATGTTGGCATGCATGATTGGTTTGGTTAGACTTAGTATGATGAACCTAGTCTTGACTTGATGATTATGTATAAATGACTTGTATTGGTTCTTCAATGTGCATGAAGCTTTCCAAGTGTAAGATATCATGCTTTAATGAAATGCCCCTTTTTAGCATGATTTGATATTGCGTGTGCATATGGTCTCATACCTAGTACAAGTGGTGTACTAACCCCATTTTATCCCTTTTCCCAACATTTTAGGTTCCGATCGTTGAAGGGCTTTTGAGACGACTTTGAAGAAGACTTCGTATTCTCACTCATCCAAGTTGGGTAGGTCCTCACTTTCCGTGGGCAATGTCACTATCAAGCTTCTTAATGTTGTTCTAGTTTTAAGACTTTTATGTTCTTTCCATTTCATTTGAGTACTAAAGATTGTATAGTCTATATGTGGTTTTATTACATTGATGTATGTTATATTTCCAATTTGTACACTCTTGTTTAAATGGTTATGAGATTAGACACTCTTTTAATACTATGCTAAGTATTGTATATATCTATGTGCAATAAAAGCAGAAATTATATAATCTTCTTATATGAAGGGTCTATGTATAATCGATATGAATATATATTATGGGTATGCAAGAGGTCTATGTGTGAGTTCTATGTGAGAGGTCTATGTAAACCTCAAGATAGATATAGAAAAGTTTTAAATTTTCTGCATTCTTGACTTATGAATGTAATGATATAAGCTAAGAGGCTAGTCTTAGTCTTCTTCGAGGACGGCGACGCCAGTTACATCTTGTGGGTGCTCCCTTGATGTGACAGTACGACTCCCCAAGAAATAAAAAAAGGATCCTGGAGGAGGACCCTTGCATTATGGCTAAAATTTGTCTTGAGACAGTAGCAAATGACGAATTGCACGGGATGAGGCATGGTCCAATCGATGGGGCGTCAATTGCCACCATCCATGGTACCTTATCCATTTTGGAAAAGGTTCCATTTTGGACAGTCTCTGACCAAAACGACGGACCTGCAGGATGGTTGGTACAAAGTTCCTTCGAGTGACCTAAGACCCATAGGTCGGGGTCTCATAGGTCCGGGTCCCTATTTGCTGCTAAGTTTTAAGTTAGTTCAATTAATTAATTAGGTGGTTAGTTAATAAATTAGCGGTTAAGGAAGGTATAATTAAGTTAGTTAATGACTTATATAAAGACCAAATCCTAATTAAACTAACCCAACCCTCATATTTTCCAAAACCCAATTACTCTTCCTTCTCTCTTATTTTTCTCTCCCAAATAGAAGAACTCCATTGAAGGGCTAGGTCAAGGTCTAAGGGTATAAAGAAGGGGTAGACCCTATTACAACAATACTAGATAGTTCAATTCAAGATCACAACCTTGTTTGAGTGAGGTTATGGGGCCTTACTTAGAAATTGCGAAAGTGGACTTAATGGGGGTTCATGAGTAATATTCTTGCTTTGGTTATGATGTTATGAACTCTTATACATTCTTGTTGATATTGTCTTGATTATGTGCTCAATTATGTTGATATGCATGTTGACTTGTCTAGACTTGGTATTTTTGTTCTTGTGATGTACATGGTCATGACTTAATGAATATGTGCTATTGAATTGTATTGGTTCTTGAATATGCATAAGGCTTTTCAAAATAAATTAACATGCTTTACTGAAATATCCCTTTTTAGCATGATTTCTATGTTGTATGTGCATATGATTCAATACTTAGTACAACTGATGTTCTAACCACATTTTATCTCATTTTCCCCAACATTTTAGGTTCCAATCGTTGAAGGGTTCGTGACGACTTTGAAGGAAGTCTTGGAATCAATCTTCAAGTGTGGGTATGTCCTCAAGTTCTGAGGATGATGCACTTCTATCACTCTACCTATGTTACATTGTTATAGTCTAAAGACAATCTTTTCATTCATGTTGTTTTCAAGATATTGTTGTAAGCCCTAAGTGGCATTTCTATATTGTGTAAGGGCTTATGCCCATGTTGATTTGACTCAGTTTAGATGGTTTAATATGAGAGATCCCTTTTAAGACTATTTTATGTATCTTATATATATGTGTGCCATAAAAGTAGAAGACTATGTAATCTTCTTATGTAAAGGGTATATGTATACTCGATATGAATATATTATCTGTAAGCAAGAGGTCTAAGTAAACCTCATGAAGTAGTTAGATGAAAACTTTTAAGTTTTCAGCATTTTAACCTATGGATGTAATGATGACTGCTAAGAGGCTAGTCGTAGTCCTATCCGAGGAAAAAGATGTCAGTTACGTCTAGGGGGTACTTCCCGGATGTGACAAAATTGGTATCAGAGCATGAGGTTGAATATCCCTAGAAATGATGTCTCATTAAACCACGTCTTTGTAGATTCTTATTCATATTCGTGAAGCGCACATTTTTGTATAAGAGACTATGTGATGCTTAGTAACTCTCATCTTCTTGTATTCCTATGTCGTGCCTCTAGAGTCTGATTATGTGCTTTAACCTAAACCTTGTATCATCGTTATATGTATGAATACTCGAAGAGCAACTGCTAGAAGGTCCTAGGAATAGATGGCAAATGTGGGGGGTAATGACAACCAAGTGCCTCCACTAGACAAACAAGTGCCTCCACTTGAAGAATTTCATATGGGTGACCAAGTTCCGGTTGTTCCTCCACAAATGACCCATGGAGATATAAGGGAGGCTTTTCTCAATTTGGCCCTAGAAATGACCTCTCAAGACAATGTACTCACTTCTCAAGTCAAAGACATAACGGTCAAGTGAAAAGGGAGGTTGAACCTCAAGTGCCTCAACATGCTAACACTATGGCCTCTCGTTTGAGAGACTTTACTAGGATGAGTCCACCTATGTTCTTTCGGTCGAGGTTAGATGAGAACCCTCAATATTTCCTCAACGAGGTCTGTAAGATTCTTTATGTTATGGGCGTGACCTCAATTGAGAAGGCCGAGTTGGAGGCCTATCAACTCAAGGATGTGGCCCAAACTTGGTATGTGAAATGGAGGGATAATAGGGCAATAAGGGGTGTTCCGGTGACTTGGGAGATCTTGAAGAGGACTTTCCTTGATCTGTTATTTCCTAGAGATTTGAGGGAAGCTAAGGTGGAAGAATTCATCAACCTTCGCGAAGGAGATATGAGTGTACCTGCTATTATTTGAAGTTCACTAAATTGTCCAAGTATGCTCCATCCTTGGTATCAAACCCAAGAGATGAGATGAGTCATTTTCTTACGGGGGTGTCCAAAGACTTGGTTAACAAATGTCATTTGGCTATTCTTCATGATAATATGAATATCTCTCGTCTGATGGTTCATGCTTAACAAGTGGAAGAGAGTAGGCTAAGGAGAAAGAGTAGGGAGGCCAAGAAGGCCAAGTCTTATGAAGGTGGTTCTTCTAAGAGTAGGCTTGACATTCAAGACAAGCCTAGGTTCAAGAAGATGTTTTCTAATCAAGTTCCTACTAAATTACCCAAGGCTCATGATGATAGGGTGTATAACCCTAAGTATCAAAAGAGAAGAGGTAATAGCTCACCAAGCAAGAAGTCAACTTGTAGAAAGTGTGGCAAGAAGCATTATAGTGATTGCCGTTTTGGGACGGACAATTGCTTTAGGTGTTGCAAGAGTTGCCACAGGGTTAATGATTTCCCAAATTTAAAGGGGCAAGACAAAGGTAGCTGGCAAGCTCAAACTACTGTTTCTAATATGGATTCTCCAAAGAAGAATCACTTTTATGCGCTTCGCTTTAAGGGTGACCAATAGAGTTCTCCCGATGTGGTTACCAGTATGTGACAAGTCTTCTCTATTGATTCTTTACTTGATCCGGGTGCTACATTATCTTTTGTTACTCTCTTAATATCTAGAAAGTTTGATATTTTTCCCAATATTCTAAATGAACCTTTCATGGTGACTACCCCGGTAGGTGAGTCGGTGGTTGCAAAGAGGGTATATAGAGATTGTCCTATAATGTTGCCCAATAGAGTTACTCATGTTGAATTAGTAGAACTTTATATGGTTGATTATGATTATCATATTGGGGATGAATTGATTGTATGATTGGTTTGCTTCCATTGATTGTAGAACAAGAATTGTCAAGTACAATTTTCAAATGAACTCGTCTTAGAGTGGAAGGGGGGAAATTCTATTCCTAGAGGTCGTATTATCTCTTGTCATAAGGCTTGTCAAATGATCTCAAAATGTTGTCTATACCACATTGTAAGTGTCTAAGATTTAGAATCCAAAAATCCTCCCAATGGGGTAGTCCCCGTAGTAAGGGAATTTCCGGAGGTTTTTCGTAATGATGTTCCCAGAATCCCTCCCGAATGGGAAATTGATATTGGTATTGAATTGCTACCATTAACCAACCCCATTTTAATTCATCCTTATCAGATGGCTACGGTCGAATTGAAAGAGTTGAAGGCTCAACTCGAGGACTTACTAGATAAAGGCTTCACTAGACCTAGTATTTCTCCATGGGGTGCTCCGGTACTGTTTGTGAAGAAGAAGGACGGGTCTCTTACAATGTGCATTGATTATCGCCAACTCAATAAAGTCACTATTAAGAACAAGTATCCTCTCCCTCAATTGAAAACTTTTTTAATCAACTCCAAGACGCAAGCTACTTTTAAAAGATTGATTTGATATTCGTGTATCACCAACATAGTGTGAGAGGTGAGGATATACCAAAAATGGTATTTCGAACTAGATATGGTCACTATGAGTTCATAGTGATGTCCTTTGGTCTCACTAATGACCCGGCGGCATTTATAGATCTCATGAGTAAGTTGTTTTGATGTTACCTAGATTCATTTGTTATTGTTTTTGTTGACGACATCTTGGTACATTCGAAAAATAAGGGTGATCACATAAGCCATATGAGGGTGGTGTTACAAGTGCTTAAGGAAAACCAACTATTTGCCAAGTATAGCAGATGTGAGTTTTGGTTGAGGTTGGTGGAATTTCATTGTCATATCAACTTTAGTGAGGGAGTTGAGGTTGATCCAATGAAAATGGAAGTAGTGAATAATTGGCCTAGACCATTGACTAAAACCGACATTAGGAGTTTCTTGGGTCTAGCGGGTTATTATTGGATGTTTGTGGATGGTTTTGCGTCCATTTCTTCTCCCTTGATTACCTTGACCCAAAAGAGTGGGAAATTTGAGTGGTTGGAGGCATGTAAAACAAGTTTCCAAATCTTGGAAGAGAGGTTTACCTCTACACCGGTGTTGACTTTACCGGAGGATACCAAGGGTTTCTTTGTATATTGTGATGCATCCCGAGTGGGCTTAGTGTGTGTCCTTATGCTACATGAGAAAGTAGTAGCTTATACTTCTAGACAACTTAAGATGCATGAGAAAAATTATCCAACCTATGATCTTGAGTTAGCGGCAGCTGTATTTGACTTGAAAATATGGAGGCATTATTTGTATGGTGTCCATGTTTATATATATACAGACCACAAGAGTCATCAATATGTGTTTACTCAAAAGGAGTTGAATCTCCTACATAAAAGGTGGTTCGAATTGTTGAAAGATTACGACATGAGTGTTCTCTACAACCCCGACAAGGCTAATGTGATTGCGGATGCTCTATGTTGTACGACTATTGGTAGTGTGTCTCATGTAGAAGAAGTCAAGATGTTCATACGTTGGCTCATTTGGGTGTTAGATTGGAAGATTCCCGAAATGGTGGTTCTATGGTCCATCATAACTCCAAATTGTCTATGGTTTGAGGTGAAGTCTAAGCAACACCTTGATAAACAATTGATGGAGATGAAGGAGTCGGTAATTGGTAAGCTTAATGATTCATTATCCTTGGGTGGGGGTGTGTGTGTCTTGAGGTATCAAGAAAGGTTGTGTGTGACCAATGTTTATGACTTAATAAACCACATTCTTGAGGAAGCTCATGGTTCTCATTATTCCATTCATCCGGGTTCTACAAAGATGTATCATGACCTTAGAGAAGTGTTTAGGTGGGAAGGCTTAAAAGGGTACATAGCGGAATTTGTTGCAAAATGTCCAAATTGCCAACAAGTGAAAGTCGAGCACCAAAAGTCGGGTGGTTTACATCAACAAATCCAAATTCCCACTTGGAAGTGGGAAGACATTAATATGGATTTCATGGTAGGTTTGCCTCGGACACAAAAGCAACCTCACTCCATATGGGTGGTTGCGGATAGGTTGACCAAGTCCACTCATTTTATTCCCGTTAAGTCCACATACTCGGTGGAAGATTATGAAAGTATCTTCATAGATGGGATTGTGTGTCGCCATGGTATTCTGTTATCAATCATATCGGATAGGGGTGCACAATTCACATCTAGGTTTTGGAGGTCATTCCAAAAAGGTTTGGGTACCAAGGTGATTCTAAGCACCGCTTTTCATCCCCAAATGGATGGTCCAGCGGAGCATACTACTCAAACCCTTGAGGATATGCTTAGAGATTGTATTATTGACTTCAAGGGAAATTGGGATAGGCACTTGCCTTTGGTTGAATTTTCATACAACAATAGTTACCATTCATCTTATCTATGGCTCTTTTTGAAGCCTTGTGTGGTAGGAGATGTAGGTCTCCAATTGTATGGTTTGAAGTGGGTGAGTCTTCAGTTTTGGGTCCTGAATTGATTTATAAGACTTTGGAGAAAGTTCATACAATAAAGAACCGCTTTAAAACAGCTTATAGCCAGTAAAAGTCTTATGCCGACCATAGTAGAAGAAACTTAGAGTTTTAAGAAGGAGATAAGGTGTATCTAAAAATTTCCCCTATGAATGAGTGATGAGATTTGGAAATAAATGAAAGTTGAGTCCTCGTTATGTGGGTCCTTATTAAATCTTGCAAAGGGTTGGAAAGGTTGCATATAAGTTGCAATTACCTACCGAATTGGCTTCAGTTCATCCAGGATTCCATATCTCCATGCTTAAGAAGTGTACGGTGCTCCCTAGTCCATTATTCCTATGGAGGGTCTGAGTGTGACAGAGAACCTCTCATATGAGGAGGTTCCGATTGAAATTCTTGATAGATAAGTAAAGAAGTTATGGAACAAGGAGGTGGCTTCCGTAAAGGTGTTATGGAAGAACCACCTAGTTGAGGGTGCAACCTGGGAGGCCGAGGACGACATGAACTCCCGTTACCATCATCTATTGTATAACTAAGGTTAGTTTTTCCTATTTATAGTGAAAATGATGAGCTTATATTAAGTTTCCTTCATTTTCAGTATATTGTGCCTTCATAAGTTATATTGATCAAGATGATATGTGTTGAAGAATGCTTTGGCATAAGTGAATACGCATGTGGTGAATTTTTAGCTCTTATGAGTTGCAAATGATGTTTTGAGTTGCATAGTATAAAAGGTCATGTGATTATGTTGATTTGAATTGTAACTCATGATTCTATATGTTTTTGTTGGTTGGGCTGCTAGTGTTGAGTCTATTCCTTCCTTCCAATGGATTTTAGTGTCATTCGGAGACGAATGTTCCTAAGAGGGTGATAATGTAATACTTCAAAAGTCTAAAGCGTAATCTAGAGCCTAAAATGAGATTCTAAGAGTTGTAACACTGTTTTAAGGTCAAATATAATGTATATAAGTCATTTAGGAAGTCTTAGAATCAAAACGTCAAGAAACGTCCATGACATCCGGAAACTAGTTCAAGAGGTGCTAGTGTGCCTTAGATTATTTGACAAGGTTTTAGGAGTCGTAATATAATGAAATTTGGTAGTAAGGTGTTTAATACGTATTAGAGTTGTTTTAATGTAGAAAATTCCGGGTACGAATCCCCAAGGACCAACAAAAGGGTCCTTGAGGAGGACCCTTGCATTGTGGCTAAAGCTGTCTTGAGACAGTAGCCTTCGATGACTTACAGGCGATGAAGCGTGGTCCAATCGATGGGGATTTGATTTAAACCGTCGATGGTCACTTAACCATTTTGTCAAAGGGTCCATTTTGAACAATCTCTCACCAAAACGATGGACCTTCATGACGGTTGTTCCCAAGGTCCGTCGACTAACCTACGACCCGTAGGTCGGGATCTCGTAGGTCAGGGTCCCTGTTTGCTGCCAAGTTTAAGTTAGTTCAATTAATTAATTAGGTGGTTAGTTAATTATTTAGGGGTTAAGGGAGGTCTAATTAAGTTAGTTAATGACTTATACAAAGTCCAAATCCTAATTAAACTAACCCAATCCTCATATCTTCAAAAACCCAATTGCTCTTCCTTCTATCTTCTTTCTCTCTCCTAAATAGAAGAACTCCATTGAAGGGCTAATTCAAGGTTTAAGGGCAGCAATAAATGGATTTTTTCTCCATCATTCTTAATCAATTAACAAGGCATGTGATTCCTTTCAACTTTGGGATTCCTTTCCCCAAAGGGCTCTTCCAAAACAAATTGATTTCAAAAGATGAGTTCTAAGTGGGTTTTCTTCTATTACTAATTTCATCTTATAAATTGCTTTGTTTATAATTTCTTTACGTGATTATTATTATATATTCTGTATTATGATTCAATTATTCTAGTTCTTCATGCATTAATCTAGTTTGTAGATTAGCTCATGAAATTGCTCCAAGTCCCTAACCCTAATTTTGAACTAGGATGAATTGTTGTGTAGTAATTCAATTGAATTTATTATTGTGTTGATTACTATTGTGTGATAATATTACACCCATTGTTGGTTTGGATTGGATGGTTGATGGTAAACCTTGGATGATGGCTTTTGAAGGAGATTGGGTAAGAATTGTGATCTCAATCCTTTACTTCAATTATGATTACTTGTGTTTAGTGATGAAGTGATATTGAAGTGTACCTCGTCATAAGATTTATTAGGGTTGGTATGATGTTGAATTAGAATGTCTTGAATTATGGCTTGTGAGTTGTTGGCTCACATGTAATGACATAAGGGTGGTGATTAATTTGGTTGTGTGGCTTTTCATAATATGATTATGTAAATGTGTTAAACTCGCATGTGTGAAATGTAATGAAAGTAAAATACTCATGCAATTCCTATTTAGCTATGATGATGACTATATAAGGAGTAGTGCCTATGACCTAAACTAAGTTATTATTGTTAATGAAAGACATTTCAAAAGGGACTCTAGATTAGCATTGAGTGATCTAGAAGTAGGAAGTGTCCCTTCCCACATAGGGAAGGTAGGATCACTAATGTACTCATGCGATTGAAGAATATAATGCATGTAGCATAAAGAGGGTCAGAACTACATCTCCTAGTTCTTGAACTATGTAGCCCCCATATAAATATTGGATAGTGGATCCACATAGATGTTATGTTCATGATTTGGTACTACCTTGGCAAGTAGTCCGCCTTCTTTCGGTGTATAGTTCCATTACACCGGATTCACATTAGCTCATGTGGTCTATGTCAGTTAAGGCAATATGTTCCCAAAGGTAAAATGAAGTAATGAAGTGAACTCTAACTAGGAGTACTTAAGAGGTTTGCCTTAGTCTAGGAAGGGGTGTGAGACTCTACCTATACATTGCACTAGTTGGCCTTGAGGGAAGTCTTAGCAGGTTGTTCTTACGTTCTTATGTGCTTATAAATGTAAACGATATGTATATGTTGATCTTATATGCTAATGATACTATGTGATATTGGTTTCACTTATGAACATGTGGTTGGTCTTTGGAAAGTCCCGAAAATAACATAGGTGAAGCTATTGCCTAACGTGGTTTTCATGGTGGTCTAAAGTCCTAAATTTGTCTATAATGTGGTATGGAGGCAGTAACTAAGAGTTTAGGTGCATTGGAAGTCAAACATCAAGGGAGGACCAAGACGTTCGACGACTAAGTAACTTATGTGCCTCATATCTGGTTCTTTGTGTTTATGTGTGATTCATGAGCTTATATGGTCCTTAAATTAGTTTATATGGTATATAAGGCAGTGTGTCATGTTTTGTGAAGTTTAGATGTCAAACGCTCAAGAACGTCCATGACGTTTGAAAGATGTGCCTTGAAATGACCTTGTGTGTCTATGAATGTTTCATAGATTTTTACGTGTTCTTTTTAGATGAAAATCATGTGATAAGTCGTAAACTTGTATATGTACATGTTTGGGTTGGAAAAGTCCGGTTATGACTCCACATAGGACCCACAAGGAGCCCTATAGGAGGACCCCAGCTCGGAACTCTACACTCCCAGGCAGTGTCCAAATGACGAACCAAACGACGGCCAGTCGACCACATGACGGCCCATCGATGGGTATCATCGATGGAGACATGTGTCCTGCATGTTGAGGAGTTTCAGGTGCAACCAACAAGACCCCATAAACGGGGCGTGGGTGAGGCCACAGACCGTCGATGCTGGTGTTGATGGTGCTGAAATTTGGCAGTTTTCTATTAAGACTTGGTGGTTTTGGGAAATTCACCCCAAGTCTTATTAAATGCGGGAAGTTTGTTTTAGGTGTTTACGGTTATTTTAAGAGTATATAAATGATTAAACTCCTTCCCTCCTAAAGTTTTCCCAAAAACCTCCATGAAAGTTCAAAGTGAAGATGGAGATTGAAGATGGATCCTCAATGGAGTTTATTCTTCAATTAGCATTGGTTTCTTCAAATAAGGTATGTGAGTTCTTCATATAAGGCTTGATATCACCTTAGAGCCAATTCCAAAGATGATTTTCAAAGGATATCAAAAAGATGAAAAAGTCCAATTTCTTCTCTAAGTCTTGGGTTCTTGCATGAAACATTTTTAAAGCTTAAGATATGATGTTATTGATGTATAATTGATGTTTTCAAATGAAATTCTCCATGAACCCTTGATCTTCTCAATTCTCTAATTTTCACTAAAGTATGGGTGAATTGATTATGCTTTGAGATTAATGAATTCATGTGCAGATCGTTATGGACTTTTGATTCATGTATAGATTATGTATATATGATGTATAGGATGTTTCAATTTGATCAATTCAGTACTGTATATTCTTAGATCTATAGACTATTAAGCTTATTGAATTGATATGAACTAAATGCTTATAGATTGTAGTGTAGTTTTCTATGCGCTTTCTAATTGGTGTAAGGATTGTATTCAATTGATATCCATTTGGTTTTAGATTGATAAATCTATATTCAATTGACTTAGATTCATTTAGTATTATGATTTATGCATTGAATTGATGTTCATGGCCATGGGTAAGGGCCTTATGGTATTAAATTGGATGGCTTAGCTTTGGATTGAAGTGGTGAGATGAAGTGGGGGGTATGCTCCTTAACTCTCTTATTATTATGTATAGCTATTGTAATTTAGCTATTGGATTATATGTGATTGGTTTGGTCCACTTATGGTACCGGTGTTATGTGAATTGATGTGGCCTTGTCGGTGTTATTTTAAGTATTATGATAATCATGGCCTTGTCGGCACTACTTGAAGTAATATGTTGATTTGTGTAGTTGATTATGCGAAATATGATCATATCTACCTATATGTGAACTAATGTGAAAGTATGTGTTCTCTTATTGAAGTTATTAGGTGATCATGTTATGCTATGACTATGTGTTAAGTGTGTAGTCTTAGAGTTGATACATGATTGTTCCTAACTTGACTATATGAGTTTATGATGGTTATGTTGATGATGTTAAAGTAATGAATAGGTTTACATAAGGTTGATAAGGGTCATTCCTAAGTGTCTAAATAACGTTATGCTATATGTGATAAAGTGAAGTATGTTGTGTCTTGTTTAGTTAGACTTGTGTCCCTTACTTGATGCGTGTATGAATATGAATATGTGATCTCTTGACTTAGGAAGATAAAGCGTCTTAGTATTGTTTGAATGAATGTTAGGTGAGACCTTGAATGATGATAAGAAGGTTGTTTATGTGAAACCTTTAACCTAGCGGTAAGGTTATAAAATGTGAAGCCGAAAGCCGTAATGGTATCCTTCATGTAATGAATGATGGACTTAAGGTTAATTGGCTGGAACGACATCATATCAATCCTTAGGAAAGTCATGATGAGCTTCTTTTCTCCATAGGGAGGTATTCCTAGTGGACCTTTCTTTGGTAGGGTAAGTGTGATTGGGTTATGAACTTGATATGGAACCCTTCTGTATGAAACATAGTGTGACTTAATCTATGAGAACGAAGGATAGCACCGAGTGAGTATGGCAAGGGAAGTAGTTCTAGTTAAAGAATGAGGCTAGAATACAAATAAGCCCTTCATATTCCTTAACCATGTGCCTACACGGGATGTGTCTAAGTTCTACCATTGGCATGTAGAACAACCTCATCGGAGTAGGATAGAACTCCGGATTCCATATTTGTTAAACATGGTCTATGTCGGTTATTGCCTATTCTCATCATATGGGATACCTATTAGTATTAGAGAAGTTCTATGAGGTTTAGGTGGTGGTATGGGACGCTCTCTAGACATTGCACAATAGGCTTTGAATGTGTTAGTAAGAGTCCCTAGGTCTTGTCCAAGACCATGACTTGAATGTCCTTATGTTATGAGTGTCTCTTAAATGAACTAAGAAATGTAATGACTTAAGTTAAGAAAGAATGTTAAATGAGTAATTACTTAACTGGAGTAGTTAAGGGTTGTCTAGTTAAGGTATGAAAAGGGCAAGGGAATGGTCACTTCATCTCTTACTTAGATAAGTCTTAGTAATGATTCTATATAAGGAAATTGATTGGTTGTGTTGACAAGATCCAAACTTAGGTAAGCCTTAAGGACTACTTAGGTAATTTTGAAGAGGTCAATTAAGGACATTCTCTCCTTGAGTTACTTGAGTAGGTCTTTTGATAACCTTTGATAGGGAGAATGTCATGTTTGATGCATCCTATGGTATTAATAGAGAATGATTCTATCTTAGGTAGTCTATAGGATCCCTTATGTATGTGTGAAAGGTATTGTATGCACGGTCGCACCACACTCACCCAAGTGAACCTTGGAAACACCTTTGGTAGGAGGATCTCATGTTCATGAGTTTGATGTATTGTAAGTGTGTATGTGTCTCATTCTAAGTAGCCTTAAGGATCGTTTCGGAATGCTTTGAGAGGGTGTATGGGTGGTCTCTCTTTGTGTGACTTAAGTGAGTCTTAGGATAGCTTTTAATGGGTTGACTACATGCTAGGAAATGCCAAATGTGGAGGCTAAGCACTTCACTATAACAGAAAAGGAACATCACCGTACAGTTAAGTGAGTTACTGGAAAGTGACTATTGAAATGTGATTAATTGCTTAACTGATTTCTTATGTATTTCTAATGTGATAAATGTTGTTCTTATGTTTATACTATGAAGTTTTAATCAAAATTCATGAAAATCATGTTATTGACTAAATTTCCCTTTTTCATGATTTTTGCATGACTTCCATCTTAGTACATCTAATGTGCTAACCCCTTATTTTCCCTTTTTGACTAAAGTGTAGGAAATGTATGTCTTGATGTGCCATTGAGGATGGATAGGTTTCTATAGGTTGAAGATCAAATATTGGTGAGTCCTCATCGATTCGAGGACAATATCCACATGATCCGTTATGTCTAAAGTCTTTATTTTATGTATTGAATGGGCTTAGTCCCAAGTGTTGTATACTCTAAAGTTAGATGGTTCAAGGGGTTATTGTAAAGGTTTAATGTTTTAATGAAAGTCTTCCGCTTGTGTATTGTTTTTGAAAAGAGTTCTTCGTGTGTGAAGAACATTTTAAATTCTTACTCATTTTAGTATGTTTATTATGCAATGAATGATACCAGAGGCTTAGATGAAACTTCTTGAGTCTCATTTGACGTGTGACGGACTCAAGGATACTCTAACTTCTAGGGTGTAATTGATGGTCGTGAAAGTCTCTATTGCCAAAATATGATAATGGTTACTCTTACTGATATAGTATGTAAAGTGGGCATTGCTTATGGTTCTTGTTGGGTTTACTTGGTAGAGTGAGGTTATGGGTCCTTACTTAGCCATTGCACTAGTGGACTTAATGGGGGTTCATGAGTAATAATCTTGATTTGATTATCATGTTATGAACTCTTATACATGCTTGTTGATATTATAACTTGATGATATAGTTGTCTTGATTATGTTGATATGCATTTAACTTGACTAGACTTTATATTGTTGGTCTGGTGATGTATATTGTCTGGAGATAATGAATATGTGCTATTGAATTTTATTAGTTCTTTAATGTGCATAAGGATTTTCAAAGTAAATTAGCATGCTTTAATGAAATGTCCCTTTTTAGCATGATTTCTATGTTGTATGTGCATATGATTCCATACATAGTTCAAGTGATGTGCTAACCCCATTTTTCCATTTTCCGCCAACATTTTACGTTCCGGTCGTTGAAGGGTTTGTGACGACTTTGAAGGAAGGCTTGGAATAATTCTCCAAGTGTGGGCATGTCCTTAATTTCCGAGGATGATGCCTTTCTATCACTCTACCTATGTTACATTGTTATAGTCTAAAGACAATCATTTCATTCATGTTGTTTCAAGATATTTTTGTAAGCCCTAAGTGGAATTTCTACATTGTGTAAAGGCTTATGACCATGTTGATTTTACTCAATTTAGATGGTTTAATATGAGACACGACTTTTAAGACTATTTTATGCATCTTATATAGATATATATGCCAACAAATACAAGACTATGTAATATAATTATACGAAGGGTATATGTATACTCGATATGAATATATTATATGTAAGCTAGAGGTCTAAGTTAACCTCATGAAGTACTTAGATGAAAACTTTTAAATTTTTCGCAATTTTAACCTATGAATGTTAAGAGGCTAGTCCTAGTCCTCTCCGAGGACGACGACGTGGGTTACATCTAGGGGATACTTCCTGGATGTGACAAGTACATTCAATGTACTAGTTCCAGTTGTCCTTCATTGTCTCATGATACACACGTAGGTAATCAGGATCAGCATCTAGCGCCTCCTTGATCCAGTTTGGGCATCCAGATTCAGTGGTGAGCCTCCTTGCATCTGGAGGACTCTTTTATTGCTTTCAGTCGTTACATTATATAATGTTGAGGGTTTTGTCACAAAAATCATCTTAATATTATAGAGGCTTGATAGACAGATAGTCAGTCAGTTAGTGTAGTTGAAGTCTCTATTTATTTACACATCTTTTATCATATGGAAACTTAAGCGCCATTTTGTCCAAGTTATTATAGTTTAACTAATTCTTTCAGAATGATTCTTTCTTATAATTAGTTAAGTCTTCCGTTGAGTTAAGAATGCAAGGCCAAGGTTTTGCTCAAGACCAGTAATGGTCATTGGGTGCTGGCCATGTCCAGGGTGTACACTTGGGGCGTGACAAGTTAAGTCTAGAAAGTTCTTAGAGTCTTTTCAAGAAGTCTTATACAATTGCTTTTAAATTTGTTTTATGTATTAAAGATCAAATTGAGTAAAGAGTAAAGAAAGGAGAAGAAGATTATTTCAAGTTTCATGAGTCTTTTAGAAACGTTTTAACTTTGTTTTAAGACATAAGTTTGAGTTTAGTTTAGAGTAAAGTGAAGTCTTTTCTTCAAAGACGTATATGGGGTCTAAGTATTCCTAAATAAGTATAAAATGTTTCACATTTAAATAAGAATGGAAACTGATATTTTCAAAGAGTCTGCGGGCTAGTTTTCAAAAAAGAGTAATAGCTTTCTAAAGGAAGCAAGAAGGGAAATTGAGATATCCATTATAGCCTTTAAGCTAAGTTTTGAGCATTAATCTCAAACCACAAAATTAAGTATGTTTTAAAACATAAGAGATAATATAAAAATATTTTTGGGAGTAGTATTGATCACTCATAATGGGGGGGAGTTTAGATAACTCATAGTCCCCATAAAACATGTAGCCATCATGGGTTGAAAATGATCATACTTTTAAATGATTCCTTTAGTGCTTTTCAGCATAGACTAGTGGATCAACTTAATAGTTCAGGTTCTATACCAATGTCAAGGTATATGATGGCCCTGGAAGCGTGAGGCAAAATGATGTATTATCATTATAGCTCTTAAGTGATGGTTGTCGGTTAGAAAACTCACACAAAAGTTTAATGTATTTTATATAGAAATTTTATTAAATTTTTATGTATATCCCATAGGTATATTGTATCTTTGCATACATACAGAGTTGACATCATGTTTTAAACAATTTTTCTTTCTATTGCACTTATTTTAAATTGTTATATATTGAAATAAGTTCAGTTTTGTAGCATTGAGTTAATCCAGGTAAGTTCTTGATATTCTCCTTTTCAAGCCTATGTTAGTATTGTTTAGCATTCCCACTCGTATACTCGTACTTTCAATGTACTGATACCATTTGGCTTGCATCATATTATGATGTAGACGCAGGTACTGAGGATCGGTATACAGCGCGAGGTTGATCCAGTTGAGCACTCCTGAGCCAGTGGTAAACCTCCTTTCATTTTAGAGGACTCTTTTTCTTGCTTTCTAGTATTAGATCAGTAGGATTTTGAGGGGTTTGTCCCAACATCCATCTTAGTCATTTCAGAGGCTTAATAGACAACCACATGTTAGTCCTTTGAGTCTTTCCGTATTATCTCCTATTCTTAAGACATGGGTTGGCAATTTTGGCCAAGTTGAATGTTTTATTATTAAACATTCTCAGTTATTACATCCTTTTAAATTTTTTTTATGTTTATTAATGTTATAGATATGATTATTATCTTCCTCTAAGTTAAGTAATCCATTATAAGCGTCCCCTAGAGGCCAGTAATGGTCTTCGAGTGCCAGTCCTTACTAGGGTGTAGGCTCGGTGCGTGACAAACTTGGTATTAGAGCACATTATTCAAGATTCTTAAAGAGTCTACGATGTCGTGTCTGTAAAGTACTAGTTATTGGTGTGAATTATCCCACATCTATAATTAGGAGACTGCAACATTTAGGAACTATCTCACTTCTTTCACACTCTTTTCATGTTTTTGAGTTTATTTCAAGAAAGTTTCTCTCTAATTCATGCCTTTGTGTGTTTTCATATAACCATGCCTCCATGAACAACAGAAAGAGGTCGTCCACCTAGGAAGAATGTTGAGGAACAAGGGGTACCCAATGCACTAAAGTGCAACCATAGGGAGAAGTTACTAATGCCGAATTCAAAGAGGCAATTAAGTTGTTGAGTCGGGCCGTGGCTAATCAGGTTTATCAGCAAAGAGGAGCTCAACAAGAAGGGGCTGACACTTAGAGGATTCATGATTTCTTGAGGATGAATCGCCCAAGATTCAGTGGTTCGAGCACTATTGAGGAACCAGAGAACTTCATTAAGGATCTAAAAAAGGTATTTGAGGTTATAGATGTTGTTGACAATGAGAGAGTTGAGCTAGTTGCTTATATACTCAAAGGTATTGCTAGAACTTTGCCTGATCATTGGAAAAAGGGTAGAAATGAAGATACACCACCTATGAGTTGGGCTTGTTTTGAGGAGGGATTCTTGGGGCATTTCTTTCCCTGATAATTGAAAGAGGCCAAGGTACGTGAGTTTCTCACACTTAAGCAGGATTGTTTAAGTGTTCTTTAGTATGGGCAGAAGTTCCCCCAACTATCATGTTATGCTCCGAAGATGGTTAAGGACATAAAGATTAGAATGAGTCTATTTGTTGCTGGTTTGGGTTGTCTATCAAGCAAAAAGGGAATAGAAACAATTCTTGTTTGAAACATGGACATTCCGAGGTTGATGACCCATGTGCAGAAGGTACAGGAAGAAAATCTAAGGAAATAGATTAATTCAATAATAAGAAGGATAAGACAGGGAATGAATTCGGGCAACAGAAAGGCATTGCCAAATGGTCATCGTTTCAATAGAAACAGAAGGGACTTCCTCCATTATTTGCCCGTGCACCAGCACTTCAGAACAAGGGTGAGTACAATAATCAAAGCTTCATAGTTAAACCTACTTATTCTCAACATAGCGTGGCACGAGGAGGTAGTAAGCATATTGCATACACCAAGTGTGGCAGAAACCAATCAGGTGCTTGTCGTGATGGATCCACTGGTTGTTCCAATTATGGTCAGAATGGGCATTTCATGCATGAGTGTCCAAAGAACAAGCAGGGAAACATTAATGGGGGCAACAAAGCCCAGTCTTCATCAGCTGCTCCGCCAGACAAGGCTGCACTTAGCGGAGCTACTTCTAGTACTGGCGGAGGAAAAAACCTCTTGTATTCTCTCATAAATCTCCAAGAGCAAGATGATTTGCCAGATGTTGTCACTGCTATGATTCAAGTCTTTGACTTTACTGTTTATGAATTGCTAGACCTAGAAGAGATTTTTTCTTTTGTAACTCCATAGGTTACTATGGACTTTAATATTATTACTGAGAAACATAGTGAACCATTCAGTGTTTTGACACCTTTTGGTGAGTCCATTTGAGCAGGGAGAGTCTATCGTGATTGTCCCATTTTTGTCAATCACAAAAGTACCATGGCTAATTTAATTGAGTTAGACATGGTAGATTTTGATGCAATTCTTTGTATGGATTGACTTCATGGTTGTTAGGACTTTGTTGATTGTAGAACTCTCATAGTCAAATTTCAGTTTCCAAATAATCCAATCTTAAAATGGAAAAGCAGTTCAGTAGTGCCTAAGGGTCATTTCATTTCTTAACTTAAGGGAAGTTAGTTAGTTTCTAAGGGGTGTATCTATCACATAGACCGAGTTAATGACTCAAGTGTCGAGGTACCTCATATTCAGTCAGTTGTAGTAGTAAAAGAGTTGCGAGAAGTATTTCCACAAGATCTTTTCTGAGTCCCTCCTGAGAGAGATAGACTTCGGTATAGATCTTCTTCTAGATACTTGTCCTATATCTATTCGGCCATATAGAATGGCAACTACAAAATTGAAGGAACTTAAGGAGAAGTTGAAAGACCTTTTAGAGAAAGGTTTTATTCGACAAAGTGTCTCACCTTGGGGCGCTCCGGTCTTGTTTGTATGAAAGTATGATGGTTACCTTAGGAAATGTATAGATTACCGTCACTTGAACAAGGTTACCATCAAGAATAACGATCCTCTCACAAGAAATGATGATTTATTTGACAAACTTCAGGGTGCCACCTCTTTTTCTAAGACAGGTCTCAGATCTGGCTACAATTAGTTAAGAGTAAGGGAATCTGATATTCCAAAGACATCTTTTAGAACTATATATGTCCATTTTTAGTTTTTGGTTATGCCCTTTGGGTTGACCAATGCGCCTGCAGCATTCATGGACCTTATGGATAGGGTCTAAAAAACTTATTTACATATGTTTGTTATAGTCTTCATTGATGATATACTAATCTATTTACAAAGTGAAGAAGATCATGTAAGTCATCTCAGAATAGTTCCTGAGACAATGAAGGAAAGAAAGTTGTATGCCAAGTACTCTATGTGTGAGTTCTGGCTTGAGTTTGTGGAAATTTTCAGTCACATAATTTCGGTGATGGTATTAGTGTTGATTCCTAGAAAAATTGAGGAAGTGCAGAATTGGCCTAGATCCACATCCCAAACTGATATTAAGAGTTTCTTTGGTTTGGTTGGATATTATAGAATATTTGTAGAAGTTTTATCATCTATTTCTTCTCCATTAACGAAGTTGACTCAGGAAACAATCAAGTTTCAATGGTATGAAGCTTGTGAATTTTTTTTTCAGGAATTGAAAAAGAGGTTGACTACTTCTTCAATTTTAAGTTTAGCGGAGGGTACTCAAGGTTTTGTGGTGTATTATGATGCATCTACAGTTTGTTTGGTTTGTGCCCTAATGCAGAATGGCAAGTTTATAGCATATGCCTATAGACAATTGAAAGTTCATGAGAAGAACTAACAACCCATTACTTAGAGTTGGTTGTGGTAGTATTCTCATTGAAGATATGGCATCACTATTTATATGGTGTTCATGTTGATTTATTCACTGACCACAAGAGACAACAATATGTGTTAAATCTAAGGGAGATTAATCTCAGGAAAAGGATAAAAGATTATGATATGAGTATTCATTACCACCCACATAAGGCTAATGTTGTGGTTGATGCCTTAAGCAATTTATCTTTGGTAGTACCACTTATTTTGAGAAACAGAAGAAAGAACTAGCCAAAGATGTACATAGACTGACAAACTTAGGAGTCCGACTCATGGATTCCAAAGAAGGGGGAGTAGTAATTATAAATGGGGCTGAGTCTTCATTAGTGTAAGAAGTAAAAGGCAACCAAGACCAAGATCCCATTTTTCTTGAATTTAAAGAAAATGTTTATAAGCTAAACGTATTAGTTTTTGAACAAGGGGGAGATGTTGTATTGAGATATCAAGGTAATGTGTGTACCAATGGGGGATGGCATCCAAGAGATAAGGATGGAAGAAGCTCATAGCTCTTGATATTCCATTCATCCGGGTTCCACAAAAATGTTATGACTTGAGTAGGTATATTGGTGGAATGGTATGAAAAAGGGCATTGCAGAGTTTGTTGCTAAGTGCCCGAATTGCGAACAATTTAAAGTAGAGCACTAAAGGCCATGTGGTTTGTCTCAAAATATAGATCTTCTTAATAAAAGTTGGAGATGATTACTATGGATTTAATTACAGTCTTACTAAGGTCTAGCAAGCATCAAGATTCTATTTGGGTGATTGTCGACTGAATAACAAAATCTAAGGATTTTTCTAAGTTGTATATTCAAGAGGTGGTGAGACTTTATGGGGTTCCGATCTCCATTATTTTAGATAGAGGTGCACAATTTAATACACAATTCTTGAATTCTTTTCATAAAAGCTTGAGTTCATAGGTGAACTGAAGTACCACCTTTCATCCTTATACAGATGGAAAGCAGAGCATACTATTTAGACGCAAGAAGATATGTTGAGGGCTTGCGTGATTGATTTCAAAGGTAATTGGGAAGATCACCTACCTCTAATTGAGTTTTCTTACAACAATAGTTACCACTCTAGCATCCAAATGGCTCCATGTGAAACTCTTTATGAGACAAGATGTAAATCCCCTATTGGATGGTTTGAAGTTGGTGAAGAAGGGTTGATTGGACCAGATATAGTTCGTCAAGCTATGAAGAAAGTGCAGGTGATTCAAGAGTGGTTTAAAACGGCATAGAGTTGTTAGAAATCCTACATTGATGTTAGGAGAAGAGAGCTAGAGCTTGAAGTGGATGATTGGGTTTACTTGAAAGTTTCACCCATGAAGGGTGTTATGAGGTTTCGTAAGAAGGGGAAACTTAGTCTCCGGCATATTGGACCTTGTAGAATATCGAAGAGAATTGACAATGTAGCTTATGATTTGGAGATAACACAATAGTTAGCATTGATTCATCCGATATTTCATGTCTCCATGTTAAAGAACTGCATGGGTAATCTTTCTTTCATCATACCAACTGAAAATATTAGGATCAAAGATAACTTGACTTATGAAAACATTCTTGTGAAAATTCTAGATCGCCAAGTTCGCAAGTTGACGACAAAGAAATTTGTATCAGTCAAACTTGTTTGGAGGAAAATATTTGTTGAAGAAGTCACTTGGGAAGCTGAATATCATATAAAGAAGAGTAATCCACATCTCTTTGAGTACGGAGAAAATGTATACCAAGGTACTAATTTTCTTCTTTGTAATCTTTAAGTTATGAGTAGGCATGTTGTTGTTACACATGTTTGTTTAGTGTTTGAATTTTATGTTACTACCCTTAGTCTAGTAACAATAAGTTCATTTCGAGGATGAATGTTCCCAAGGGGGATATATTGTAACATCTCGTAAATAGAAAGGAGTTTAAAATCTAGAAATACTTATTTTTGAAAGTATAAGGAAATCTGGAAATTTTAAGTAAGTTAAAATTGAAGGTTTTGGTCAACTTCAAATGTCCATAACTCCAAGATTAGAATGAGTTTAGTGTAGTTCCAGGTATTGTTGGAAATCCATTGGAATGATCTTTCCAACGCAACCAAGTTTACGCTATTCCGAGTTCGTATAAGTGAGTTATGCCCTTTGGAAATTAGGTTGTTTAGATAAAGAACGTCAAAATCCAGATTTCTAAGGGGTAGTTTAGTATTTTCTTACTTTATTAAGTTATTTGGATTTTGGTAATTAAGATAGGGCTCTAAGTTGAACTAAATCAGTTTACACTTTTACCAAAAGAGTTAGGGTGTCACGACCCAGATCGTTGTGATTGGCACCCACACTACAACTCTGTGGGAGAACCACTACTAACAACAAACTAAAGCAAGAAATCTAAAACTAAGGTATTTAAGTTACATAAGCAAGTTAAATAACTAAAGGCAAGGTTCCATAATTAATAAAGATTTAGTAACTAATTAGCAATGCGAAAGATAAACCTAGAATCTGAAAGTCAATGTACCAAAAGTATAACGATATCCATATTTAACAAGAGATTACTAATGAACTATCAACTAACTAAAGCAAGGTATGTATCAGAAAATTGTACACATAGACTAAAGAGAATTCCATGGCGGCTCAAACAATGTGGCTCACCGTTGAACTCGAAGGGATCACTAATCTCTTAAGCGAGGTTGTCAACAGTCGCGTGAAGATGCCCTATACTCAACAAAAATAAGAGTAAGTGCATAATCAGTACACAGCCATTGTGAACTGGTAGGATACGCGGCTATCCCACTAGTGTAATGCAATCAAGCAATTACAACATTATAACACATGCATAAATATCAACATATTGAATATTACCATAAAAATCGAAATCACAATTCGCATGCTTCATCACATAGTTGGTCCTCTCACGGAGCCCATATCAAATTGTTAGCATGTAGAAACGTGGCAATCCAATCTCATTTGTATGCCGGAACATGCAACCGATCCCAGTTAGCATTCCAGAATGTGGAAATTAGATCCAAGTTAGAGTGTCGGAAAGTGGTAGCAGATCCTAATCACACATCAAGATCATACATTCAAGACATGATTTCATGGTATCAATATTCATATATCCCATTTCAACATCTATGATCAATATTGCAACATGCATAGATATACAAGTATCACAATAAAGCAAAGCAAGTGTATATCATACAACCATAGAATCACAACCATCACCTATGTAGAAACAAGTTTGAAACCCTAGACAATTTGATCCTTCCCTTTCCAGATTCGTTCCGCTTGTTCGTGGTCTACAATAAAAAATTTACATATGAAAATCAATAAAGAAACACTAAATTACTAGAATACTCACAATCTATGAACCCTAGTCAAAAACCCTTGAACCCAACTTGTCAATTAGGGACAATTCCGCCATAGGATTCTTCAAGAAATCTTTCCCCATCAATATTGACCCATTCTAAAATGTTCTATGGATCGAAAATGAGTTCGGCGAGTAAAACTGCTTACCTCTAGCTTAAATAATGGTGGGAAACGAGTTGCAATAGCCTATGAGTTGCCTTTTAACTCAATAAGTCGAAAAATACAAAATACGATCATCTAAGGGTTTCATTTACAAATTTTAAACCCGTCATCCCGCTACAGCGGTGTAGGTGCAACGGCATTGATGCTACTACAGCGGCACAAAACGTACCAGTAAGCTTGTCTTGAAAAAAAATTCCAAAATCCTAATTTCAATCCGCGCCTCCCCTTTTACAGCGACACCCCTACTACTATAGGCATTGCTGTAGCTGCAAGAATCCAACTGCAAAGGCACGAAGCGAGGCAGTGGACTCTTTAAGAGAATTTCACTTCCCCCTTTTTAAAACACCCTCTTAACTCACTACGCTCAGAAAATTCTCTTAACGCCAAAATTAATTCCAGATGATCTACTTATCAAAATTTAATTCGGTAAAGTCACACAGATTCCTTAAAGATTTATCTAACCGATTATGCAATAAAATCCGCATTTACTCCCCTCAATTTGAACCAGACATCCCTACACCTTAAAGACTTCAAATTCCTTCAAATATGGACAAGGTTGGGAAAATCCTAGTACTATGAAAATGTTTTTTCGCCCCGATTTTTCCCCGTTGAAAATTCTAGAGCGAGGAAACCCAGTCGTTACATTGGGTTTTTATAGAAGAGGAGAAAAGATGAGAAATGAGAATGGCGTTCAAAATTCACCAAGATTGTCAAGTGAACTTGTGTATTTCTTCAGCTGTGATCCCTAAAAAGGTATTTGGGTCTCTCATAACATTGGGTTTGTTCACCCACATGAAAATTATGTTTGATTCATCGTAATATAGTTCTAAAATTATTGTATTTTGAATGTTCTTGTTGGTATTTCTAGAATTGCATTCATTCTTGAACATGAGTTGATGTTATGAAATTCTTGAGGTAGAAAGTGTTGTTTCTTGAGTTCATTGGGTTAAATCCTTGTGTATATGATGTGGGTACAGGAACCTAAAGTGAACTAGAGAAAAAAATCAAATTAGAAAGATTTAATGTCAAAAAATGAGAGGAGGTTTTCGATATGCCTCACCTGAGCCAGTCAGCCGCGACGCGCCCAATTTGTGCCAAAAAGCCTGGGCAGCGCGCCTGCAGTGCGCCCAAATGGAGCCTCTAAATTTTGGGCCTTTCTAAAGTGTTTCAACACTTCCTAATGATTCCAACTACTCTGAATGACTTCTAAACATATAGAAATCATCTAGATACATGAATTTCAACCTTGAATCCATAACTTAAAATTCAAGCAATGTTAAGTCTACAAAGTTCTTAGAATCTTTTCAATAAGTCTTCTACAAATACTATTAACTTTGTTTTAAGACTTAAAGATCAAGTTGACTAAAGAGTAAAGATAAGGATAAGAAGTTCATTTCCAGTTTCCTGAGTCTTTTACAAACGTTTTAACTTCGTTTTAAGACATAAGTTTGAGTTCAGTTTGAAGTTTTTTATTCAAAGAAGTAAAGAGTAAGTACTCCCAGAGAAGTATAAAATATTTTCACATTTAAATAAGAATGGAAACTGAGATTTTCAAAGAGCCTCTGGGCTAGTTTTTAAGAATGAGTAATAGCTTTCTAAATTAAGCAAGCAGTGTAACTATGATTTCCAAGATAGACTTTCATCAGAGCCAAAGTAAGTGCTCTTACTTACTTCTTTTCAAGCTTAAGTTGTTGTTTAGATTTCCAACTCGCTTACTCATAGGTTCAATGTACTAATACCAGGTAGCCTGCATCGTATCATGATGCACACGCATGTAACTACAATCAACATTCCAGTGCACCGTTGATCTATTGATCAGTTCAGATTCAGTTGGTGAGCCTCCTTTCTTTCCGCAGCGTCCATTTTCATTGCTTTCTAGTTTAGTTCATTAGGATGTTGTGGGGTCTGTCCCAACATCCATCTAAGTTATTGGAAGCTTTATATATAGTCAGTTAAATGTTAGTTCTTTTTCCACAATTTTGTGATTAACTTATTTTCAGATTTTATTTGCCATTTTGCATGAGGTAAATGTTTATTTTTAAAACATTTTGATCTTCGAGCCGGTTGAGTTAGTTAGCATCTTAATACTTGTATTAATGTTGTTAGTCTTCTGCTGAGTAAGTAAGCCAGACCAAGGGTTTTCTTGGGGCCAGAAGGTCTCCGAGTGAGAGACACGTCCAGGGTGTAGGCTTGGGGCGTGACAAACTTTGTATCAGAGCACAGAGTTGAAGAGTCCTTGGGAGTCTATGAAGTTGTGACTGTAGAGTCTTAGTCATCGGTGTGAAGTGCGCCACATCTATGATTAGGAGGCCATAAAATTTAGGAATTCCTCACTTGTTTCATACTTATTTCGTGCGTTAGAGTTTTATCTGTAAAAATTTTACTTTAATTCGTGCCTACTTATGTTTTTAGGTAATCATGCCTCCACGAAGAGCAGTCAGAGGTCTTCTAGTTAGGAGGAACGTTGGACAACAAGAGTTTCCAAATGGACCTGAAGTGCAACCTCAAGGAAAAATTACCCATGTTGAATTCTATGAGACCATCTGATGTGATGTGAAGTTGCAAATCATCAAGTTGGACAGATAGGTAATCAATATAAAGTGGTTGATACCTCAAGAAATTCTTGTGTATTTAGGGAAGAATCCACCAAGCTTCACAGGTTCAAGTATTAGAGAGGATCCAAAGAACTTTGTTGAAGTACTTTTTTTTTTTAGTATTGCATTTTGTTGATATTAAGAGGGTAGAACTAGTTGCATAGCACTTAAGGGGTATAGCGAGAGTATGGTTCGACAAACGGAAAATGATTAAGGCTGAGGATGTGCCAATAGTGAGTTGGGTTGTGTTTGAGAATGCTATCATAGGACGTTTCATTCCCCGTGAGCTGTGAGAGGCAAAGAATAGGGAGTTTCTAACCTTTAATCCGGATAATATGAGTGTTCATGATTACAGTAAGAAGTTTGCACAACTTTCCCGCTATGCTTCGGAGATGGTTCCTCAGATGAGGAGCAAGATTAGTTTATTTGTTGTTGGATTGTCTCGTCATTCAAGCAAGGAAGGCAAGACAACAATGTTGACATGGGATATAGACATAGAAAGGATAATGATCCATGTTTAACAAGTTAAGGAGGATAAGCCGAGATGTAGAATACTCTAAGATTAAGAGGGCTACGACATTAGGGAATGAATTCAGACAGAAAAAGAGTGATGCATGCTAACTGGTCATCCCTCCAAAAAAAATCTAAAGATATCTGCGAGTGCACCTGCGCCTAAGAACAAATGTGAGTTCAGCGGTCAAAAGTGTCACGACCCGAGAGTATACCCCAGAAGAAATGGTATTCTACAATCGTGGCACGGCGTACTCAAACTCTCGGAGGTCTTGTACAAGCCCTTTCACATCATTCATTGAATACATGTATGAAAAGTACTGTGGAATTAAAACTTTTCACACAATCGAATAATACTTCAAAATATCTTTTACATAAAATTATAGGAAAAGGCTAAGTCCCATAGTCGTCATCTTAGAGACACGAATATCTTGGGTCATGGGCCATACGTCAACAAAAAAGAAATATCTATGTCTATTACAATGTCTTTAATAAGAAAAGCTAAATATACTTATGTCCTCGAATCAATTGAGGGAATACTACAACTTGCTTGAATGAATGCTAATATCCAAGCTTCACTTCAATGACTTCCACCTACACCTTTTGATATAACACCAAATATATGGAATTAGTACATTAGAATGCACTAAGTATAGTGACATGCAATTAAAACTGTGCTTAAAGGACATTTTTATAAAACATGCTTTTTTTGGAGAAAACATCATAAGACAAGTATAAGATTCACTTACAAGTCAACAAAAAAACATATATGTCACAAATAACCAAGTAACTCACATTATACCTTAAATATCATTTCAAGACACATAAGCATAAGACCCTCCTACCAATGGTAATTCTAAAGATCACTTCAGTGAAACATGAAGTGGCTGCCCAAACAACCCCTTCACACACACCTAAGTGATCCTCAAGGTTTCTTAAGATAAGATTATTCCCTTTTCCACATTTAACTCACCATCTAAGGTTACTCTAATATTCACTTGAGTAAAACATGAAGAGACCACCCATACACCCTCTTCAAGTCTACTTAAGCAATCTTCAAAGCTACACTAATAAGGATCCTTTTCTTCCACTTACATTAACTTAAGTCATAGTCATTCATTAAGTCAATTAAGAGATGTTACATCAAATAAGTACTTCACATAATGGTCTTGGAAAAGAACTAGGGAATCTACACTCTAGCACTTTCTGTGTTACTCGTGTCATGTCTAGATAGCGTCCCATTCCACTACCTAAATGTTGTAGAACTTATAAAATACTATAATGTATCCCACATGATGAGAATAGGCATTAACCGACATAGACCATACTAGCTAGGCATGGAAACTGGAGTTACCCTACTCAGATTGAGGGTGTTCTACTTGCCAAGGGTAGAACTAGGATACATTCCATGTAGGCACATGGTTAAGGAACATCAAGGGCTTCTTTGCACTCTAGTCTCATTCCAAAGTAAAGATACTACCTCAAGCATATTCACTCAGTGCTATCCATGTTCTCATAGAGTAAGTTCATTCACATAAGGGCACTTGAAAAAGGTACCATCTCTTAGATATTACCTAATCATGATACACCTACAAAAGATGGGTCCTCTAGTCTGCCACTTAATGGTTAGTAAGTATAGATCAATGAATTTCTTAGAAATGGTTTCATGCCATTCCGGCCAACCTATCCCTAAGTCCACCATTCACACAAGAAGGATACCGTTACGGCTTTCAACTTCAAGGATATCATAACCTTCTTTCTATATTGAAGGTTCCACATAATTGACCCTCTTGCATGTTCAAGGTCACATATTAGTCATCCTTAGAAGGGCAACATCTTAGGTATACCGATCCTAGAATTTCATTCAACATTCATCCATACACATACAAGAAAAAGGTGCTTAAGCGTACTAAGTCAAGATGTCCATATTCACGTACTAGTATGTATCAAGTAGAGGAACATAGTCTACCACATAAGACACACACATGATCATCATGTCAACTATACAACAATATCAACTATCATGTAGGAACAACAAACTCTCCCTAGGAAGATACACTAGCAATACAACTAGAGACATCCCCGTAGTCTAGCATGATCACCTATAATCAAGTAGGAGAAAACATGATTTCACTTCATTCATACACATATAACACATAAGCGTTCACCTTGACCACATATGCAAGTTATAAATTAATAACATCACAACTCCTAAAGTAATGGAGACAAGGCCACATTCTTCACAATTATATCACATAAGCACCGCCATCATAAGTGGACAATACCAATCATTACAATTCAAGACCTATACTACACAATATTGAAGAGGTTAGGTCAAAAACCACCATTCCAACATCAATACCTCCAATCCATTGCCAATTCAACCAATTAAATATACAAAGAATCTTACCAATAGCCATCATCACCAATTCAAACGAATAATTAAACTATACCAAGGTTCAACATAGTATAATATGAAACTCATCAAATTAGGACATCATATATACAATTCTAACATGCTTCTTGAATAATTCAATAGCCCAAGTAATCTACACAAGAAATCAATACAATAGAATTATGATTGTATTACCCTTAATATAATCAAAATAAGGATCATCTTTGAAAACCATTGAAATTGACTCCTTGAATATAAGAGAATAAAAGTATGAAACACCATACCTTATGTGAAGCAAAGCCCACGAAATTGATGGACAAAAACTTGGAAAAACAGTCTTCTTCTTTGGAGCGTCAAAGCTTCATCAATGGAGGTTTTGGAGATGTTTTGTTTTGAGTTAGGGGTTTTGCTTAATTGGTGATTTTTGGGATTTAAAAAGACGCAATAACAGTTAATAAGAAGTCCCTAAAATACCCAAAATACCCTTGCACATATAGGACCATTTAACCCACTCAAATTTGACTTAAAAACGACGCGACAAAATTGGGAGGTCACTGCGCGTCATGGGGTCACCTCTGATTCTTGGTTTTGGAATTATATCCATACAGAATGGTTCGCGTTGAACCCGCGTCGCAGGGAAAATATTTCCCTTTACGTGCAGGCTACGCGACGCGCAAGCACTTCAAATACGTGGCTTCCCGACAGCTTTATTGGCCCATGTTTGGGTCCTCCTCAGGACCTTTCGGCTGGTCCTTGGGGTGTCGTTCATGGAATATTTGACCCTGAACATGTCATGCTATGAGTAGGAACCATCGATTCACAATTTCACCCTCAAACCATACCCCAAAACTCCACTATGAAAAACTACGACACGCTAGTTCAACTTAGACTAGTTTCCGGACTTCATGGACGTTTCATTTCCTAACACTTCCAAACACCTCAAACAGACTTATAACCTTACTATTAAAAAATTTTGGACTTTATAACCTCATGACACACATGATAGTCTCTAGCTTCACCTAGTTAATTTTTAGGGTGTTACAAGAAGTTCACAGCTAAGCCTGCCTTTTTGCAAGGCAGTATGGCACAAAGGAGTAGTAAGGATCTTGCATTTTCTAGGTGTGGTAGAAACCACCAGGGTACGTTTTGTGATGGTATTAAAAGTTTCTTCAAGTGTGTACATGAGGGTCACTTCATGAAAGAGTATCCAAAGAACATACAAGGAAATGGTACTAGCAGAGGAACAAACTGCTTGTATGCTATCAAAAATTTTCAGGAGCAAGAGGATTCACCAGATGTCGTCACTTGGATAATTCAAGTCTTTGATTTTAAGTTTTATGCCTTGATAGACCCAAGAGCTAGTTTATATTTTGTAACACCATATGTTGCTATGAACATTAATATTGTTCCTGAGCAACTTAGTGAACCAGTTAGTGTTTCTACACCTAGTTGTGATTCTATTCTAGCAGACAAATTCTATCGTGATTGTACCATTTCCCATAAATCACAAGAGTATCATAGATGACTTAGTTTAGTTAGACATGGTAGTGTTTGATCTCATTCTAGGTATGGACTTGTTTCATGCCTATTATGCATCAATAGATTTCAGCACTCGAGTAGTCAAGTTCTTGTTTCCAGTGAACCAATTATAGAATGGAAAATCAATTTAGCAGTGCCTATTGGTCGTTCTTTTTCGTACCTTAAGGTAGAGAAGTTAGTTTCAAAGGGATGCTTCTATCACTTAGTCCTAGTTAATGACTCAAATGTTGAGATACCTCCCATTCAGTTAGTTCCTACAGTAAAAGAGATTCAAGAAGTTTTTCTTGATGATCTACCCAGAGTCCCTCCAAAGAGAGAAATAGACTTCGGCACAAACATCATTCCGTATACTCGTCCTACCTCTCTTCCGCCATATACAATGGTACCAGTAGAGTTGAAACAGAAGTTGAAGCATTTCTAGAGAAGGGTTTTATTTGACCAAATTAAATTAGGAGATAGTTAAATTTCAATGGTTTGAAGCTTGTGAGAAAAGTTTTCAGGAATTGAATAAGAAGTTGAATGCTATGTCGTTTTGACTTTACCAGAATGTACTAAAGTTTCAGTGGTATATTGTGATATATATAGAGTTGGTTTGGGTTGTGTATTAATACATAATGTCAAGGTTATGTCTTATGCCTCGAGAAAGTTTAAAGTTCATGAGAAAAAAATTACCACACCCATGACTTATAGTTGGTTGTTGTAGTTTTTTCTTCGAAAGATGATGCCATTATCTTTATGGTGTTCATGTAGAAGTGTTCACCGATCACAAGAGTTTTCGACATGTATTTAGTTAGAAAGAACAATCTCAGGTAAAGAAGATTGTTTATGGGTAGTACTGCCCATTTTGAGGAAGATAAGAAAGCGTTAGCAAATGAGGTGCATAGACTTGCACAATTAGGAGTTTTATTAATGAATTATAGAGAAGGACGGGGAGTAGTTATGAATGGGTATGAATCATCATTAGTGTCATTAGTAAAAGGCAAGCAAGGCCAAGACTCTATATAACTTATATTAAAGGCAAGTGTTCATATGCAAAAAGTGATGTCTTTTGAACAAGGGGGAGATGGTGTATTAAGATATGAAGGTAGGTTGCATGTAGCAATGGTAGATGATTGAATTACTTTGAAGTTTCACCCATGAAGGGTGTTATGATATTTGGTATGAAGGGAAATCAGTTTGTAAAAAAGCTAAAGAGAATAGGAAGAAGAGATACACACATCTCTTCGAATTCGAAGAAGTTCCAAATTGAGGTACTTATATATTGTTGTTGGGTGTATGAGCTGAATGTAAAATGTTACACCATAATCCTAGTATGAAGTTATCTCATTCGAGGACGAATGTTCCCAAGGGAGAGATATTGTAACATCTCGCAAATTGAGATAGCTAGGACGAAGATTACATGTTGAAATAGTAACTTTTGGAAAGAATTAAAATCTGGAATTTTTTTAAGTTGGGGAAAAAGGGAGTTTTTGGTCAACTTCAAACCGCCATAACTCCTAGCTCATGATGAATTAGAGGTAGTTCTTGACATGGTTGAAAATCCTTGGAGAAATCTTTTCAACGTTGCCATGTTTGATTGATTTTGATATCATATGAGTGGGTTATTCCTTTCAGAAGTTAGGTTGTTGGATTAAGAATAGTCCATTCTGGATTTGGGAAGGGCAAAGTTGTATTTTCCTTACCCAATTATCTTATTTCATTTTTGGGTAATAAATTGTGGTCTAAACTGATCCTCTTCAGTTCAAGATTTTATAAAACAAGTTAGGGTTTTGAGAGAAGAGAAAAGAAGAGGGGAAAAGAGGAGAAAGGATAAAATAAAGCAAGAACATCGAAGATCGTCGAAGTTCGGCTTGTGGAATTCGTTGGGGGTGATATCTAAAAATTATGTGAGATGTTTCCGTGTTGGGTTAGTTCACCCACACATCAACTTGTTTATTTAAGCAATTTTGAGTAGATCGATGGATGAAAAGTGAATTTCTTGAAGAATAGTGTTGAATTCTTGTTCGTTGAGTTGTTGCATGCTTAGAATTAATTTGATTCGTGTTTCCATGTTGTTTTTCGAGTCTAATCTATTGGGTATTGAGGATATTAGTTATTATATGTGTTTGCGGAAATATCTATGGATGTTTAGAAGCTTTAGAGATGAAAAACTGATAATAAAAGTCAAAACGTGCGTCCGTAGGGCCTTGGGGTATTGCGCCTCCCATAGCCCCACAGGATAGTCTTTGTCCGTAGGGCCTTGGGGCGGTGCGCCAGACATAGCGCCCTAACATGGCCTCTGAAGTTTGGGGCCTGGCGCCCCAAGCCTCTCAGAGCGCCAAGGACGCTAGTTCACCCCATTCATTCCCCATTTTTTCATACTAGGTCCTAAGTGATGTACCCACGTTTTCTAGTTGATTACAACACTCTAAGGTAAATCTAAACATCATGAAATCACCCATAAAAATGAGAACATGAAACTTGAATCGATAATCCAATTCAAGGTAAGTTAAGTTCAAAGTCAAAGAAGTTAAGATTCAAGTATAAAAGTTAAGAAGCAAGTCAAAGAATGTTCTTAAAATTTTCAAGAGTCTTTACCAAACATGTTAACTTTTTTTTAAGGATCAAGTTACATGTTAAGCAAAGAGTAAAGAGTTGAGTTCAATTCTCAAATTTATAAGGGACTAAGTATTCCCTAAGATTAAATATTCAAGTTAAGTAAAGAGTAAAGAATTGAAGTTATTCCTTCAAAGAAATATAAGGGAACTAAGTATTTCCCGAAGAGTTGTTTCAAGACTAAAGTTTCAAGCTAAGTATAGTGTAAAGAGTAAAGAGTGAAGTTGAAGTTCTTTTCTTCATAAGTATAAGGGACTAAGTATCCCCAACGAGATTTAAAATGTTTTAACATTTAAACAAGTAAGGAAACTAAGTTTTCCAAAGAGACTTCGGGCTAGTTTTCAGAAAATAATTATAGCTTTATAAAATGAAGAAAGCGGGGAAATTGAGATTTCCAAAATATCAGTTGAGCTACGTTTTTGAGCACTAATCTCAAATCACAGGAAAAGTTGTGTTTTTAAAACATAAAAGCTAAGTATATTTTTGGGACTAGTATTTTGCACCGATGTGTGGATGTGAGTTTCATATTAACTCAAGTCTCCATTAAAACCATGTAGCCATCATGGGTAGAAAAGGGTTATACTTTTTAGATGAATCCTTTTCACAGTTTACTAGTGGATCCATTAGGCAGTTTAGGTCCTATATTCTGGCAAGTTTAGGATGGTATTTGGCAGCGTGAGGTAAACGATGTATCATCATTATAATTATTAAGTGATAGTTGTCAGTTAGAGAAACTCCTTCAGTAGTAGTTGCATGATTTCTCAAGAGGTTCTTCTTAGTATGAATGGAGGTATGAGACTTCATTCATACATTACACGAGTAGACTTTAAGAGGAAGCATGATGTCTTTTATTAATATTATGAGTTTACATCATATTATTTTGTATTTTTACATACATATCAGAGTCAATTATATACTTGCTACACAGATTTGAGAACCATGCCTTAAATAAGTTTTCTTTATAATGCACATGTCTTTAAACTGCTATTTAATGAAATGAGTTAGTTATTCATGAGTTTAGCAGAGCCAAGGTAAGTGTTCCTTCTTACTCCTTTTCAAACTTAAGTTGTTGTTTAGCATTCCAGCTTGCATACACGTACATCCAATGTACTGATGCCAGTTGGCCTGCATAATATCATGATTCAAACGGAGGTAACTAGGATCGACATTCCAACGCACCGTTGATCCAGTGAGCGCCTTATAGTCAGTTGGTGAGACTCCTTGCTTTTCGAAATATCCATTTTCATTGCTTTCTAGTTCAATTCGTTAGGATTTTGTGCAGTCTGTCCCAACATCCATCTCAGTTGTTAGAGGTTTCATAGATAGTCAGTCAAATGTTAGTTCTTTTGCATTAATTTTTTATTAACTTATTTTCATATTTGAGTTGCCAGTTTGGCTAAGGTAAATGTTTATTTTAAAAATATTTTGATTTCAGTTCCAGAAAGTTGAGTTAGTTAGCATCTTAATACTTGTATTAATGTTTTAAGTCTTCCGCTGAGTAACTAAGCCGGGCAAAGGGTTCGCTTGGGACTAGCAATGGTCTCCGATTGCCGTACACGTACAGTGTGTAAGCTCGGGGCATAACAAATAAAACCTTAATATTCTCAAACGACAGTGAACAATAAATAAATCAGAATTGTAAAGGATCAATAATTAGACACCCACGAAAATTAAAAAAACAAATCTTTATACCAACACAATAAGTACAAGAAATCTTTCTAGATGAATAACAAATTACAAAAGAAGTTTTGATACCATCAAAACTTTGTCTAATAAAATACACTTAAAAACCATATAAATATATATAACATAAGAACAACTAAATCAACTACGAAGTGGTATTCTACTGTAATTTGACCTGATACCAACAGAATATTAAATACAAAGCTATGTCCAAACAAAAAATACAACTGAAACCTGAATTGATCTAAAACAAAATACAAGCAATTCTTAGATACCATCAACACTCTCTTGAAACTATTTCATTTGATATTAAAAGAATCATATTGTATACTAACATAACAACAGAAATAGACTAAACAAGTAAAATTAATAATATTATAAACAAAAATAAAAAATAATATTCTGATGGATTCTGACTTGACACAAACACAATATATAACTTGACACCAAATAGTTAAACATAGCTATATACCAACACACTATATAACTGAAATATGTCTTGACTCCAACAAAATAATTAAACAGGGCAATATATAAACAGTTAATATAACTGCAAACTTTCTTGATAATAAAAAAATTACAAAACAATCTTTTATACTATCAACTCATTCACATTTGATCTCCTCAATTGCTGTAACATACTAGTTTAATAACCAATGTATTAACCTATTTCAATTTTCAAGTCTATTCCATAATATTTGTGTTAGAACGAAATAGCATATTGTATAAAAATGTCACATCCGGGGAGAACCCCCTAGAAGTAACATGGCATACTTGACCTCTCGGAGGTCTTATACAAACCCATAGCTATCATTCATTGCATTGTCATAGGTAAATTAGCGGAAAATTTAAAACTTTCTTAGCACATCATATGCTAAGACTTTACTTTCAATATATATATATATAAAGTCATAAATCATAGATAGACTCTAAGCCTCTTTGCCATCTTAGACTCAACATCATAAGAGTACATTAGGGACACGACTCATGAAACATAAAACATAAGTAGTATTTTATACACTTTACAGTAAAGACATGACTTAGGGATCCTTGGACTTACGGATTCCTTTCCTTGAGCTTAGGATTCACATATCAAGCCCTTCACCTTAGAGACCTTATTTAAGCATCCATAACTTATATATTGTGTAAAAAGTAGAGAAGAATGGTGTTACTACAAGAATGCACTAAGTATGACAACCATGAAAAAACATGCATTTAAAAGGGACATCTTACTTGAAATAATGTATTATGCCTTTTTGTGGAAACTTCATAAAACCTTGATACAATAGCATTTATATCATCCACATACTTCATATAGACATATTCAAAGTGAACTCGTTTATTTACAACTTCTTGACTTTCCCAAGTAATCCTTCTAGTTATACTTGGTGCAATTCATGAAGAATGTCCCATAACACTATTCATGCTCAAGCATCACCTTAAGACCACAAGGAAACCATATATACAACCTTTTAACTCAACTCATGCATTCATAGGACCATTTCATAAACAAAGCACACACTTTACATTTGAACTCCATATCATGCAATTCATTGCATCATGTAGACACTTAACATATTGTCATTTAAGAGAACCATAAACATATGCATATACATTAGAACACCTTCCTAGGATTCCCTTAGATTGCTACTTGTGCAATGTCTATGTGGGTTCATTACTTCCACCAATCCTAAGTATCTTCTGTTAGCTTATCCTAGTTAGGTTCCTTTACTTTACTTTAAAACCATTGTACATTTTACATTAGGGAAGCTAAGCCTTAACCGACACTAAGACCATGGGTGCTAAACATGGAATTGGGTGTTGTAGAGACTTACACAAAAGGAAGTTGTTCTTACCTAGCCAAGGTAGAACATTAACACATGCTAGCATACTAAGTGATATAACTTGCTAGATCCTATGTGGAAAGCATAGTTTATGGAACTTGGAGGCCATCATGGAAACATCAAATCTATGCCCTTGGGCTATGAGGCTATCCGTCTCATGAGATTTTGGTAGACCTTCCTTCCCACATTGGGAAGGGACACCACTCATATTCATGTTCACTCAGTGCTAAGCTAAGTTCCCTTTATTAAATGACTTTAGTAACATTACTTTATAGAATTGAGCTTTAGGAGATTGACTCCCTATATGTTTAGCTCATAGGTCATAGATGAGAGTTCATTAATCTAAATCATGTGAGAAACCCTTTCATATGGACATAGCATATATCATAAGCACTATCTAGTTTAGGGTATCCTTGGGAACACCTTACAAGTGCCCCTCTTTTGACTAGATCATAATAGATGTGTGTGTATACATATATGTGATCAATCCTTTCACATAACACTTTAAAGCCACACATGTTCATATTTCATTTCATTAATGCATAAGTGTACAAGTGTAACTATATGAGCAATGCTTTAAGATAAACACAATTATACACTAGGTATAATAATACTTCATCATACCACATACTTCACATTATACCATATAAGACATGTTCATAACATACTCATACATTCATATCCACGTACATAAGAGACCAAACCTAGGAACTATACTATCAAGGTACACATGTGCAATGTATAGAAAAGGTCCCATACCCTTGCCCATACTAGTACACCTATCAAGTCATCCTAGTTAAGGAAACACATATCATACTTTCTTTAACATAATCTTAACATGCATATTTGTAGACACTAGTGAATATGAGAACAACCTTTCATTAGACAATATGATCCTATACTACTTGTAGGCATGCATGTAGAGTGAGTGTGTGTGTGTACTTGTTAACATGATCACATAATGACTATCAACAACACATTAAGGAAGCCTCCCTCTTAGGACCACAATGCACAACCAAGCATAGACCACACAACACATAATAGCATAGGAGACAAGCCAACTTCATATTACACTTAAGATTCGTAACTTTTGCTATTCATGTGTTCACATAGGGGTACATACGTAGGGGTCATCATTTCATAATACATCATTAATAGGAGCACCTACACATAACCCTAACATGATCATTCACATGCTCATAACAATATCACATAAGCTAGATTCACAACTAGAGTAGAAGACTAGGCACAAGTTACACATAAGGTGATCATCATAATCACACACTCATATATTCATCAATTTGCCTTCAAGGCCATAGTCAACACATATATAATGATACTAAAGTAAACACCACCACCATATGTAGATCATACCATACAATGACATACAAGGCTTCATCAACTACAGAAAGAGCAACTCTTACCAATTAATCAACCCTTGATCACCTTTGATCAATACAATTATTTCATGAACAATTCAAATAAAAGTCAGTATCTAAACATACATTAACATAGATGAAACCATACTCAAATCCCTACAAGAACATGATACCAATATAGGCACTAAACCAGCAATTCAATAGAGAGTAGAGGAAATAGGCGATCTAACCGATTCCCGATAGCCTTCATCATCAATCATATTTTATCAATAATGTACTTGTTAGGCAGTAGATAAATATATCATTACTCAAAAGTAATCATGCTTTATCTAACCTAAAGTCAAGATCACATTACATACATAGCATTATCAATCAATAGACTAGAAGAACGTAGATTGATTCATACCAATCCTTCTTTACTTTGATTATACAAGATTTATACTCACAATTCAACCATTATATTAACCTAAGGCATTAACTACAAGCATCATAACCTAATCAAATTCCACTTTAATACATTTTAAGATCAATGTTACAGGGAACACATATAGGCATAACCTAGTCATGTCCATATTCATAGCTTGATCCAATTGGATCATTCATCAACAAATCATAATGAATGTACTTAAATAACAGTAGGCATGAGCAATTCAACGTAATATAATCACAATTCAACAAATAAGAAGCCACGATCACAATGCCCATGCAGGGGCTAAATCGAGTTTGGTAAGGGACATGGGTTCATAATGCAATTGGATTGAAAATCCCATTAAAACCAGTAAATTATATTAAATTTATCATGATTAGACTTTTAAAACGTTTTTAGAAAGAACCCATGGCTAGATTGAATAAGGGGAAGTTTGATCATGAAATTTCTTTTGAAAACATTGAGATTAACTCTCTAGATGGAAGGATAAGTAGAGATGAAATATAAACATAACTTAATATTGAAGAATACCTATAAAATATGATGAAGAATCCATGGGAATCCAATCTCCAAGTTGTTCTTGAGCTTCACTTTCAATGTAGGTTTCTAGGGAGAATTTGTTTTCGAGGGAAAGTCTATTTTGTGTGAATTGTATTGCGAATGGGTTGATCACGTTTTTGATCTGCTATATACACCCAAAAATAACCAAATAAATCAAGTATGGTAAGCTTAGGAAGTGAGGTGAATTTCCCATTCACCCCTTTAATGAAACAGTGCGCAGGAAGCTTGACACAGCCTGCACCAACGGCCACAATCGACGCCCAGTAGGTCCATCGATGGACCGTCTGTGGCTTTCGTCGATTGGGTATTGGCCTGTGTTTTGGCTGAGATTTATCCAGGCTAAGTGTCCATATATGACACCACCATTATGGGCAGTTTGTCATCAAACGGGGCGTCGTTTGGTTCAGTAGATTGACACTGCCAAGGCAATGTCTCGACAGCCTTTGGGTCCTTCTTGTAGGCCCTTTTGGGTGGCCCTTGGGAAGTCGTACCCGGACGTTTCAAATGTGGTTATACACATTAACGTATTGAATATCTTCCATGCAAGTTTAACCCAAAATCAACACATAGAACACATCCAAATATGCAAGGCACACTCAAGACACACATGGACGTCTCAAGGGCTAACTTTCGAACGTCTTGGACGTTTGACCTCTAAACTTCATGAAACTCCATATATTGCCTATCAACATAATAAATAATCATATAAGTTCCTCATAAACTCATGACATACAAATATAGTCACGTATAGACACATGAGGCACATAGGTTACAATTCGTCGAACGTCTTCGTCGTCCCTTGATGTTTGACTTCTAATTCACCTCAAACTTTACACACTTCCTCATTACAACCATAGAACTCATTATAGGACCTTAAACCATCAATACACCAATGTTAGTCTATGGACACCTTAACTCATTTCTGGGGTCTTACAACAAAACATATAAATCAAATACATTCTATTGTCTAAAACACCAAATAAACTGTATAAATGTAAATAACATGATGACATTTTAAACAAAAAAACAACAACATATAAACACTATTAAGCTAACCTTTGGAGCATCTGAATCTTTATTTGTTGAATATCCTTTTTAAGAGATCTCTTCAATGATACTCTTGAATGATGCATCCAAAAAAGTATTCATTTTTATTAACTGGACATCTAAGCTTTTCTCAAATTTATTCAAGTCATCACGATTCTATTAAAAATAAATAATATTATTATAATATAAATAAAAAAGTATAAATTTTAAATGATCATAAATCATTCATGCTTCTGAAAATCTTCATTACTTGTTAAATTCGAATCAACACCAACATAATGTGAAGGATTCTAAGGCAACTCCTTTTCATTCTTCCTTGTGTGACCGCATTTATTTTTCTCAACTTGTTGAATGATGAATAATTCAGATCATTAAGGTTTTCTATCTCAATAACAACATTTTCATCATCCGTCTTGAAACATATACTATAATGACAACTAGCGTACGTACCTGCGCGTTAAGTAATTATGCTATACACATGTTCAAATTTTTTAATGTAAATTAGTATATCAATGAGTTATTATTTCATGTCTATGAGATGATTTGCGAAGCAAGATTTTGTGTACATAATATTTGTAATTTATGAAAAATATCAAATATGATGCAAATTGAAAGACAAAAGGTGTATAAAATTACAAAAAAAATAAATTCAGGGGGACAATAAGTCCTTAATTTAGTTAAGGTGTGTCTCTGGGATTTTGGTCATAGTCTAGGGGATACTTGTGCATTTTCCCTTAAAAAAATAAAAATTTGAAACTGTGTTTTCAATTTTTGTTTTCCTTTTATGTTTTTGTAATTAATTTTTTATTATATAAAAATAATCTAATTTAATGGTGCTGACACGTAGGCACTTTATAATAAATATAAGTACAAGTACAAACATAACTATAATAACTTAACTAATTATAACTGATAAATTTGTATTACCTGATAGCCTTATTTTCTGAACATGCCTTTCTTTAGATGCTGAAAATAAATATTATTTTTCAAAAGTCTCAATTGAATATGTGGTGAGTAGCAGGACATGTACAAATGACGATTTAATTATTAACTTCGTTGCAACATTCGTAAAATTAAATTTACTATGCAAGAGAGAACAAAAAAACTTCACGTAACTAGGATCATTAGCTATTTGATTTGTTATTGAATCCCTTAATTGAAAAAATGATAGATTACCCAAAGGGTATATACTATATTGTCCAAAATCGACACAAAAAAGTGATTTTTAGAACATGAAAATTGTTTGGTAGAGAATAAAAAATAAATGAACTCATGAAATAAATCATCATCATATTGAACATGTCTTCAGATCAATTAACCAGACATCATTAAAAATCCTTCGAAATAATCTTTCAGCACCTAGTCAGTAGCATTCGGAAAGTAACTACTCATGAGGTTTGATGTATTCTTAGGATCATGATTAAAAATCGACGACCAACTACATTTACATTCAGTCACTATCCGAAATTCCTTAAGTCTAAAGTGAAGTTCATTGTCATTTAAATTAAAAATTAATTTTTCATCTCGACAATTAGTCGACTTATGATGTACCGAGCCTCTGATAATCTGAGGTTTTACTTTCATTTGTAGTAAATCCGAAAGATATCCAAAAACACACTAACTCTCTGGTGGGAGAACCACTACTAAAACCCGAACAAGTAACTAAGCCAAAACTAAGGCATTCAACTAAAAGAAAATGAAGTTCCCATAAACATCAAAAAGAGTTCTAAAGAACTAAACTAGATAATGCGGAAGAAAATAACACCTAGAACATGAAGGTCAATGTACCTAAACATCGAAAGTTCAAAAAGTCTAAACGAGAAGGGTCACAACCCCAACTAATGAACTATTTATCTAACTAAAGCAAATCACAAACTCTGAAATTGGTGTACATCAAAGAAAGAGAATTTCATGGCAGCTTAGAAAATGCTAGATCACCCTTGAATTCAAAATTGATGATCACAGATATTCTAAGAGAGGTCTGTCAATAGCCACCGAAAGATGTCATGTACTCAACAAAAATAAGAGCAAGTGCAAAATCAGTAGAGAACCACCGTGTACTGGTAAGATCACGTGGCTATCCACTATGTGGAACATAAACAAGTTAATACAACAATATAACCATGGAATATATCAAACATATACAATGTTGAATATCACATGCTTGAACAATACACATTTATCACAAGTAGTTTGTCCTCTCAAAGTACACTAACCCAAACTATTAGTGCACCGGAACATGGCATCCAATCATGGTTATGCCGGAACTTGACAATTCGATCCAATTTTTATGCCGTAATGTGGCAATTCCTATCCAAGTTAGTTATCTCGGAACATGGAAATCTAATTCATCAACACACGACAATCACAAACACAATTATACTCTCAAGTCATATAATTAAGAAGTGAATCATGCCATATATTCATTCATTTGTGTCATTTACAAAAAGTGTGAATCGACAATGCAACATTCGCATAAATTCATGCATAATAATGAGTCCATAACAAGAATACATTACTCAATCATGGAATTACAACCATCACATACTTCAAAACAACCTTGAAACCCGAAGAAACTTGATTATTCCCTTTACGGATTCGTTACGTTTGTTCATGGTCTACAAACAATCAATGTAATATGAGAATCAATAAACAATGACTAATTATCCGGATTACTAACAATTCTACAAACCCTAGATCAAATCCAATATCACAATTATCCAATTTGGGATTGTTTCCACCATAGAATATATAACAAAACCCTTCCCCATCGATATTAACCCATTATATAATGTTCTACGAATTGAAAAATGTATCTAGGGATTGAAAAACATACCTTTAGTCTCAAAAATGGTGAAAAACAAGTAGGCTTCGCCTTGGGTTAGTTCCTTAGCACTAAAAATAAAAAAAATATCAAATAAGATCATTTAGGAGTTTATTAACGCCATTAAGTCACATTTGGCCCACCACAGCGGCCTCGCCAAAGAGGAAAAAAGGCCCGCCAAGGTGGCATTCTCGAACTAGTGAGGTATTTCAAGAATTCAAAAATCCCCACTTCACAACACACCTCCAACTCACGATGCTCAGAAAATACTCTTTACGCTTAGATTGATTCCGAAAGTTCTACTCGTCTAAATTCAATTTCGTAAATTCATACAGATTCCTTAGCGAGTTTTCTAACTAATCATGAAATCAAAGTCATAAATAAATCACCCGATTTCTATTAGACATTCCTTCGCCTTAAAGACTCCAATTTTGTCTAAATCTGGACTAGGTTGGGAAATTTCAAGTTATGGCAAAAAAATATTATGGCCCCAAATTTCTTCCTATTAGATTTTCTATAACGACGGAATTAGGTCATTACAATAGATACCAATTTACTCATCACTCGTCTCTGAGTGACAAACTTAGGTAAAATAGCTTCAGGAAGGAATGAAGTAGCACTTGAATCGACAACAATTGGGGATACTTGTCTCTCATGACCATCTAGGTCTCCCAAATGGCTTTTTCAACTGGACGATGCTTCCACTGAACTTTCACGGACTTAATATCGTTAGTCCTCAACTTATGCACATCACGATCAAGAATTGCGATCATTTCCTCCTCATATTGGAGGTCCTTGTCGAACATAATTGAGTCTCACGTAATGATATAATCATTTTCACCATGATTACTCTTCAACATGAATACATGAAATACCAGATGAACACTATATAGGTTAGGAGGTAAAGTCAACCTATACACTATCAGACCCACACACTCAAGAATATTGAAGGGACCAGAGTATCTAGGACTTAGATTATCCTTATTACCGAATCTCATCACCCCATTCATGGGAAATACCTTACGAAGAACATTTTCAACGGATTGAAACACCATCTCTACTACCTTAGGATCTACATACTTCTTTTGTCTACTCCGGGCTGCTAGAAGCTTAGCTTGAATAATCATCACCTTATCTTGAGCATCCTTCATTAAATCAACCCCCAACAGTTTCACATCACTATCCTTAAACCATGCAATGGGTGATCTACATCCCTTCCCATAGAGTGCCTCCAATGGTGACATATCTATGCTGGAGTCATAACTATTATTATTTGAGAATTCACACAAGGGTAAAAATTTATCCTAATGTCCTCCAAAATTAATCCTACATGCTCTCAAAATGTCTTCTAGCACTTGAATAATCCTCTTTGACTGCCCGTCTGTTTGCGAGTGGAAGGTTATGCTAAAAGTGAGTTGTGTTCCTTATTCATCATGTAATTTCCCCCAAAACATAGAAGTGAATTGGGTATCACGGTATGAGATGATAGAAAGGGGTACCTCATGCAACCTTACTATCTCTTTCACTATACCTTAGCCAAATATTCAACAGTATAATCTATTCTTACCGGAATAAAATGGGTTGACTTAGCGAATCTATCAACCACTACCCAAATAGAATCAAACTTCGCCAAAGTCTTTGGAAGACCAACCACATAATCCATGCATATCCTTTCCCACTTCCATTCTTTAATTGGAATTCTTTTAAGCAAGTGTGCATGTCTTTTATGTTTATATTTCACTTGTTGACAATTTTAATACAAAGTCTGCTATATCATTGATCATGACCGACCACCAATAAATTCGTTTTAGGTCTCTATATATCTTGGTCACACCTGGATGAATAGAATATAGTGAACCATGAGCTTCTGCCAACAACTTCCCAATCAAGTCACCTACTCAAGGAAAACATATTCTCCTTTTAAAATTGAGTACACCATTTGCATCAATAGTGGTCTCTTGTGCCTACCAATCACAGTCTTCTTTCTAATCTCTTCCAAATTTTCATCTTCAAATTGTTTGTCGTTGATCGGATTAATGAATGTGACCCTCACTTCAATACTAGCTAACACCCCTGTTGCACCCCTATTTCAAACTAGCCGAAAGCGTTCTCTACATAATATGGCAAACACTATAATTTTTGGAAAAATAATTTTTGTTTTAGAGTCGCCAACTAAAGTTTAATATAAATATTAGGAAAATTATTCTTTAATATGTAGTAAACTTTTTTTTGATTTGCGGAACAAGTGATATTCTGATTAAGGGTTTTGGTACTCAAGGGGAAGGTATTAAGAATATCTCTGAGTATATCTAAAGATAGTCCTTCTACTGACTTTTGGAAAAATATAATTCATAAAACTTTTTTACTTATTTGCTTTAAAATCAATGATAAGTAAATTTTATTAGTTTAAGAAAAACAGTAAAAATACAAGGTACGAAATATATATCTATTAAATAAAATTCATAGTAGTATGTATATCATATGGAAAATAAATAAATAAATAAGTGTATTAAAAATGTATGACAATTTGATATGTTAAAATATAGACGTGTCTTTTATAAATGTACCCAAAATAAATGTTGAGTTTAAAGGATATAGAAATTTATCGTTTAATTATATATAGATTTAAGAAGTGAAAGAAAAATAAAATAAAATAAAATAGTAGACGGGTGACAATATGTAGTAAAATAATGTGTATATTAAACTATAGGTATTTATAAATTATAAAAAAAAAGTAACTTTTGTAAAACTGGTAGTAGATATAAGAAAAATAATATGAAGTGTAAAAAAATATGAAGTTACGTTAGAGAATAATTGAGAAATATATAGTTTCTACCTTTATGTGTATATATATGTATGCACCTTGTATTCTGAACCTTCTGGCATGTCTTCTTTGGAGCAACAAACTAAAGCTTTTGACGTCAAGAGATTTCAACTTCGAACTCAAAGTTAACACTAAAATAGATTCGCTGGATTGTTGTTAGGTCATTTGTTTTTTTTTGTTTTTTTTGAATTCTCTTACTTATACTCGGATGTTGACGGAAATATCTCAATTTTTTTGCCCCCCCTTTCCCCGTTTGAGAACCAAATGGTTTCCTTTTATAGTCAATTTACGCTCTAAGAATTAAAAAGTTGAACTCTTGGAAACCTCCAATCTCAAAGCAAAGATCAAAGCAATTACAAAGGAGAAGAAAAACTTTGGAAAATGTTACTTTTTCGGGTTGAGTGAAAAGGGTGAGTGATAGATGGGGCAAGTAACCGCCGGAATTGATGGGAAAGGAACCGCCGCATGGGGTATCACGTGGCGCGGTGATGATAAAAGACGTCTTGAGGCGGCCATAGAGAAAACTAGCTAGGTAGCCCGAGAGAGAAGGTGGGAGGCGCACGGGTTTATGGATAAGACATTATGAGGAAGAAGATGAGAGAGTAGCTTGAGGCGTCATTTTGGGGAAGAGTAAGCGGCGTGATTTCTGGGTAAAAACAAAGTATAGGGGATTGCAGAGTCTATTTTGGGAAGGTTGAAAATTCTTGGCTATTTTAAGTCATCTCATCTTTTTATCAGACGATTAAGATAACTCAGGAATTAAAAGGCAAAGTTATATATATATATATATATATATATATATATATATATATACATATATATATATACATATATATATATATACATATATATATATACACGCACAATCTTAAAAGCTTGATTCAAGTGTTGGCTACCCAAGTTGCTAGGGATACAACGGTGCAAGTGAACCCCAATGCTAATACCACCGCTTCAAGGATTAGGGGTTATACGAGGAGGAATCCACCTATTTTCTATTGTTCTAAGGAGGAGGATTACCAACAAGGGTTCTTTTATGAAGTGTTCAAGGGTTTTGATGCTATGGGTGTTTCTTCTCAAGAAAAGGCGGAACTAGACTCCTACCAACTCAAAGATGTAGCTCAAGTGTGGTATGAGCAATGGAAGGATGGGAGGCCGGTTATAGAAGGCCGGATTACTTGGGGATATTTTAAAATGCCTTTCCTTGATATGTTCTTTCCCTTGGAACTAAGTAAGAGGAAAATGGAAGAATTCATCAACCTTTGTCAGGGGGTATGAGCGTGAAGGAGTATAGCCTCAAATTCACTCATCTATTAAAGCATGCTCCTACTATGGTTGCGGATTCTAGGGCCAAGATGAAAAAAATTGTCATGGTGATATATGATCTTGTAGTTAATGAATATAGGTCGGCTATGTTGATTCCTAGCATGGACATCTCTCGTCTCATGGTTCATGCCAAACAAATTGAGGAGCAAAATCTTAAGCAAGTTGGTAGGGAGTTGAAGAAGGTGAGAACCAAAGTGGGGAATTCTTCTAAGAATAGGTATGAGGTTCAAGAAAAACCAAGGTTCAAGAAGAGGTTTTCTAATCAAGGATTTTCTAATGCTCCAAGGGACAATAAGAGTAAGGTGGTTACTCCCAAGCCCGAAGAGGGAAAAGGTTGTAGTTCTTATGTTGATAGGCCTCTTTGTTCTAAATGTGGTAGAAGACATGATGGCAAGTGCCATGTTGGTTAGGGTAATTGCTATAGTTGTGGAAAGAGTGGTCACATCAAGAGAGATTTCCCTATGATGAGGACTCAAGAAAGGGAAAATTTTCAATCTCAAGCAAGTTCTCCAACCCCGGATGCTCCTAAAAAGAATCACTTCTATGCTCTCCAATGCCGAAGTGATCAAGAGAGCTCAACAGGCGTGGTCATCGATATTGTAAAATTATTTTCCTTTGATGTATATGTTTTGTTGGATCCGGGATCTACGTTGTTATTTGTGACCCCTCTTGTAGCCATGAAATTTGATATACTACCCGACATCTTAGATGAGCCTTTCTCGGTTTCTACCATGGTGAGTGATTCCGTAGTGGTAAAAAGAGTCTATAAAGGGTGTAATATTTCCTTGCCTAATAGAGTTATGTTAGTTGAGTTGATAGAACTTGATATGTCAGATTTTGATATTATATTGGGAATGGATTGGTTGTATGCGTGTTTTTCCTCTATTGATTGTAGGTCAAGGGTGGTCAAATTTCAATTTCGAAATGAAGCCGTTTTTGAGTGAAAGGGAGGAAACTCAAATCATAGGGTTATGATCATTTCTTGTCTAAAAGCTTGCAAGTTAATTGCAAAGAGTTGTCTCTATTACATAGTCAGAGTTATGGATCTTGAATCCGAGGTCCCTTCCATAGAGTCGGTACCCGTGGTGAGGGATTTTACGGAAGTATTCCCCGATGATCTTCTTGAAATTCCTCCCGAATGAGAGATTGACTTTGGTATAGATCTATTACCCGATACACAACCTATTTCAATCCTTCCTTATCGGATGGCCCTGGACGAGTTGAAAGAAATAAAGTCTCAACTCAAAGATTTGCTAGATAAGGGTTTTATTCAACCAAACATATCTCAATGGGGTGCCTCGGGATAATTCATAAAGAAGAAGGATGTGTCTTTGAGAATGTGTATCGATTATCACCAATTGAACAAAGTCACTATAAAGAATAAGTACCCTCTCCATAGGATTGATGACCTATTTGATCAACTCCAAGGAGCTAGCTACTTTTCAAAGATTGACTTAAGGTCAGGTTATCACCAACTTAGGGTGAGAGAGGTTGATATTCTAAAAATGGCATTTTGAAGAATATATAGTCATTTCAAATTCCTAGTTATGTCATTTGTCCTAACCAATGCCCCGGTGGATTTCATGGACATCATGAATCGAGTTTTTAGAAAGTATGTTGATTTGTACATGATTGTCTTTATTGATGATATTTTAATATACTCAAGGAGTGAGGATGATCATATGGATCATTTGATAATAGTTTTGCAAGTTCTCAAAGATAACTAACTTTTGCTAAGTTTAGCAAGTGTGAGTTCTTGTTGAGGTCGTCGGCTTTTGTTGGTCACATTATCTCTAGTAAAGGGGTTGAGGTCTATCCGAGAAAGACGAAACTAGTCAAAAGTCGGCCTAGACCTTTGAGTCCTACCGACATTCAGAGTTTTCTAGGGTTGGCTGGCTACTATCGGAGGTTTGTTGAGGGATTTTCGTCTATCGCATCTCCATTAATGGTCGGATTCTTGTGAGAAGAGCTTCCAATTATTCAAAGACTCACCGCCACTCTGGTATTGACTTTACCGGTGGGTACCAATGGATTTGTGGTTTATTGTGATAGCTCCCGAGTGGGTCTAGGATGTGTGCTTATGCAACGTGGCAATGTCATTATGTATGCCTCTAGAGAACTTAAGCCACATTGAGGAATTATACAACACACGACCTTGAACATGCGTCCGTGGTGCTTGCTTTAAAGATTTCAGACACCGTCTATATGGGGTGCATGTTGACGTGTTCACAAATCATAGGAGTCTAGAATATGTATTCACGCAAAAAGACTTGAATTTACGCAAAAATACTTGAATTTACGCAAAAAAAAAAGAGGGTTAAAGTTTTTAAACAATTATGATATAAGTGTCCTTTACAATCCAGGGAAAGCTAATGTGGTGGTAGATGCTTTGAGTCGAGTATCCATGGGTAGCGTGACGCATGTTAAAGATGATAAGAAAGAGCTAGTGAAACAGGTTCATAGGTTGGCTCGGATGGGAGTCCGACTAGAAGACTCTCTAAAAGGTAGTGTCATGGTTCGCCATAACTAGGAGTTGTTTCTAGTGGCTGGGGTGAAATCCAAACAAAACCTTGATCCTCTATTGATAGAGTTAAATAAAACGGTCCTTAGTAAAGCTAATAAGTGCTTCTTTGAAGGGGAAGATGGGGTGCTTAGGCACCAAGGGGGATTGTGTGCACCGGATGTGGATGGGTTGAGGGAATTGATCATGGAAGAGGATCATGGATCCCAATATTCCATTAACCCGGGTGCCACAAAGATGTACCGCGACTTACGAGAAACATATTGGTGGAACGGTATGAAAAGGGACATAGCAGATTTTGTTGCTAAGTGTCTGAATTGCCAACAAGTAAAAGTGGAGCACCAAAGGCCGGGTGGCTTGACTCAAAATATAGACATTCACACATGGAAGTGTGAGGATATTAACATGGATTTCATAGTTAAGCTTCCTCGTACCCGAAGGCAACATGACTCAATATGGGTTATTGTGGATAGGTTGACCAAGTTCGCACATTTTCTTCCCGTCATAGTCACATATTCGGCGGAAGATTATGCAAAATTGTACCTCAAAGAAATAGTGAGATTGAACAGAGGTACTCAATTTACCTCCCATTTTTGGATAGAGGTACTCAAAATTGTACCCTTTGAGGCACTTTATGCGAAGAGGTGTAGATCGCCGGTTGGGTGGTATGAGGTAGGGGAGTTTGCTCTACTGGGTCCCGATTTGGTTTATGAAGCTCTGTAGAAGGTTCAGATTATAAGAGATAGACTAAAAGTGGCTCAAAGTCAACAAAAATCCGATGCCACTAATAGAAAAAGGGACATTGTGTTTGAAGTAAGAGATTTGGTCTATTTGAAAATTTTACCCATGAAAGGGTGATGAGGTTTGGAAAGAAAGGGAAACTTAGTCCCCGTTATGTGGGGCCGTATGATAATTTGAAGAGGGTTGGGAGTGTTGCCTATGCATTGAAATTGCCAAATGAGTTGTCAATGATTCATCCGATATTCGATGTATCTATGCTTAAGAAGTGTATAGGCGATGTGGTGTTCGTTCTTCCTCTAGAAGGTTTGAGGGTAAAGGAGGACCTTTCATATGAGGTGGTCCCGGTTGAGATCTTGGATCGCCAAGTCAAGAAATTGAGGAATAAGGAGGTTGCCTCCGTAAATGTTCTATGGAGGAACCACCTTGTTGAGGGTGCAACATGGGAGGCCGAGCCCGACATGAAGACCCGTTATCCTCATCTTTTCCCCCTTACTCCTAGACAAGATTAAGGTTAGTAATTCCTTATATAATTATTCTGAATAATGTTGAACTTATCATGTTTTTCTAAATATGTGCATATTGTAGTAGAAATTCATGCCTAAGTTGAGTTCTTGTCATTCCATGAAATATGTTTAATATGGTGGCTTTCAGTTTAGTGTGTTGTGTGCTATGAGTATTCATGAAAGATTATAATGAGCATAATTTATATTGTTTTCATAAGAATCAACATGTCAACTTTTAATGTTCATATTGAGCTTATATTGAAATGGAGAAGGTAGTAGCTACTTATATGATTTGAAAAGTTGATCTTTTGTTATGTTATGTGTGGATTAAGTTCCTATTTGTAAATGGTATATTTATTTTTTTGAAAAGAGTTGTTATTTTCTCTTATGAGCTGTGACTCATTATGATATTGTTTGTTGGTTGGCTTCAAGTTTTGAGTCATTCCTCCTAAAGAAAGGTTTAGAGTGTCATTCGGGGACGAATGTTCCTAAGGGGGAGTATTGACACACCCCGAAGTTTCCATGACCTATTCTAGAGCTTAATATGTTGAATAATGATGGTTTTAGACCTACATAAGTATAAATAACTTGTTTGAGAACTTTTGGAGCCATAGCATTGAAGAAAGGCCTTAAAGTCTGAAAAGTAGCAAAATTTAACTAATTAACGTCCCTATGTTTGGGAAAGGTTTCAGAGGGTCAAATGAAGTCTAAAACTTTTAAAAAGACTTTGTATAGGTAGAGTGTAGTATATAGAGTCTAAAATTCCGATAACGACACCCCAAGGACCGCCGGAAGGGTCCTTGGGAAGGACCCCAATATGGGTGGGCAGGCTGCCAAAGTAGCCTGCGAAAGTCAAGAACCGGAGGGCTACTGTGAGACGCGCAGACAACACGGACCTCACTGCTCAAATTATTTTTGGGAAATAAAGTGTGTGTTGTCCCCGCGACGCGGAGCCACTTCCCTGATTCGTAAAAAGTCGTATAGATGTTTTGACTTCACAAATAAACCAATTTAAATGAGGGGTCTTTTGGGTAACTTAATGGGTTACTATATAATGTATTAGGGTCAGTTTTAGGTCAATTTTATCACTATAATAAAGTCCCACTAGTTGAACTCAAAAAACTCTCTCTTTCCCGATATTCTCTGTTCCTCTAAAACTCCATTGAAGGCCATTAGACCTCCAAGAACAAGATCAAGACTTAAAGTTTTTCAACCCAATTTCGTGGCTTTATCATATATAAGATATGGTTTCTTTCACTCTTGGTATTCTTTTCCCCAAGAGGTCCTTCAAAAGATGATTTCTAAATCCCCCAAAAACAAGGGTTTTTCTCCTCACAAGGGTCTTGTTTCTAAAAAAAATTGTCAGTTAATTGTTATGAATTATGATGAATTAATGTTGTTTAAGTATGAATTAATGGTTAATTGATGAATTTCTATGAGTTTTCTCTTGACCCATGTCTTTCCCCAAAATCCCTAATTTCGTGGATAGATTAACGTGAATTGTTAAGGGTGATGAACATGTCACTTGCTTATTTTGATTTTAGTTATGTTAATACTTCATGAATTCACCTATTTCATATGTTGATCGTGAGTTCTTGGTTATTGAAGTATGAAGTCCCATGAAGGGCATTAGGTATGATCTTTATTCTCCTTTGATCTCAATTATGCAAGGTGAAATCTACTTATGTGATAATGATGTTATAGCTAATTGTGTTGTTTTGATGTTGGTGACAAGGATCCCTCATCCCTAACCCTAGATCTACGATTTGGTTATGAAGTATTGATGATGTTATGGTATGATCATTATATGATTGAATGTAGTCTCTCATGATTATAATGTTGGGTCTAAATGTGAAAGGATAGTTCTCACTTATGATCACCTATGAGCAATTATGATAAAATGTTCACCTAAGGGTCTAGAAGATGCTAATGTGAACTTGTATGATGATATATGATGATTATTAAAGGGAATAATTGCTTAGCACTGAAAGGCCATATAAATTAGGTGGAGGTCTCACGCTAATAAGTCCGGCCTCCCACATGGGTTTCTTCACGTTAGTAAGTCCGGATTCCCAATATATGTGTTGTCTCATGAGATGGAAACCCTCTCGTTAGTAAGTCATGGTTTCTAAAAGCAATCTCCTTGCCCTTAACTATGTGCCCGCATAGGACTCTATCTTAGTGGATCCACCAAGATAGCTACGTACGAATGGTTGCACATTAGGCAAATGTTAACCCTCTCTTTTCGGTGTGTGAGTAGAAAACCGGATTCCATGTAGCTCACATGGTCTCATGTCGGTTATGGTACTTATTTCCCTAAACAAAAGGTATGAACAAGTTATGTAAGTGAACTTCTATTAGGGTTGTCTTAAAGGTTATTACATAGTGTGAGGGAGGGTATGTGACTTCTCTTACACATTGCACATGTGGGATCCTATAGGATGATTCTAGTAGTGTTCTTTTATGATTATGATTATGACTATGATTATGTTGACAAGCTATGAATAGTATTGACGTATGAAGCATGATATATATGAGAATATGTTGTAAGTATGAAGTGGGTTGCTTAATGTGATACTTAGCTTGGAATAGCGTTATGGGGCTTTATTTTTGGCATTGCACAAGTGTTGCTTGAGTTATTTATATGTTGATATGATTATGATATTCCTTATTTGGGTATATTGAATTGTTGGTCATTGTGCATAGTTTTGACTAAATGGTACCTTTTCTCATGCATTAATGATTTTTTTGCATAGGGACCATACTTAGTACATGTGGTTTGTACTAACCCACATTTCTTACCCTTTTCCCCAAACATTGTAGGTTCGGGCCATTGAGGTATCACTGAGGCTAAAGCAAGAGGGTTTGTACTAGACTCTCCAAGTTTTGGTAGGCCCTCTAGTTTGAGGATGCTACCACACACTCTATCTTAATAATACTTGTATTGTCTAGTAGACATCCATTTGTTTCCTATTGTTGAAGATATTGATCTAAGCCCTATGTGGCAACTGTGGATTTGTATAAGGACTTTGCCCAGATTGTTTGACTTCCTTTAAATGGTTGATATGAGACAAAGTATTAGACTAAATTCCTATGCGTTTTTATGGTCTATTGCGAGAAAGCTATGTATGCTTCATATGTAGAGGTCTATGTAAACCTCCATTCTATAAAAGTAAAAGATTAAATTTTTCCGCAATTTTTACTTATGATTTGCTATGACGAGTGCTAAGAGGCTTGTCTTAGACAACATAGACGGCGACGACGCCGGTTACGCCTAGGGGGTACTTTGGGTCGTAACATAAAGTCAACACCGGAGTAGAAGTAAGCCTATCTTTCAAGATTTGGAAGCTTCTTTGACATGCCTCCGACCACTAAAATTTCATACTCTTATGGGTCAAGGTAGTCAAGGGAGAAGCAATGGATGCAAAACAATCCACAAACCTCCTATAATAACCCGCTAGAACCAAGAAACTTCTAATGTCGGTTGGAGTTAAGGGTCTAGGAAAATTTTTCACCGACTCTATTTTCCTTGTATCAACCTTAACTCCCTCACTAGAGATGATATGACCAAGAAACGTCACTGTCACACCCGGACTTCATACCCCGGATGAGACCGAAGTCGTTAACCTCTCAGAAGTCACAAACAAGCCTCTTCTTAGCATTCGTCATAACATGCGATAATAAAATTGCGGAAAGATTAAAAACTTATAATATACTAATTGAAGTATACTTAGACTTCATACTTAATATTCATATGGTGATCTAAAACTTCTCTCACATAATAAAACCATCTAAGAGTGCAAAGCCAATAATAATCAATATGACATATAGGCCTTAATACAAAAGAATCCACAGAACATAGTGGAATACCGTATTCTAAAAACTACTAAATCTTCATAAGGCTGGAAAATTGAAATGGTAACGTCCAGAACTTGAGGACCTACCATGACTTGGAGAAAGAGTTCCAAGCTTCTTCAAATCGACCTGCTTAACTTCAATGGTCGGAACCTACAGTTGTTGTAAAATAAAAGAAATGGGGTTAGTACGCCACATGTACTAAGTATGGGTATATGCACATAACACATAGGGACATGCATAAAAAAGGATCATTTATCATCTCTTTAGAAAACATGCTAAGTCATATAAAAGTCTTCAATGCACATACCATATAACACATACAAGTTAAAGCATGATCATGATCAAAGACATATTCTCATAGAGTCATGTTAATATTTCATATTCAATAAATCATATAGACACAACATATAAAATATTTACCAATGATCCCATCCCCAACCTACAAGTGCAATGGTCATGTGAAGCCGCATAATCCCACACAACTAAGTAGATAAGATAGGAGACCATAAGTAAAGCTTTGCTTCATATAACTTCTAACATAGTTAGTAATCATTAACATAGCAATATAGCCAAATAACATATTTATCATAATAGCCAACATTCGTATAAAAGTAACATCATATATCATAAACATAATCTTTCATATCATCATATTACATATGAACAATCTCCTAGTATTTCCCTTAGAGTCATCTTGTGCAATGTCTAGGTAGCGTCCCATACCACTACCTATACTAAGCCAACTCCTCAAGTAACCCTAGTCAATGTTCATTTACTTGTCTTTCATTTTACATGAGGGAACATAAGCATTAACCAACATAGCTTAACATGGAATCCGGTACCTTCCCCACACCGAAGAGAGGTGGTCCTACCGGCCAAAGTAGAACCGAACATGACGTAGCTTTCTAGGTAGATTCACTAGCTAGTATCCTATGGTGGCAGCATAGTTCAAGAACTAGGAGATGTATTAGAGACCCATAGTTCCACGTTAACTGGCAGCCTCAATCTCGCGAGAATCATTGTGAACCTACTTTCCCAAGATTGTCACACCCGGACTTCATACGCCGGATGAGACAGTCGTCGTTAACCTATCAGAGGTCGCAGAAAAGCCTCCAGCATTCGTCATAACATGTGATCATTAAAATTGTGGAAAAATTAAAAACATTTAATATACTAATGAAGTATACTTAGGCTTCACACTGAAGATTCATAACAACATACGATATTCTAAAACTGTCTCACATATATAGAAACCATCTAAGAGTGCAAATCTGGACTTAGCCAATAGATATTCAATGTGCCATATAGGCCTTAATACAAAATAATCCAAAGAACATAACGGAATAACGTATTCTAAAAATTACTAAATCTTTAAAAGGCTGGAAATTGAAATGGTAACGTCCCGAACTTGAGGACCTACCATGACTTGGAGAACGAGTTCAAAGCTTCTTCAACTCGACCTGCAATGGCCGGAACCTATAGTTGTAGTAATATAAAGTAATGGGGTTAGTACGCCACATGTACTAAGTATGGGTATATGCACATAACACGTAGGGACATACATGAAAAAGTATCATTTATCATTCCTTAGAAAATATGCTAAGTCATATGAAAGTCTTCACTACACATACCATATAACATATAGAAGTAACGATTCCATCACTTAAAGCATGATCATAATCGAAGGCATGTTCTCATAAAGTCACATTAACAATTAATATTCAATAAATCATATAAACATAACATACAAAACACTTACCCCATCCCACCTAACAAGTGCAATGGGCATGTGAAGCCCCATAACCCCACACAACCAAGTAAACATGATCATGAGCTCTTATATTATTAGAGAATTGTCCTTTCATCATAACCTTTCATACGTGAGATCATAATAGCCAACATTCGTATAAAAGTAACATCATATATCATAAACATAATCTTTCATATCATCATATTACATATGAACAATCTCCTAGTATTTCCCTTAGAGTCATCTTGTGCAATGTCTAGGTAGCGTCCCATACCACTACCTATACTAAGCCAACTCCTCAAGTAACCCTAGTCAATGTTCATTTACTTGTCTTTCATTTTACATGAGGGAACATAAGCATTAACCAACATAGCTTAACATGGAATCCGGTACCTTCCCCACACCGAAGAGAGGTGGTCCTACCGGCCAAAGTAGAACCGAACATGACGTAGCTTTCTAGGTAGATTCACTAGCTAGTATCCTATGGTGGCAGCATAGTTCAAGAACTAGGAGATGTATTAGAGACCCATAGTTCCACGTTAACTGGCAGCCTCAATCTCGCGAGAATCATTGTGAACCTACTTTCCCAAGATTGTCACACCCGGACTTCATACGCCGGATGAGACAGTCGTCGTTAACCTATCAGAGGTCGCAGAAAAGCCTCCAGCATTCGTCATAACATGTGATCATTAAAATTGTGGAAAAATTAAAAACATTTAATATACTAATGAAGTATACTTAGGCTTCACACTGAAGATTCATAACAACATACGATATTCTAAAACTGTCTCACATATATAGAAACCATCTAAGAGTGCAAATCTGGACTTAGCCAATAGATATTCAATGTGCCATATAGGCCTTAATACAAAATAATCCAAAGAACATAACGGAATAACGTATTCTAAAAATTACTAAATCTTTAAAAGGCTGGAAATTGAAATGGTAACGTCCCGAACTTGAGGACCTACCATGACTTGGAGAACGAGTTCAAAGCTTCTTCAACTCGACCTGCTTAACTTCAATGGCCGGAACCTATAGTTGTAGTAATATAAAGTAATGGGGTTAGTACGCCACATGTACTAAGTATGGGTATATGCACATAACACGTAGGGACATACATGAAAAAGTATCATTTATCATTCCTTAGAAAATATGCTAAGTCATATGAAAGTCTTCACTACACATACCATATAACATATAGAAGTAACGATTCCATCACTTAAAGCATGATCATAATCGAAGGCATGTTCTCATAAAGTCACATTAACAATTAATATTCAATAAATCATATAAACATAACATACAAAACACTTACTAATGATCCCATCCCCAACCTACAAGTGCAATGGGCATGTGAAGCCCCATAACCCCACACAACCAAGTAAACATGATCATGAGCTCTTTTATATTAGATGAGAATTGTCCTTTCATCATAACCTTTCATACGTGAGATTTACATGGCATAATTATCTTGTGTAAAGCATACAAGAGAGTATCATAACTTGCATATTCATATTCTTATCATAATCTCACAATTTACATGTTCATAGTCCAGCATATATACATAGCAACATCATACATACTTTCATAAGATAGACTAATGACTTATAGGCTAGCATAAACATCTAAGAGTAATCACGTTCAGAAGACTTACCTCTTGCTTCCAAGAATCTTATTGATCATGCAATATTCATTCATACATAGTGAAATACTCAATGACATAATCAAGAACAACTCATAAAATCATGTACAAGATCAATGCATAACATAGAAGAAGGTAAACGGGTCATTAAAGGGTTCATTCAAACCTTAAATTCTAACCCTAAGGTTTTCACGTTATCAAACACTACAAATAACCCATTAAAAATCAACACATAGAGAAACATCATGTATCACACGTTATTCAAACATTATCAATAAATTATTCAACAATTCATGAGAAATTAGATGTAGAAAACGTTTACTTTTCATTGAAAATCATAAATCTAGGGTTAGGAAGAAAATCCGTTTTGTAGAGTAAAAACCTTAGTATTTGAAGTTCTTGAGAACTTATCTTGAAAGGACCTCTTGGGTAAAGGAATCCCAAGAGTGAAAACCCATACCTTATTGATGAAGAATCCATGAAATCTGGTTGGAAACTTCGAAACTTCGTCTTCTTCCTTAAGCTTTTCTACTTCTTCAATGGAGTTTGGAAAAGATGGTGTTCTTGAGAGATTAAGAGAATTTTGTTTGATTTTGATTTGGGATATGTAATTGTGGTCTAATACTGACCTAATATCAATATATAGACGTCCAAGTATTACCCTAAAGACCTTCCATTTAAATCACCAAAATGCCCCTCCTAAATTGACTACAACTAGGAGAACATTTGACTAAGGGTTTTTTGTTTGACTAGGACTTAAATGAATTAATTAAGTTTTTAATTTAATTAATTAAGTGACCTAGGGTAATTACTAATGTACCCCTAAGTCTTTAGGTCCATAACCAACCCATTTGGACTATCCTAGGTTAGGTACTAGGATGTTTCTTTAGTTAGTTATTCGGTTAGTGTACCCGATTAGGTCTTAGGATTTTGGGCACACTAGTTAGTTAATTTTTATTAGTACTAGGTTAGATAGTTAGTTATGGACGTTATTTAGGACCTAGAATAGGTTAGGAGGCTCGGCCCCACTTGGCTTGGTCCGAAACGCCTGCCCTCTAACCGCCCTAATCGAAACAGTTGGGCTTGTCTTTCGGCCAATTGCACATGTGCTTGCACATGTGTTGTTGTGCACTTTCCTAACCGTGCACTTCTGTAAAGTTCACTTGTTGTCCAAGGATCCTCATTATGTCCTTGGGAAATGCTTAATTTACATGACCATTTAAATGATCATGTGCTATGGTGCCTAGGCTTGACACTTGGATGCTCGTACCTAATGTGCTAAGAATTCAATAATTTTAGCTTAGGGTCTTCATTGCAGGTACAATTCCTAAACAAGCTTGGATTGGAGTGTATGTCAAGATACTTGTTAAAACATAAAATTTGGCTAACAACCTTAAGCCAATATTCTCTAACATGCCCAATATTACTCAATATTGGGCATTGGGATGCCTATGTACCTCAATACGTATTCTTAAAACCTAATAGACTCTTCACTAGACAAGTACATTTTCCGGAAACATCATTTTAAGCATTATTAAATAGATTAATCCCTAGTATAAGTCATGGAATTTCCGGAGTGTTACATTATCCCCCCCTTGGGAACATTCGTCCCCGAATGACACTGAAATCTTTTGAGGGTAGGAAAAAGACTCAATACTAGAAGCACAACCAGCACATAACATATCATTACATTTAGTACTCAATTCATGATGCACAAACATATAAGAGCTACATATTCATAACACATAGTGAGGAATTTCCTTCTCAACCTTATCATAAGCTCAAAAATGCATCAAAGAGTTACCATGCTATCTATATTCTGAAGATAACAACAAAACAACAAAATTTCAAGAAAACATATGCATACAAGTTTCACATAAGTGCGAGAATAGATTATGAAAACATCTTCTTAAAAGTCTAGTTGGTACTATCTTTTACCAAAACATGCACCTATTTAGTAAACAAGTTAAATTTTTCATTCTTGTTAAATTGGGCATGAAGTCTTTATAAGCCAATCTTTATTGTTTATGCCCATTCTTTGTTTATTTGCATAATATATAGTTCTTGGGGAATATATTCATACTCCAATATTGGCATAAACCAATAACTGTTAAAACTTCATTCTTATCCAACACTGATGATTTGACATTCTCATGCTTTGCTTACTTAGTTCACCTTGAACTTACCCTTCTTCTTCTTTCTTTTTTACTTTCTAACTGAAATATTGAGCATTATACATGCTACTAAAAACGTAAATATGGAGAACTAGGGAGATTAACATTCGACAATTTCATTGGGAACAACCCTAGTTTCAATTTTATTGAATTCAATACGTTTTAAAAGCCTCCTTTATCCCCACCACATGGTATAAGTATCCCTTGGTCAAGCAACGCATAAACATAAACAGAGAAAACTTGTAACATACCTGTCACAACGTCGGGAGATCTTTCTTGTTCACCCCTACCCTTGAGTGCATAGAAACGGTTCCTTTTTGGAGCTTCATAATTAGGAACGTTTGGTTGAGCCTGATTATTACCCTTACCTTAGACTCTAATAGTAGGATAATCTTTCACAATATGACCACCTTTGCCACAACCATAGCAACTATTAGTCCCAACAAGACATTCGCCCCCATGCTTCTTACCACACTTACCATAAGTTGGTCTTTCTCTTGGGGATCAACTTTTATCCCCTCTTGAGGTTCGGGTTTAAAATCTCTATCATTGCCAATCTTGGATAAATTTGAAGGAACTTTGTTTGAAAACCTCTTCTTAAACTTAGGCTTGTCTTTAACATCAAGACTACTTTTAGGAGAACCAGTCTCAAAAGACTTTGCCTTCTTAACTTCCCGATTTCTCTTCCTTAGGCTACTTTCCTCAACCTGTTGAGCATGAACCATTAACCTACAAAGATTCATATTGTCATGAAGCATGGCTGCATGACATTCTTCTTCAAGCTCTTCGGACAGGCCCGTTACATAACGGCTGATCTCATCCCTAGCATTAGAAACCAAAGAAGAAGCATATTTTGACAACTTAATGAACTTCTAGGAGTATTCCTTAACACTCATATCTCCTTGACGAAGGTTGATGAACTCCTCTACCTTAGCTTCTCTTTGTTTTCTTCGAAAGAATCTGTCAAAGGCCTTCTTGAAGATCTCCCAAGTCACGGGACCATCTTCTCAAGCCCTACTATTATTCCACATATTGTACCAAGTCTAAGACACGTCATTGAGTTGATAATAAGCAAGTTCAGCCTTCTCAGTAGTACTCAACCCCATAGCAAACAAAATCTTGTAGACCTCATCAAGGAGATCTTGAGGGTCTTCATCAACTTTTGATCCAAAGAACATGGGAGGGTTCATCCTAGTAAAATCTCTTAAACTGCTAGGGTTCTCTCGAGGTGCAACTTCTCTATTAGCTTGAGCCGTGATGGCTTGAGCTTGGGTGGTGATGGCTTGGGCCATTTGAAACAGGGCTGCCCTCACCTCACCATCCGTAATAACTGGAGGATTCACCGGAACTTGATCATTTGAAACAACTTTCACTTCAGAATCATTTCGGTTACCTTGCGGAGTAGCTCCCGCATTCGCAATCTCTTCCCCTACTCTTCTAGCGGCTGTCCTTCTTGTGTTCTTCGCCTATATACACAAGAAAGATATTAGATTCTAAAATACACACAGTGTCAAAGCTCTAGAGACACTAGGTAATGTGGTTTAGTGAGACATTGACCCTAGTATATTTCACCTCATGCTCTAATACTAAGATTATGATTCAAATACTTAACCTCATGCTCTAATACCAAGTTTAAGATTCCAATACTTAACCTCATCCTCTGATACCAAGTTTAAGATTCCATTTAACCTCATCTTCTGATACCAAGTTTAAAATTCCAGATTTAACCTCATGCTCTGATACCATGTTTGTCACACCCAGACTTCATAACCCGGATGATAGCGACGTCGTTAACCTCTCAGAGGTTGCAGACAAGCCTCTTAGCATTCGTCATAACATGTGATCATTTAATATTGCGGAAAAATTAAAAACTTTTAATATAATAATGAAGTATACTTAGACTTCATACTTAAGATTCATAAAGACATACGATATTCTAAAACTGTCTCACATATATAGAAACCATCTAAGAGTGGAAATCTGGACTTAGCCAATAGATAGTCAATATGCCATATAGGCCTTAAAACAAAAGAATCAAAAGAACATAACGGAATAACGTATTCTAAAAACTACTAAATCTTCATAAGGCTGGAAATTGAAATGGTAATGTCCCGAACTTGAGGACCTACCATGACTTGGAGAAAGAGTTCCAAGCTTCTTCAACTCGACCTGCTTAACTTCTATGGCCGGAACCTACAGTTGTAGTAATATAAAGTAATGGGGTTAGTACGCCACATGTACTAAGTATGGGTATATGCACATAACACGTATGGACATGCATGAAAAAGTATCATTTATCATTCTTTAGAAAAAATGCTAAGACATATGAAAGTCTTCACCGCACATACCATATAACATATAGAAGTAATGATTCCATCACCTAAAGCATGATCATACTCGAAGGCACATTCTCATAAAGTCACGTTAACAATTCATATTCAATAAATCATATACACATAACATACAAAACACTGACCAATGATCCCATCCCCAACCTACAAGTGCAATGGTCATGTGAAGCCCCATAACCCCACACAACCAAGTAGATAAGATAGGATACCATAAGTAAAGTTTTGCTTCATGTAACTTGTAACATAAGTAGTCATCACTTCATATAGCAAATACCAAATAACACATTCATCATAATTACCAACATTCACATAATATTAACATCATATATCATAAGCATATATCTTTCATATAATCATATTGCATAAGAACAATATCCTAGGATTTCCCTTAGAGTCAACTTGTGCAATGTCTAGGTAGCGTCCCATACTAAGACAACTCCTGAAGTCACCCTAGTCAATGTTCGTTTACTTGTCTTTCGTTTTACATGAGGGAACATACGCATTAACCGATATAAACCATGTGAGCAAAACATGGAATCCGGTGACCTCCCAACAGCGAAAAGATGTGGTTCTACCGGCAAAGTAGAATCGAACACGACACAACTTTCTAGGTGGATCCACTAGCTAGTATCCTATGGTCGCAACATAGTTCAAGAAATAGGAGATGTATTAGAGACCCATAGTTCCACATTACATGGCAGCCTCAATCTCATGAGAATCTTGTGAACCTACCTTCCCGCTGGGGAAGGGACACTTCCCATATCTAGTTCATCGGTGCTTAGCTTAAGTCCCTTTTCTTGAAATAACCTTTAAATTTTCTTTTATCATAAACTTATCATAGGTCATAGTAGATTATCTCCCTGTATAACATGATTTTGAGATCTTTTATATTAGATGAGAATTGTCCTTTCATCATAACCTTTCATACGTGAGATTTACATGGCATAATCATCTTGTGTAAAGCATACAAGAGAGTATCATAACTTGCATATTCATATTCTTATCATAATCTCACAATTTACATGTTCATAGTGCAGCATATATACATAGCAATATCATACATACTTTCATAAGATAGACTAATGACTTATAGGCTAGCATAAACATCTAAGAGTAATCACGTTCAGAAGACTTACCTCTTGCTTCCAAGAATCTTATTCATCATGCAATATTCATTCATACATAGTGAAATACTCAATGACATAATCAAGAACAACTCATAAAATCATGTACAAGATCAATGCATAACATAGAAGAAGGTAAACGGGTCATTAAAGGGTTCATTCAAACCTTAAATTCTAACCCTAACGTTTTCACGTTATCAAACACTACAAATAACCCATTCAAAACCATCACATAGAGAAATATCATGTATCACAAGTTATGCAAACATTATCAATCAATTATTCAACAATTCATGAGAAATTAGATATAGAAAATGTTTACTTTTCATTGAAAATCATAAGTCTAGGGTTAGAAAGAAAATCCGTTTGGTAGAGTAAAAACCCTAGTATTTGAAGTTCTTGAAAACTTATCTTGAAAGGACCTCTTGGGGAAAGGAATACCAAGAGTGAAAACCCATACCTTAATGATGAAGAATCCACAAAATCTTGTTGGAAACTTCGAAACCTTCGTCTTTTTACTTAAGGTTTTCTAGTTCTTCAATGGAGTTTGGAAAAGAGAGCGTACTTGAGAGATTAAGAGAATTTCGTATGATTCTGATTTGGAACGTGTAATTATGGTCTAAAACTGACCTAATATCAATATATAGACGTCCCAAGAATTACCCTAAATACCTTTCATTTAAATCATCAAAACGTCCCTCCTAAATTGACTACAACTAGGAGAACATTTGACTAAGGGTTTTGGGTTTGACTAGGACTTTAATTAATTAATTAAGTTGCTAATTTAATTAATTAAGTGACCTAGGGTAATTACTAAAGTACCCCTAAGTCGTTAGGACCACAACCAACCCATTTACACCATCCTAGGTTAGGTACTAGGATGTTTCTTTAGTTAGTTATTCGGTTAGTGTACCCGGTTGGGTCTTATGATTTTGGGCACACTAGTTAGTTAATTTTTGTTAGTACTAGGTTAGTTAGTTAGTTAGGGACGTTATTTAGGACCTAGGATAGGTTAGGAGGCTCGGCCCCACTTGGATTGGTTCGAAATGTCTGCCCCCTAACTGCCCTAACTGAATCGGTTAGGCTTGTCTCTCGGCCGGTCGCATATGTTCTTGCACATGTGCTTCTATGCACTTTCCTAACCGTGCACTTCTAGAAAGTTCACTTCTTGTCAAAGGATCCTCACTATGTACTTGGGCACTACTTAATCTACATGACCATTTAAATGATCATGTGCTATGGTGCCTAGACTTGACACTTGGATGCCTCGTACCTAATGTGCTAAGAATTCAATAGTTTTAGCTTAGGGTCTTCATTGCAGGTACAATTCCTAAACAAGCTTGGATTGGAGTGTATGCCAAGATACTTGTTAAAACATAAAATTTGGCTAACACCCATAAGCGAATATTCTCTAACATGCCCAATATTACTCAATATTGGGCATTAGGATGCCTATGTACCTCAATACGTATTCTTAAAACCTAATAGACTCTTGACTAGACAAGTACATTTTTTGGAAACATAATTTTAAGTATTATTAAATATATTAATCTCTAGTCTAAGTAATGGAATTTCCGGAGTGTTACGTTATCCCCCCCTTAGGAACATTCATCCCCGAATGACACTAAAATCTTTTGGAGGGTAGGAAAAAGACTCAATACTAGAAGCACAACCAGCACATAACATATCATTACACTTAGTACTAAATTCATAATGCACAAACATATAAGAGCTACATATTCATAACACATAGGATGGAATTTCCTTCTCAACCTTATCATAAGCTCAAAAATGCATCAATGTGTTACCATGCTATGAATCTTCTCAAGATAACAACAAAACAACAAAATCTCAAGAAAACATATGAATACAAGTTTCACATAAGTGCGAGAATAGATTACGAAAACATCTTCTTAAAACTCTAGTTGGTACTATCTTTTACCAAAACATGCACCTATTTAGTAAACAAGTTAAATTTTTTCATTCTTGGTAAATTGGGCATGAAGTCTTTATAAGCCAATCTTTATTGGGTATGCCCATTCTTTGATTATTTGCATAATATATAGTTCTTGGGGCATATGTTCATACTCTAATATTTGCAAAACCAATAAGTGTTAAACTTCATTCTTATCCAACACCGATTATTTGATATTCTCATGCTTTGCTTACTTAGTTCACCTTGAACTTACCCTTCTTCTTCTTTCTTTCTTACTTTTTTACTTAAATCTTGAGCATTATACATGCTACTAAAATAGTAAATAAGGAGAACTAGGGAGACTAGCATTCGACAATTTCATTTGGAACAACTTTAGTTTCGATTTTCTTGAATTCCATACGTTTGAAAAGCCTCTTGTATCCCCACCACATGGTATAAACAACCCTTGGTCAAGAAAATCATAAACATTAACAGAGAAAACTTGTAACATACCCATCACAACATTGGGAGAGCTTTCTTGTTCACCCCTAGCCTTGAGTGCATAGAAACGGTTCCTTTTTGGAGCTTCATAATTAAGAACGTTTGGATGAGCTTGATTATTATCCTTACCTTGTCCTCTAATAGTAGGACAATCTTTCACAATATGACCACCTTTGCCACAACCATAGCAACTATTAGTCCCAACAGGACATTCGCCCCCATGCTTCTTACCACAAGTTGGTCTTTCTCTTGGGGGATCAACTTTTCTCCCCTCTTGAGGTTCGGGATTAGAACCTATATTATTGCCATTCTTGGAAAATTTTTAAGGAACATGGTTTAAAAACCTCTTCTTATACTTAGGCTTGTCTTGAACATCAAGCCTACTTTTAGGAGAACCACTCTCAAAAGACTTTTCCTTCTTAACTTCCCTATTTCTCTTCCTTAGGCGACTTTCCTCAACCTGTTGAGCATGAACCATTAACCTACAAAGATTCATATTGTCATGAAGCATGGCTGCACGATATTCTTCTTCAATCTATTTGGACTCACCCGTTACATAACGGCTCATCTCATCCCTAGCATTAAAAACCAAAGAAGAAGCATTTTTGGACAACTTAATGAACTTAAAGGAGTATTCCTTAACACTCATATCTCCTTGACGAAGGTTGATGAACTCCTCTACCTTAGCTTCTCTTTGTTCCCTTGGAAAGAATCTGTCAAGAAAGGCCTTCTTGAAGATCTCCCAAGTCACGGGACCATCTCCTAAAGCCCAACTATTTTTCCACATATTGTACCATGTCAGAGCCACGTCCTTGAGTTGATAAGAAGCAAGTTCATCCTTCTCAGTAATACTCACCTCCATAGCAAACAAAATCTTGTAGACCTCATCATGGAAATGTTGAGGGTATTCATCAACTTTTGATCCAAAGTACATGGTAGGGTTCATCCTAGTAAAATCTGTTAAACGGCTAGCCATAATACTAGCATGGTTCTCTCGAGGTGAAACTTCTCTATTAGCTTGAGGCGTGATGGCTTGAGCTTGGGTGGTGATGGCTTGGGCCATTTGAAACAGGGCTCCCTCACGTCACCATCCGTCATAACTGGAGGATTCACTGGAACTTGATCATTTGCAACAACTTGCACTTCAGGAGCATTTCGGTTACCTTGCGGTGTAGCTCCTGCATTCACAATCTCTTCCCCTACTCTTCTAGAGGTTGTCCTTCTTGTGTTCATCGCCTATATACACAAGAAAGGGATTAGATTCTAAAAGACACCTAGTGTCAAAGCTCTAGAGGCACGACATAAGAGTATCAAGAAAATACAAGTTTCCTAATCATCACATAGCCTCTCATACACGATTGTGGCGTGCTTCACAACCATGAACAAGACGCTAGGTAATGTGGTTTAGTGAGATATTGACCCTAAGGATATTTAACCTCATGCTCTAATACTAAGTTTAAGATTCCAATACTAAACCTCATGCTCTGATACTAAGTTTAAGATTCCAATACTTAACCTCATGCTCTGATATCAAGTTTAAGATTCCATTTAACCTCATGCTCTGATACCAAGTTTAAAATTTCATATTTAACCTCATGCTCTGATAGCATGTTTGTCACACCCGGACTTCATACCCAAAATGAGACCGGTGTCGTTAACCTCTCAGAGGTCGCAGACAAGCCTCTTAGCATTCGTCATAACATGTGATCATTAAAAATTGCAGAAAAATTAAAAACTTTTAATATAGTAATGAAGTATACTTAGACTTCACACTTAAGATTCATAAAGACATACGATATTCTAAAACTGTCTCACATATATATAAACCAATTAAGAGTTCAAATGTGGACTTAGCCAATAGATAGTCAATATGCCATATAGGCCTTAATACAAAAGAATCCAAAGAAAATAACAGAATAACGTATTCTAAAAACTACTAAATCTTCATAAGGCTGGAAATTGAAATGGTAAGATCCCGAACTTGAGGACCTACCATGACTTGGATAAAGAGTTCCAAGCTTCTTCAACTCAACCTGCTTAACTTCAATGGCCGGAACCTACAGTTGCAGTAATATAAAGTAATGGGGTTAGTACGCCACATGTACTAAGTATGGTTATATGCACATAACACGTAGGGACATGCATGAAAAAGTATCATTTATCATTCTTTAGTAAACATGCTAAGTCATATGAAAGTCTTCATGCACATATCATATAACATATAGAAGTAACGATTCCATCACTTAAATCATGATCATAATTGAAGGCATATTCTCATAAAGTCACGTTAACAATTCATATTCAATAAATCATATAAACATAACATACAAAATACTTACCAATGATCCCATCCCAACCTACAAGTGCAATAGCCATGTGAAGTCCCATAACCCCAAACAACTAAGTGGATAAGATAGGAGACCATAAGTAAAGTTTTGCTTCATGTAACTTGTAACATAAGTAGTCATCACTTCATATAGCAAATAACCAAATAACATATTCATCATAATTACCAACATTCATGTAATGACCTAGATTCTTGAATCCGTCATTGACCTCTCAGAGGTCGCAGACAAGCCTCATCTTGCATTCATCACATTCATCTAGTTAAATTTGCGAAAAATTTAAAACTTTTTATATGTATGATGTTTACTTAGACTTAATATAGTCATTACATATTTACATCATATACTAAGCTCAACATAAAGAAAAAAACCATCTATCATAAAGAATAAATTCGAAACTGAAGATGAATATATCATAAATAATTTGCCAAACACGTCCTTATTACAAAGCTTTGAAATAAAAGTACAAAATAAATGCTAGGGACAACATCGACTAGCTATGACTAAACTTAAGGCTAGACTAATACGTATAGCATCCTCGAAATCAAGAGGACCTACCAAATGGTCTGGAGAAACGCTGATGTCAAAACCCCTGCAAGTGACGTCAATCTGCCCTCTACCCTGCACCTATAAAAATAGTAGATAGTAGGGGGTTTGAACACAACTTGTACTAAGTATGGGTGTATGCACACATACACATAAAGCTATGCATGATCAATGAAAGCTCTTCCTAAGCAACATGCCATTTCTGGAAAGTCTAGTAATTAGACTTTTCTAATTCGTTAGTTGTGAATTGTGGTATGAATATGATGTATTTAATGCATTAAAAGCACACAACTCATTTTATATATGATTACAAGACATTAGTATCATCAACATAATTTAAGAACCACTCGGGCGAGGGTTTGAAAATTTGCTAACCCCCAACCCGAGAGCTCATATTCTCACACTTAGTTTTATTTTCAGTATTTTTGTTTTTCTTGTTATGTAGTTCAATAATTCCTTTAGTCCTATGTTTTACTTACAAGTGCAATGATTCATTGTAGTCCCATACCCACAATGAATCGATGTAAGTAATCCAAGGACTAAGGAATGATTTCCCTACCTTATAGTGAGTCATTCTTTACACTCTCTATTCATTACGTTTCATAAGCCATTCCCTATTTATCATGCCATTTATTTCATTACTTTGATCTTAGGGAAGTTGTGAGGTATTTAGTTAACCTTATGTTTCTACTTTCCTTTATTGGCATCATATAAGAAGTCATTATAAGCCAATCTTATTTGGCTGTGCCCATTATTTGCTGAAACTTCATGAGAGTAATATTGGAACTTGACATTCTTAAGCTCTTCATCATTGCTCACTTCGAACATATGTTCCATAATCATCATTCATTCTCACTTTCATAGAGACATCATAGGGAATAAGATCATGCAACTAATATGAAATCCAGTGTCTACCCCACACCGAAAAGGGGTGATTCACCGGTTAAAATTAATCTAAACCATGTGAGCTACTCATGGAATCCAGTGTCTGCCCGACACATGGAAAGGGGTGATCCCCGACTAAGGCCAATCCATCTCAAGTTTTCACTCCACACCGAAAAGGAGTGGCTAATGGCTATAGTGAACCAAGAACATATTGTGAGCATTAACCGACATAGATCATGTGATCTAAACATGAAATCCTGTGTCTGCACCACACCCAAAAGGGGTGTAATCACCAGTCAAGGTGAAACCGTACATGCCTAGCTCGCTTAGGTGGAAACCACTGGCTAGTTCCAATGTTGGCTAGACATAGTTCGAAGACTAGGGACTTAGTGAGACTACTTATCCACCTCGGTGGTAGCCTCGTCGCATGAGACTTACACGTGCAAGCACATGCTCATAACTAGTCTATCAGTGATGTGCTTACTTTCATTATCTTTTTATCTTTTAGAGTTGACTCAAGCATTATGGAGGCTTACTTCTAGATTGAGATTTACTTACTCTTTTGATGACTTGTAATGCTTACTTTACATTGATGAAATGTGAATTGTCCTTACATAACATCCTTACTTTACATTGATGAAATGTGAAATTGTCCTTACATAACATCCTTACTTTATATTGATGAAATGTGAATTGTCTATACATATCATCCTCACTTTACATTGATGAAATGTGAATTGTCCTTACATATCCTCCTTAGGTGTTAATGAGACTAGTCTCACACATTCTAACACCTTCATTCGTGAGTATTCTTTTAACATAGAAGCTTAGGTGTAAGTAAGACTTCTCTCACTTTCTTTAACACCCTATTCTTGTCACTTACTTAATTTAGACCCCTTTAATTATGTTATAACTCACGTTACTTCTTTACTTCAGTGTAGTAGCTTCATATCATCGTTTATGGACGATGAGCACTTCGTTCAATGAGTTTCATGTGTTCATAGTTCATTCTTTTAGAGCATGTTGAGAGTTGTTCTAATGAATGGCATGCCCTTGGTTATGGATTCATTGAATATCTTTAGAAGTGCTTATAATATCATTTGATATTCTAACTACACAAGACTGAAATATGATTTGTATTTGCCTCAACATTTGGGATGTTATAACTAGCAAATCATCTTTATTTGCATAAGCCAATTTTACGTATGTTCATATTTAAATTGAATATGTATGAACCATTAGACAATCTTTCAATCATTTACATAAGCTCCTAGCCATTAGCATACATTCATTTTGACCAAGTAGTGTTAGCCAACTTTATTGGCATCAGATAGTCAATTAATTCAAGATGTGATTTCATAGGATGTCTTTTAAGCCAAACTTAGCTTATGGCTTTTAGTGATAACGTTTTTAAACCTCTTGGACAACATCATATTAGTATTCGCTGAACTTAGCATCTTCATAACATCAGAAAGACAGAAAGTCAACATTCAGCCTAGACACATAATTCACTTAACACATTACGTATGTAGCTTAACATATCATTATTTCTTAATTTACATGATAACATTAACTTTACACGACTACAAGTTCATAGGCTGATTCTAGATTAATCATTCAAGAACAATACATGTTAAGAACAGCCAGCACCACATACCAACAACATTATCTCTAACCTATTCAACATTGAATCGAAAAGGATACTAGGGACAAGGAGTTCGACGAACGGGAACAACGCTAGATTTCAAGAGCTTTGAATCGTTAGAAAGAAAGTTCCCTTGGAAAAAGAAGTCCAGGAGCGAAACCCAAACCTTATGCAGATTCGAATCTACGACAATCACTCCACACGAAATCCTTGAAAAGTACTTTGAAATCGCCCAAGAATTGCCTCTAACGTTCTTACGTTTTGCGGTTTGCGTTCTACTGCCTTAGCGTCGTGAGTTGTCAAGGTTTGATCGTGAATTCTAGGTTTAGGAACTGATCTTCAGTTAAGCAACTTAAGACTTAATGAACTTAATTAAATAACTAATTAGTTAATTACTAAAATACCCTTCCTAAGTTGACTAGACATATGAGGACCATTGACTTAGCCAATTGCCATTTTGACTAAGTTTATCGGCTAGCCAAGGCCTAATTTAATTAATTTGATGGCTTAATTAATTAAATATAGGACTTAAGGAAATTACCACAACGCTCCTACGTTACTAGGACCACAACTAACAACTTTGGACCATCCAAGGTTAGGTACTAGGTTGTCCCTAAGTTAGTTAGGTGCCACCCAACCAAGTCCTAGGTTGTCGGGTGCATTAGGGGGTCCAATTCGGTTAGTACTAGGTTAGTTGTCTAGTTAGGATAGTTGGTTAGGACTTAGAATTATTTAGGTTGGCTGGTCCCACATGGAGGGACTCGCCCGTGCGTGTCATGCCTAACAGCCCTAACCGAATTCGGTTAGGGTGGTTCCGTAGTCCCCCTTGGCCGGCTCCTATACGTGTGATGTCCATGTGCTTGCACATGGGTTTGTTGCACTTTCCTAATGAATTTATCTTGATGGCTTCTTTGGGAATGTTTACTTATTATCCCAAGGACCCTCACCATGTCCTTGGGCACTGCTTAACTTACATGATCATTTTAGATGGTCATGTGGAATGGTATCTAGGCTTGACACTTGGATGCCTCATACCTTAGTGAATACTTGGAAATCTATGTTTTTAGCTTAGGGTCTTCATTGCAGGTACATTTCTTAAATATCAATCTTGGATTGGGGTATGACAACCCAAAAAGTATATCTCATATTTGTATATAGAAAATTGGCTAATATCTCTTAGCCAATTTTTCTATACTATGCCCAATATTTCCCAATATTGGGCATTGGGGTGCCTATGTACACCTAATAGGCTATCCTAAGGGCATACTAGACTCTTCATTAAACATATGATTTTTTGGAACGTTACAATTCACATCAGAGTAACATCATATATCATAAACATATATCTTTCATATCATCATATTACATAAGAACAATATCCAAGGACTTCCCTTAAAGTCAACTTGTGCCATGTCTAGGTAGCGTCCCATACCACTACCTATACTAAGACAACTCCTCAAGTAGCCCTAGTCAACGTTCGTTTACTTGTCTTTCATTTTACATGAGGGAACATACACATTAACCGACATAGACTATGTGAGCTAAGCATGGAATGTCTTCGCCACACCGAAAAAATGTGGTTCTACCGGCCAAAGTAGAACCGAACATGACATAGCTTTCTGGGTGGATCCACTAGCTAGTATCCTATGGTGGAAACATAGTTCAAGAACTAGGAGATGTATTAGAGACCCATAGTTCCACATTACATGGCAGCCTAAATGTCATGAGAATCTTTGTGAACCTACCTTCTCTTTGGGGAAGGGACACTTCCCATATCTAGTTTTTCGGTGCTTAGCTTAAGTCCCTTTTCTTGAAATAACCTTTAAATTTTCATTTATCAAAAACTTATCATAGTTCATAGGAGATTATCTCCCTGTATAACATGATCATGAGATCTTTTATATTAGATGAGAATTTTTCTTTCATCGTAACCTTTCATACGTGAGATTTACATGGCATAATCATCATGTGTATTTAGCATACAAGAGAGTATCATAACTTGCATATTCATATTCTTATCATAATCTCACGATTTACATGTTCATAGTCCAGCATATTCACATACCAACATCATACATACTTTCATAACATAGAATCATGACTTATAGGTTAGCATAAACATCTAAGGGTAATCACTTTTAGAAGACTTACCTCTTGCTTCCAAGAATCTTATTCATCATGCAATATTCATAATCATACATAGTGAAATACTCAATGACATAATCAAGAATAACTCATAAAATCATGTACAAAATCAATGAATAACATAGAATAAGGTAAACGGGTCATTAAAGGGTTCATTCAAACCTTAAATTCTAACCCTAACATTTTCACGTTATCAAACACTATAAATAACCCATTCGAAACCATCACATAGATAAAGATCATGTATCACACGTTATTGAAACCTTATCAATCAATTATTCAACAATTCCTGTGAAATTAGATATAGAAAACATTTACTTTTCATTGAAAAATCATAAATCTAGGGTTAGGAAGAAAATCCATTTTGTAGAGTAAAAACCCTAGTATTTGAAGTGTTTGAAAACATATCTTGAAAGGACCTCTGGGGGAAAGAAATCCCAAGAGTGAAAACCCATACCTTATTGATGAAGAATCCACGAAATCTGGTTGGAAACTTCAAAACCTTCGTCTTCTTCCTTAAGCTTTTCTAGTTCTTCAATGGAGTTTGGAAAAGAGAGCGTTCTTGAGAGATTATGAGAATTTCATTTGATTCTGATTTGGGACGTGTAATTGTGGTCTAAAACTGACCTAATATCAATATATAGACGTCCCAAGTATTACCCTAAAGACCTTCCATTTAAATCATCAAAACGCCCCTCCTAAATTGATTACAACTAGGAGAATATTTGACTAAGGGTTTTGGGTTTGACTAGGACTTTAATTAATTAATAAAGTTGCTAATATAATTAATTAAGTGACCTAGAGTAATTGATAAAGTACCCCTAAGTCGTTAGGAGCATAACCAACCCATTTGGACCATCCTAGGTTAGGTACTAGGATATATCTTTAGTTAGTTATTCGGTTAGTGTACCCAGTTAGGTCTTAGGATTATGGGAACACTAGTTAGTTAATTTTTGTTAGTCCTAGATTAGTTAGTTAGTTAGGGATAGTATTTAGGACCTGGGATAGGTTAGGAGGCTCGGACCCACTTGGATTGGTCCGAAATGCCTGTCCCCTAACTGCCCTAACCGAATCAATTGGGCTTGTCTCTCGGCCGGTCGCACAAGTGATTGCACATGTGTTGCTATGCACTTTCCTAACCGTGCACTTCTAGAAAGTTCACTTCTTGTCCAACGATCTTCACTATGTACTTGGGCTGCTTAATCTAAATGACCATTTAAATGATCATGTGCTATGGTGCCTAGGCTTGACACTTGGATGCCTCGTACCTAATGAGCTAAGAATTCAATAATTTTAGCTTAGGGTCTTCATTGCAGGTACAATTCCTAAACAGCTTGGATTGGAGTTTATGTCAAGATAATAGTTAAAACATAAAATTTGGCTAACACCCTTAAGCCAATATTCTCTAACATGCCCAATATTACTCAATATTTGGCATTGGGATGCATTTGCACCTCAATACGTATTCTTAAAACCTAATAGACTCTTCACTAGACAAATACATTTTCTAGAAACATCATTTTAAGCATTATTAAATAGATTAAGCTCTAGTTAATTCATGGAATTTCTGGAGTGTTACAGTCACTGACCTCAACTAAAACTCACAGTTGGTATACTTGGGAAATAGTTGGTTTTCCTTAAGCACTAGCAACACCACCCTCAAGTGGTCCATGTGTTCACCCTTATTTTTCGAATACACCAAGATCTCGTCAATGAATACAATGAAAATTGAAATTAGGTAAATTTCAAAACACCCTATTCATGAGGTCCATAAACTCTGTTGAGGCATTAGTGAGACCAAAGGACATTACTAAGAACTCATAGTGCACATATCTAGTTTGGGATGCCATTTTTGGTAGATCCTCACCTTTCACCCTAAGTTGGTGAAACCCCAATCTCAAGTCAATCTTAGAAAAGTAGCTTGACCCTTGGAGTTGATCAAACAAGTTGTCAATCTGAGGGAGAGGATAATTGTTCTTAATAGTGACTTTATTGAGTTGGCAATAATCTGTGCACATTCTAAGGGACCCATCCTTCTTATTCACAAACAATACCGGAGAACCCCATGGAGAAATACTAGGTCTAATGAAGCCTTTGTCTAGTAAGTCATTGAGTTGAGCCTTCAACTCTTTCAATTCGGCCGGAGACATCTGATAAGGAAGAATTTAAATTGGGTTGGTATCCGGTAACAAGTCAATACAAAAACAAAATTCCCGTTCGGGAGGAATTCTGGGAAAATCATTAGGAAAGACCTTCGGAAATTCCCTCAGTATGGGGACTAACTCAATGGGAGGATTTTCAGAGTCTAAATCTTTGACTCTTATAATATGGTATAGACATGCTTTTGAGATCATTTTACAAGACTAATACAAGAGATAATACGACCTTTAGGAATAGAATTTCCCTCCTTCCCCTCTAAGACGGGTTCATTTGGAAAATTGAACTTGACAATTCTTGTTCTACAATCAATTGAAGCAAAACAATCATGCAACCAATCCATCCCCTAAATGACATCAAAATTGCCCATATCAAGTTGTACTAATTCAACATGAGTAACTCTATTGGGCAACATTATAGGACAATTTCTATATACCATCTTTCCAAACACCAACTCACCTACAGGGGTAGTTACAATTAAAGGTTGATTTCGGATATCGGGAAAAGTCTCAAACTTCCTAGCCATCTAGGGAGTAACAAAAGATAATGTAGCACCTGGATAAAATAAGGCATAAACATCAATAGAGAGGTATTGGAACATACCGGTCACCACATCGGGATAACTCTCTTGTTCAACCCTAGAGCGAAGTGCATAAAAGTTATTTTTCTTTAGAGAATCAACATTAGAACCACTAGCATGAGCTTACCCGCTTCCTTTGTCTTGCCCCTTCAAATTAGGGCAATCCTTAACGTTGTGGCCACTCTTGCCACACCCAAAGAAATTTTCCATCCCAATAAGGAAATCACCATGTAACGAACCAGATTCTGGAATCCGAATCGCCACCGGCGTCGTTGACCTCTCAGAGGTCGCAGACAAGCCTTATCTTCCATTCATCACATTCATCTAGTTAAATTTGCGGAAAATTTAAAACTTTTTATACGTATGAAGTTTAATTAGACTTCATATAGTCATTACATATTTACATCATATACTAAGCTCAACATAAAGAAAACAACCATCTATTATAAAGAAACAATTCGAAACTGAAGATGAATATATCATAAATAGTTTGCCAAACACGGCTTTATTACAAAGCTTCGAAATGAAAGTGCGAAGGAAATGCTAGGGAAAACATCCACTATCTATGTCTAAAACTAAGGCTATACTAATGCGTGTAGCATCCTCAAAATCAAGAGGACCTACCAAATGGTCTGGAGAAACGTTGAAGTCCAAACCGCTGAAAGTGACGTCAATATGCCCTCTGACGTGCACCTATACAAATAGTAAATAGTAGGGGGTTAGTACACCACTTGTACTAAGTATGGGTGTATACATACATACACATAAAGCTATGCATGATCAATGAAAGCTCTTCCTAAACAATATGCCATTTCTGGAAAGTCTAGTCATTAAACTATCCTAATTCGTTATTTGTGAATTGTGGTCTGAATATGATGTATTTTAATGCATTCTAAATACACAACTCATTTTCTATATGGTTACAAGCCATTAGTATCATCAACATAATTTTAGAACCACTCGGGCGAAGATTTAAAAATTTGCTCCTCTAAACCTAAGAGCTCCAAATTTTACACTTAGATTATTTTTCAGTCTTTTTCTTCTTCTTGTTGTGTAGTTCAATAATTCCTTTGGTCCTATGTTTTACGTACAAGTGTCATTATTCATTGTAGTACCATACCCACAATGAACCGATGTAAGTAATCCAAGGACTAAGGAATGATTTCCATACCTTATAGTGAGTGATTCTTTACACTATATGTTCATTATGTTTCATAATCCATTCCATATTGATCATGCCATTTATTTCATTACTTTCATCTTAGGGAAGGTGTTAGTTAATTAATTAACATTACGTTTCTACTTCCCTTTATTGGCATTATATAAGAAGTCATTATAAAACCCATTATTTGTTGAAACTTCATGAGTGTGACATTGGCAATTGACATTCTTAAGCTCTTCATCGTTGCTCACTTTGAACATACATTCCATCATCATCATTCATTCTCACTTTCATAGAGACATCATAGGGAATAAGATCATGCGATCTAACATGAAATCCAGTGTCTACCCCAAACCGAAAAGGGGTGATTCACCGGTTAAAATGAATCTAGACCATGTGATATACTCATGGAATCTACTGTCTTCCCCACACATGAAAGGGGTGATCCCTGGCTAAGGCGAATCCATCTAAAGTGTTCACTCCACACCGAAAAGGAGTGGCTCAAGGCTATAGTGAACCAATAACATATCGTGAGCATTAACCAACATAGATCATGTGAGGTAAACATGAAATCATGTGTATGCCCCACAACAAAAAGGAGTGGAATCACCGGCCAAGGTGAAACCGTACATTCCTAGCTCTTTTAGGTGGAAACCACTGGCTAGTTCCTATGTTGGCCAGACATAGTTCAAAGATTAGGGACTTAATGAGACTACTTATCCACATCGGTGGTAGCCTCGTCGCATGAGACTTACACGTGCAAGCACATGCTCATAACTAGTCTATCGGTGCTATGCTCACTTTCATTATCTTCTTTATCTTTTAGAGTTGACTCAAGCATTATGGAAGCTTAGTTGTAGATTGAGATTTACTTACTCTTTTGATGACTTGTCATCCTTACTTACCATTAATGAAATGTGAATTATCCTTACATATTATCCTTACATCTCATCCTTACTTTACATTGATGAAATGTGAATTGTCCTTACATATCATCCTTACTTTGCATTGATGAAATGTGAATTGTCTTTACATATCATCCTTAGGTGTTAATGAGACTAGTCTCACACATTCTAACACCTTCATTCGTGAGTATTCTTTTAACATAGTAGCTTAGGTGTAAGTAAGACTTGTCTCACTTTCTTTAACACCCCATTCTGGCCACTTATGTAGTTTAGACCCCTTTAATTATGTTATAACTCATGTTACTTCTTTACTTTAGTGTAGTAGCTTCATATCATCGTTTATGGACGATGAGCACTTTATTCAATGAGTTTCATGTGTTCATAGTTCATTATTTTAGAGCATGTTGGGACTTGTCCCAATGAATGGCATGCCCTTGGTTATGGATTCATTGAATTACTTTAGAAGTGCTTATAATATCATTTGATATTATAAGTACACAAGATTGTCATATGATTAGTATTGGCCTCAACATTTGGGATGTTATACTAGCAAATCATTTTTATTGGCATAAGCCAATTTTACGTATGTTCATATTTAAATTTAATGTGTATGAACCTTTAGCCAATCATTCAATCATTTACATAAGCTCCTAGCCATTAGTATGCATTCGTTTTGACCAAGTAGTGTTAGCCAATTTCTTGGCATAAGATAGTCAATTCATTCAAGATGTTATTTCATTGAATGTCTTTTAAGCCAAACTTAGCTTATTGCTCTTAATGATAACGTTTTTAAACCTATTGGACAGCATTATATTAATATTCGATGAACTTAGCATCTTCATAAAATCAGAAAGACAGCAAGTCAATATTCGTCCAAGACACATAAGTCACTTAACACAACACGGACGTAACTTAGCATATCATCAGTTCTTGATTTACATGATAATATTAATCTTTACACGACTACAAGTTCATAGATTCATTCGATATTCATCATTCAAGAACAATACATGTTAAGAACAGCCAGCACCAAATACCAACAATATGATCTCTAACCTATTCAACATTTGAATCGAAAAGAATACTAGGGACAAGGAGTTCAACGAGAATACGTGAACAACCCTAGTTTTCAAGATATTTGAATCGTTGGAAAGAAAGTTCTCTTGGAGAAAGAAGTCCAGAAGAGAAACACATACCTTATGTAGAACATAATCTACGAAGACCACTTTGAACGAGACCTTGAAGCTACCTTGAATTCGCCCTAGAGATCGATGAGAGTTTTCCCATTTTAGCATTCTTGATACTGCTTTTGCGTTCTGTGAAAGTCTAAGGGTTTTGATCGTGAATGATTAGGTTTAGGAACTGACTTTGACTTATTCAACTAAGGCTATTTTAGTATATTAACCAATTGATTAGTAAATTACCAAAACGCCCTTCCTAAGTTGACTAAACATAGGAAGATGTTGACTTTGTCCGAAATCTTGAAATCGGCATTGAACCTTGTTTTGGTCAATATTTTGACTTTTAAATAATTAATTAAATCCTCAATTTAATTAATTTAGGGACCTAGGGAGATTACCAAAACACCCCTAAGTCAATAGGACCACAACTAACAACTTTCGACCATCCTAGGTTAGGTACTAGGTTGTCCCTAAGTTAGTTAAGTTAGTTAGGTGCCACCCGACTAGGTCTTAGGTTGTCGGGTCTATTGGCTGGTTATTTTTCATTGATCCTAGGTTAGCTAGCAAGTCGGTTAGGTTAGTTAGGATGTAGTGTTGGTTAGGAGAGTGGTCCCCACATGGCCGGACCCGTGTATGCATGTCCCTAACCGCCTAACCGAAAATGGTTGGCTGTCGCGTGGTCCCCCTCTCGGCCGGTTAGCCCATGTGCTTTCACATGGGTTTGTTGAACTTTCCTAAAAAACTTATCTTGATGGCTCATTTGGGAATGCTCACTTATTGCCCCAAGGACCCTCACCATGTCCTTGGACACTGCTTAATTTACATGATCATTTTAGATGGTCATGTGGAATGGTATCTAAGCTTGACACTTGGATGCCTCATACCTTTTGTGAGTTGGACGACATATATTTTATTATCTTAGGGTCTTCATTGCAGGTATATTTCTTAAACATCAATCTTGGATTGGGCTATGACAACCCAAAAAGTATAACTCATATTTGTATATAGAAAATTGGCTAATATCTCTTAGCCAATTTTTCTATACTATGCCCAATATTTCTCAATATTGGGCATTGGGGTGCCTATGTACCCCTAATAGGATATCCTAAGGTCATACTGGTCTCTTCATTGGACATATGATTTTTCGGAACTTTAAAGTATCCCTCCATGACGAACATTCGTCCCCGAATGATACTTACACATTATTTAAATAAAGAATGTGACTTTCGAAAGTTACTTTATCATGCTAAAACTTTTCTCTGTTGTGAATATATGATTCACACTTATTTGGATGATGCATAACATTCAAGCTTATCTGAAGCTTCATATTTGAGATTGAGGAATTTCCTTCTCAATCACACTTAACTTAATGCACAGCACAACTCATGCAATACAAAAATCATGTCTATGCTACACAAAAACAGCAACATGAAATGCAAACATGACTTAATTTTAACTCAAATAGTGCTATTGTAGTACATACGATTAGTGGACTATCACAGCTAATCGACTAAAGCACTTAGACTTAGAGTTTTCTTAAACATAAACCAAACTTAGGAAGAGAATGTCTAACCTTAAGAACTGAACAAATGAGGGTAGCGGGATCTCATATCGGCCTCGGCCTCCCACGTTGCTCCCTCAACAAGATGGTTCGGCCAGAGGACCTTCACAGTGGAAACCTCCTTGTTCCTCATCCGCTTCACTTGCGATCTAAAATTTTGACTAGAACCTATTCATAAGAAAGGTTCTCATCAACTCCTAACCCCTCAATATCGCCTAGACATTTCTTAAGCATAGAAACGTGAAACACTAGATGAACAGAAGCCAAGTCTTGAGGTAATTTCAGCTCGTATGCAACGTTTCGCACTCGCTGCAAGATCTCATAAGGACCTATATACCTCAGACTCAACTTGACTTTCTTACCAAACCTCATCACCCCTTTCGTGGGTGATATCTTCAGGTAGACTTGACCACCCACCTCAAACTGAACAGATCTCTTTCTGTTTTCTGCATAGGATTTCTGACTACTGTAAGCAGTAGCCAATCTATCCCTAATCCTCTTCACCTTCTCCACTGCCTCATGCACGATCTCGGGACCAAGGATGGCCGATTCTCCTACCTCGAACCAACAAATCGGAGATCTACATCTTTGGTCATATAATGCTTCGAAAGGTGCCATTCCAATACTAGAATGGTAGCTATTATTGTAAGAGAACTCTATCAGCGGCAAGTAATCATCCCAACTCCCCTTGAAGTGAAAAACACATGCTCTCAACATTTCTTCAAGGATCTGGATGGTACGCTCTACTTGCCCATCTGTCTGCGGATGAAAAGCATTACTAAGCTTCACCTGTGTACCCAAACTTTTTTGGAAATAATAGATAGAGGAATCCCATGCCATCTCACTATCTCATCTATATAAAGCTTGGCATAGTCTTCGGCCTTGAAGGTAGACTTCACAGGTATGAAGTGAGCCGACTTGGTCGTTTTGTCAACAATAACCAAAATGGAATCATGTAGTTTCTTAGTCTTTGGCAGACCAACCACAAAATCAATATTGATAGCCTCCCACTTCCACGTTGGGATCTCAATCATTTGAGTGAGACCTCCAGGCTTAAGGTGTTCGGCCTTAACCTGTTCGCAGTTCGGACACTCCTCCACGAACTTAGAGATATCTCTCTTCATGACTTCCCACTAATAGACCTCTTTAAGGTCTTGGTACATTTTGGTGGAACCTGGATGGATGGAATATCGGGAACCATGAGCTTCTGCCAAAATACTTGACCTCAAATCATTCGCATTGGGCACACATAATCTGTTCTGATATCTGAGTACGCCATCTCCACCTAACGAGAATGACTCATTCAACTTACTCAATACCGAGTCTTTCAAATCCATGAGTATTGGGTGAAGGTGTTGATTGGCTTTAACATCTACAACAAATGAGGATTCGAAACTTGAGTGGACCGAAACACCCCCACTTGGTGCATCTGTCAGCCGTACACCCAGTCTTGCCAATTGGTGCACCTCTTTAACCAGCTCCTTCTTCTCATGATCAATATGTGAACGCTGCCTATGCACAGTCTGCTCAATGCATCGGCCACCATATTGGCCTTACCTGGGTGATAGTACACACTCATGTCATAATCCTTGAAAAGTTCTAGCCACCTCTTTAACGAAGATTCAACTCCCTCTGCGTGAATACAAACTGAAGACTCTTATGGTCAGTATACACATCAATAGGTACACCATATAAATAATGTCTACACAACTTCAACCCAAAGACAACTGCGGATAGTTCAAGATCGTGAGTAGGGTAGTTCTTTTTGTGGATTTTCAATTGTCTTGATGCGTATGCAATCACCTTACCATTCTGCATGAGAACACATCCCAAACCTACTCGGGAAGCATCACAATATACCACATACCCCTCACCAATTTTTAGCAATGTCAATACTGGGGCCGAAGTGGGTCGGTCCTTGAGTTCTTGAAAACTGTTTTCACATTTCTCGGACCACTCAAACTTCGCCTTCTTCTTTGTCAATGCGGTAAATGGTGCAGCAATAGTGGAAAACCCTTCCACAAACCTGCGATAATAATTGGCTAAACCCAAAAAGCTCTGAATATCTGTGGGAGTAAGGGGTCTCGGCCAATTCTTCACCGCCTCAACCTTCTTAGGATCTATTTCGACACCTTGGTCGGTCATAACATGACAAAGAAAGGTCACTGATCTCAACCAGAATTCACATTTGCTGAACTTTGCATACAACTGATGTTCTCTGAGTACTTGCAATGTCTTTCTTAAGGGTACCTCATTATCTTCATTAGACTTAGAGTATATGAGAATGTCATCTATGAATACTATGACGAAGGAATCAAGGTAATCACGGAAGACCCTATTCATAAGGTCCATAAACGCGGCTAGTGCATTAGTGAGATCGAATGACATAACCAGAAACTCATAGTGCCCATATCTAGTACGAAAAGTTGTCTTAGGGACGTCTTCTCGCCTCACTCTAAGCTGATGGTAGCCTGACCAAAGGTCTATCTTTGAAAAGAAACATGAACCTTGGAGTTGGTCGAACAGATCATCGATCCTGGGAAGAGGGTAGTTATTCTTTATAGTGACTTTGTTGAGTTGCCGATAATCGATGCACATTCTAAGGGTTCCATCCTTTTTCTTTACGAACAACACTGGAGCACCCCATGGGGATATGCTCGGCTGGATGAAGCCCTTATCAAGTAGATCTTTTACTGCAACTTTAACTCTTTAAGTTCAGCTGGTGCCATCCTACACGGGGGAATAGAAATTGGCTTGTTGTTGGGATCTAAATCAACACCAAAGTCAATCTCACGTTCAGGAGGGACTCCTGGTAAATCCTACGGAAAGACATCAGGGAACTCATTCACTATTGACACAGAATCTATGGAAGGGACTTCTTGATCTAAGTCATTGACTCTAACTAAGTGGTATAAATACCTCTTAGCCATAATCTTATTTGCCTCTAAGTTTGAATCAATTTGGCCGACTGGACTTGAACCACGCCCTTCCCATTCCAGTTCTAACTCATTTGGAAACTGGAACCTCACTACCCTGTTTCCACAGTCTATTGTGGCATAACACTTGTGAAGCAAATCCATACCCAAGATTATATCAAAATCGAGCATGTCTAACTCCACTAGATCAACGTGAGTGACTATATCAAGGACGTGAATTAGGCAATTTTTGTACACTTTCTCATCTCTAATGCCGTCCCCTATGGGAGTACTTACTAAAATTGGATCATGCAAGATTTCAGGAAGCACATCAAATCTACTAGCTATCAATGTGACAAATGATAGAGTTGATCCTGGATCTAACAATGCATACAAAGGGAAAGTAAAGACATGCAACGTACCTGTGACTACATCAGCTGACTTCTCTTGCTATTCTCTACCTTTCAGTGCATAGAACATGTTCCTCTTGGGCGGTTCGGCTGCAGCATTTGCATTCGGCCTAGGCTGATCATTTACCTTGGCTTGATTATACACTTTAGGACAGTCTCAGACCATGTGTCCACTTTTTCCACACCCGAAATAGGTGTTAGTACCTACCAAACATGCACCTCCATGCGAACGCCCACACTTACCAAAAGGCCTGTTGGTTCACTGGACATTACGGTCGTTGCCTTTTCTGGGGCCAGACGTATTCACCTTAGCTCTTGAATTACCTGATGGAGCGGAGTTACCTGAGTGCCTTTTGAACTTAGGCCTGTTTTGGACTCCAAATGAGCACCTACCCGAGCTCGAACTAGGCTGGTCCGCGGCCTTAGGCTTCTTGCCTTTGTGAATTTGCCTCTTGCGGCGGCTCTTCTCTACTTGCTGAGCATGTACCATCAACCTGCCCACATCCATATTGTCATGCAACATGGCTTATCGACAATCTTCCATCAGATCCTCAGATGCGCCAGTAACGAATTTGCTCATCTCATCCCTGCTATTTGCCACCAGAGAAGAAGCATACTTTGACAATTTCACAAATTTCAAGGAATACTCCTTGACAGACATACCTCCTTGTCTTAGGTTGATGAACTCTTCAACCTTGGTTTCCCTCTGCTCCCTTGGGAAGAACCTCTCCAGAAAAGTAGTCTTGAGAACATCTAAGTGATGGGAACATCTCCTCTAGCTCGGACATCAGCCCACATCCGGTACCAAACCTGTGCCACATCCTTGAGTTGATATGCAGTTAACTCAGCCTTTGCCTCATCATCAACTCCCATGGCACACAAAATCTTGTGGACCTCTTGTACAAACTCCTGAGGATCCTCGCTGGCCTTGGACCCGTAGTACACTGGTGGATTCATCCTAGTGAAGTCCCTCAGCCAGCTAGCCATGGTACTAGCATGCGGTTTCTCTCTGGGAGCACCCTCTATCGCGGATTGAGACGTGATGCCTTGATCCTGAGTCATGATGGCATGTGCCATCTACAACAAAGCATTCCTCACTTCACCATCTTTCAGCCCATCTGGGTTGACAGGCACTTGTTCAGCAGCAGCTGGTTCTTGATGAGGATCTTGATTCCCTTCCACAGCTGCTTCTTCAACACTCCTCGCGGCATTCCTCCTTGTGTTCATTTTCTACACATATACACAAGACGAGAGTTAGATCCTCAAAGTGACATAAAATGTCACAACTCTACATGGCACGATAAAGAGTAGAAGAATATAGAATTTCCTATCATTGCGTAGTCTCTAAGTCATGATTGTGGTGCGCTTCACAACCATAAGCTAGAAACTACATAACATGCTTGTGTTGAGCTTTATGAATAATCAATTTGAAACTGAAGATGAATATATCATAAATAGTTTGCCAAACATGGCCTTATTACAAAGCTTTGAAGTGAAAGTACGAAGGAAACGCTAGGGACAACACCCACTATCTATGTCTAAAACTAAGGCTAGACTAATGCGTGTAGCATCCTCGAAATAAAGAGGACCTACCAAATGGTCTGGAGAAACGCTGAAGGCCAAACCGCTTCAAGAGACGTCAATCTGCCCTCTGACCTGCACCTATAAAAATAGTAAATAGTAGGGGGGTAGTACACCACTTGTACTAAGTATGGGTGTATACACACATACACATAAAGCTATGCATGATCAATGAAAGCTCTTCCTAAACAACATGTCATTTCTGAAAAGTCTAGTCATTAAACTTTCCTAATTCGTTATTTGTGAATTGTGGTCTAAATATGATGTATTTTAATGCATTAAAAACACACAACACATTTTCTATATGGTTACAAGCCATTAGTATCATCAACATAATTTCAGAACTACTCGGGCGAAGATTTAAAAATTTGCTCCTCCAAACTCGAGAGCTCCAAATTTGACACTTAGATTATTTTTCAGTCTTTTTCTTCTTGTTGTTGTGTAGTTCAATAATTCCTTTGGTCCTATGTTTTACTTACAAGTGCAATGATTCATTGTAGTCCCATACCCACAATGAATCGATGTAAGTAATCCAAGGACTAAGGAATGATTTCCATACCTTATAGTAAGTGATTCTTTACACTATACGTTCATTAAGTTTCATAAGCCATTCCCTATTGATAATCCCATTTATTTTATTACTTTCATCTTAGGTAAGGTGTGAGTTAATTAATTAACATTACGTTTCTACTTTCCTTTATTGGAATCATATAAGAAGTCATTATAAGCCAATCTTATTTGGCTTTGCCAATTATTTGTTGAAACTTCATGAGTGCGACATTGGCAATTGACATTCCTAAGCTCTTCATCGTTGCTCACTTTGAACATACGTTCCATCATCATCATTCATTCTCACTTTCATAGAGACATCATAGGGAATAAGATCATGCAAGCTAACATGAAATCCAGTGTCTGCCCCACACCAAAAAGGGGTGATTCACCGGTTAAACTGAATCTAGACCATGTGAGCTCCTCATGGAATCCAGTGTGTGCCCTACACATGGAAAGGGGTGATCCCCGGCTAAGGCAAATCCATTTCAAGTGTTCACTCCACACCAAAAAAGGGTTGCTCACGGCTATAGTGAACCAAGAACATATCGTGAGCATTAACCGACATAGATCATGTGAGATAAACATGAAATCATGTGTCTGCCCCACACCGAAAAGGGTTAGAATCACTGGCCAAGGTAAAATCGTACATGCGTAGCTCGCTTAGGTGGAAACCACTGGCTAGTTCCTATGTTGGCTAGACATAGTTCGAAGAATAGGGACTTAATGAGACTACATATCCACCTCGGTGAAAGCCTCGTCGCATGAGAGTTCCACGTGCAAGCACATGCTCATAACTAGTCTATCGGTGGTATGCTCACTTTCATTATCTTCTTTATCTTTTAGAGTTGACTCAAGCATTATGGAAGCTTACTTCTAGATTGAGATTTACTTACTCTTTAGATGACTTGTCATCCTTACTTTACATTGATGAAATGTGAATTATCCTTACATATTATCCTTACTTTACATTGATGAGATGTGAATTGTCCTTACATCTCATACTTACTTTACATTGATGAAATGTGAATTGTCCTTACATATCATCCCTACTTTACATTGATGAAATGTGAATTGTCCTTACATATCATCCTTAGGTGTTAATGAGACTAGTCTCACACATTCTAACACCTTCATTCGTGAGTATTCTTTCAACATAGTAGCTTAGTTGTAAGTAAGACTTGTCTCACTTTCTTTAACACCCCATTCTGGTCACTTATTTAGTTTAGACCCCTTTAATTATGTTATAACTCACGTTACTTCTTTACTTTAGTGTAGTAGCTTCATATCATCGTTTATGGATGATGAGCACTTTCAAGGAGTTTCATGTGTTCATAGTTCATTCTTTTAGAGCATGTTGGGAGTTGTCCCAATGAATGGCATGCCCTTGGTTATGGATTCATTGAATTACTTTAGAAGTGCTTATAATATCATTTGATATTCTAACTACACAAGATTGCCATATGATTAGTATTGGCCCCAACATTTGGGATATTATACTAGCAAATCATTTTTATTGGCATAAGCCAATTTTTACGTATGTTCATATTTAAATTGAATGTGTATGAACCTTTAGCCAATCTTTCAATCATTTACTTAAGCTCCTAGCCATTAGCATGCATTCGTTTTGACCAAGTAGTGTTAGCCAATTTCTTGGCATAAGATAGTCAATTCATTCAAGATGTGATTTCATAGTATTTCTTTTATGCCAAACTTAGCTTATGGCTCTTAGTGATAACGTTTTTAAACCTATTGGACATCATCATATTAATATTCGATGAACTTAGCATCTTTATAACATCACAAAGACAGCAAGTCAACATTCATCCAAGACACATAAGTCACTTAACACATCACACACGTAACTTAGCATATCATTGGTTCTTGATTTACATGATAATATTAATCTTTACACGACTACAAGTTCATAGATTCATTCAATATTCATCATTCAAGAAGAATACATGTTAAGAACAGCCAACACCACATACCAATAACATGATCTCTAACCTATTCAACATTTTAATCGAAAAGGATACTAGGGACAAGGAGTTCGACGAGAATACGGAAACAACCGTAGTTTTCAAGATCTTTGAATCGTTGGAAAGAAAGTTCTCTTGGAGAAAGAAATCCAGGAGAGAAACACATACCTTATGTACAACATAATCTATGAAGACCACTTTGAACGAGACCTTAAAGCTACCTTGAATTTGCCCTAGAGATCGATGAGATTTTTCCCATTTTAGCGTTCTAGATACTGCTTTTGCGTTCTGTGAAAGTCTAAGTGTTTTGATAGTGAATGATTTGGTTTAGGAACTGACTTTGACTTATTCAACTAAGGCTATTTTATTAAATTAACCAACTGATCAGTAAACTACCAAAACGCCTTTGCTAAGTTGACTAAACCTAGGAAGATGTTGACTTTGACCAAAATCTGGAAATCGGCATTGACCCTTGTTTCGGTCAACATTTTGACTTTTAAATAATTAATTAAATCCTAAATTTAATTAATTTAGGGACCTAGGGAAATTAGCAAAACACCCCTAAGTCAATAGGACCACAACTAACAACTTTGGACCATCCTAGGTTAGGTACTAGGTTGTCCCTAAGTTAGTTAAGTTAGTTAGGTGCTTGCCGACTAGGTCTTAGGTTTTCGGGTCAATTGGTTGGTTATTATTTGATTGATCCTAGGTTATATAGCTAGTTGATTAGGTTAGTTAGGATTTAGAGTTGGTAAGGATAATGGTCCCCACACAGCCGGACCCGTGGACGCATTTGCCTAACCGTCTAACCGAAAGTGGTTGGCTGTCGCGTGGTCCCCCTCTCAGCCGATTAGCCCATGTGCTTGCACATGGGGGTTTGTTTCACTTTCCTAACTAACTTGTCTTGATGGCTCATTTGGGAATGCTCACTTATTGTCCCAAGGACCCTCACCATGTCCTTGGGCACTGCTTAATTTACATGATCTTTTTAGATGGTCATGTGGAATGGTATCTAGGCTTGACACATGGATGCCTCATACCTTTTGTGAGTTGGATGACATAAATTTTACTAACTTAGGGTCTTTATTGCAGGTACATTTCTTAAACATCAATCCTGATTGGGGTATGACAACCCAAAAAGTATAACTCATATTTGTATATAGAAAATTGGCTAATATCTCTTAGCAAATTTTTCTATACTATGCCCAATATTTCTCAATATTGTGCATTGGGGTCCCTATGTACCCCTAATAGGCTATCCTAAGGGCATACTGGGCTCTTCATTAGACATATGATTTTCCGGAACGCTACACACCATAATGTTTCTTACCACACTTTCAACAAGTTGGCTTCTTAGTTGGTGAGTTAGTACCTCTTAATTTTTTAGACTTAGGGTTAGACACCCTATCATCACGAGCCTTGGGAAATTTGGTAGGAACTTGATTGGAAAACCTCTTCTTGAACCTAGTCTTGTCTTGAATGTCAATCCTACCCCTAGAAGGCCACCCTATTCTTCCTCTTTAACATAGTTTCTTCAACTTGTTGAGCATGAACCATGAGATGAGAGATATTCATATTATCATAAAGCATAGCCGAGTGACAATCCTCAACCAAGTCTTCGGACACCCCGTAAGAAAACGACTTATGTCATTCCTTGGGTTAGACACCAAGGATGGAGCATACTTAGACAATTTAGTGAATTTAAAGGAATAGTCAAGTACACTCAGACCTCCTTGACGAAGTTTGATGATTTCTTCAACCTTAGCTTCCCTCAACTCTCATGGAAAGAAACTTTAAGGAAATCCCTCTTGAAGATCTCCCAAGTCACCGGACCACCCCTTAGTGCCCTATTATCCCTCCATTGCACATACCAAGTTTGGGCCAAATCTTTCAGTTGATAGACCTCCAACTCGGATTTCTGAATTGAAGTCACACCGATAGAATATAGAGTCTTACAGCCTCATCGAGGAAATCTTGAGGGGTCTCATCCGACCTCGACCCAAAGAACATAGGCGGACTCATTCTTGTATAGTATCTCAAATGAGAGACCATAGTGTTACCATGTTGAGGCACTCGAGGTCCAAACTCCCAATTCACTTGGGATGTCATGTTAGGATCTAGATTAGGCTTTAGGTGTTTTCAGAGTGTTCTACATAGTTAGGGTCAAGGAGATTGTTACTAAACACCTTGACTTACTAGATGTGGAGGTTTCAATCTCATGATACAACACATACCTTGGGAATACGTACTTGATAAACGTGACGAAACCCATGTAGGGAGCCGGTCATACTAAACTTGAGACCCCCATATGATTTACATGCCCTTTCGGTGCTAAGCATTTATTCCCTTTAGTAATCATCTTTTCTAATCATTCAAGTTCACATTAGTCTCTTCTTGACCCCTATGTAAACATCTTATGATTATAGCTCAATAGGTATTCACAATTGAGAACCATCCTTTAACTTTAGAAACCATATACAAGTGAGTAAACCTTTCACTCAACACTTTATTATAATAACGAGGAACTACTTTCAATCATATAATAATCATACCTAACATGCAGACATACTTCGTAGCTAAGTCAATTGTCTAGGGTTAAGGATGAGGACTACTTGTGATCAACATCACAGCCACACATTAGACATAGGAGAATTACTATTTAAGTAACTCATATTTCATAATTGAATTCAAGAAGAATCAATCTTCATTCCTTCTTGCCCTTTCATAGCCTTCATACTTACATTACCAAAGAATACATAATCAATGCATTAACAAGGTAAACTCAAGAATTAATTCATAGCAATTATTATTGTACATAATCATATACTCATCATCTTCCACAATTACCATAGAATTTCAAGATATAATGAGTTTAGGGAAGAACAAGGATTCAAGAAGAATATTGAATGATTATCAATAATTATCCATAATTTCATAGTTAACCAACGATAAAGGATCATAATCCATCACTATTGAATAACAATTTTGTTTTGAAAAGAGAACCAATGCATAGATTGAAACCCTAGTCTTTGAGGAAGTTGAAAACCATCTTTGAAGGCACCTCTTGGGAAAGGAATCCCAACTGTGAAAGAAACCCTACCTAGAGATGATTTTGCAACAAATTGAGATGAACTCCTTCGTGAATTCGTCCACATCTTTAATCTCTAGTGATCCTTCAATGGAGGTTTGAGTTTAAGGAGAGAGAAACTAGAGAGAAGTTAGAGAGATTTGGGTTTTCGGAATTTAGAGTTAGGTTAGCTTAATGAATTGGAACCCTTTTATAGTGCCCAGCTAACTAATTTAACCACCCCTTAACCCCTAACTAATTAATTAGATAATTATTTAAATTCCCTAACCTCAACCAAAATTTGGCAGTGCACCAAGGGTTTAAATGACGGAACCAGGTTGACGCCACGTAGACCAAATTATGGGACCGTACTGGTCATCTGTGATTTTGGTCAGAGAATCCTTTTTGGAGGATCTTGGGAAAATGACTAAGTGTCAACCAACGACAGCATCGACGGAGCATCGACCAAATGATGGCTCGCCGATTGGTCTCGTGGTTGCACACTACCTAGAGACTATTTTTGAGTGTCAATGGATGGGTCTTCCTCAAGGAACATTAGGGTGGTCCTTGGGGAGTCGTACCCAAATGTTTTGACCCTTAAAACACTCTAACATGAATTTTAACCCTTTTCACAAAATTTGACCTAATTCCAACTCTTAAAACCCCTTGAAACACACAAAGGCACACTAGCTCAATTTCACTAGTCTTAGGACGTCGTGGTCGTTCTTGACATTTTGACTCTAACTCCTCCTTATTAGTTTAATTACATTATTTTAGGCTTAGAAACACTGTTTTAGGGCTTATATCATCAAGTGAGTCTCTAGACCAAGTCATGGAACTTTCGGAGTGTTACATTATCCCCCACCTTAGGAACATTCGTCCTCAAATGACACCTAAAACTTTTTATTGGGGGAGGAAATACTCAATACTAGCAGCCCAACCAACAACAATTAAAACAAATCATAATGAGTCATAGCTCATAGGAGTACCTCTCAATTCCATTCAACACATTATCATGGCATTACACATAGCAACTGAATGCACAATTTATTACATATAAGTTCTCAACACTTCATATCGCATAATGAGAACTACCTTCTCAATATCAACACGAGCTCAACATGAACATAAAGAGTTACCATGCACTTTACTTTCTCCCTGTAAAACTCATGAAGACAATTATACACATACATATAAGCGCAAGTTAAACAAGAGAGCATTTTTTCATGAAAACTCATTTTTGCATGAACCTTTACCAAGATATGCACATACTTAGAAACACGTATAATTTCCATTATTCACATTTTCTTCATTTTAAGAGGAACTACTACCTTCAACTTTGACTAGCAGTAAGAGGAAAAAGATAAGGATAGCGGGACTTCATGTTGGCCTCGGCCTCCGATGTTGCACCCTAAACTAGATGGTTTCTCCATGGAACTTCAACGGAGGCCACCTCTTTGTTCCTTAATATTTTGACTTAGCGTTATCGTATATCAACAGGAACCTCTTCATAAGAAAGGTTCTCATTCACCCTTAACCCTTCAATAGGGAGAATAGACACCGGGAAACATTTACGTTTCTTAAGCATATATACATGAAATATCGGGTGAACCAGGGCTAATTCACTTGGTAATCTCAACTCATAATAAACCTTGGTAATCTCAACTCATATATACAAAATCTCATAACGGCCCACATACCGGGGATGAAGCTTCCCCTTTTTACCAAATCTCATCACCCCTTTCATAGGTGAAATCTTCAAGTAGACCCGGTCACCTACTTCGAATTCAAGGTCTCTCCTTCTATTGTAAGCATAAGAATTTTGCCGACTATATGTTATTTTAAACTTATACCTTATCATCCCAATCTTTTCCAAGTATTCATAGATTATCTCGGGACCAAGGAGTGAAGACTGACCTACCTCAAACCACCCACCAGAGACCTACATCTTCTACCATAGAGTATTTCAAATGGTGCCATTGAAATACTCGAATGGAAGCAGTTATTGTAAGGGAACTCTACCAACTCTAGGTGACCGTCCCAATTACCCTTGTAGTCAATAACACAAGCTCTCAACATATTTTCTAGGGTTTGGATGGTACGCTCCGTTTGACCATTCATTTAAGGATGAAAAGAGGTACAAAGTTCCAATTGTTACCTAGCCCCTTTTGAAAAGACATCCAAAAATGAGAAGTAAATTAAGAACCTCTATCCGAGATGATGGACAAACGGATCTTTTGCAAACTCATAATCTAATTTAAGTACAATCTAGCATATTCCTCCGCCGATACTATTATGAGATTGAAGAATATCCAAAAAATTACTTGAATTAATCAAAAGTCTTGCAACAAACGATTCCGGAAAATAGAATAATTTCCAAAATCACAAGTTCAACAACTAAAAAATACCAAAAAGTCTAACCCCCAAAATGAGGTTTTTACAAGTATTTATAATAAAGAAGTCCTAACATAAAAGGGAAATCTATTTAAGGAAAATCTGCCCAAAAAATGCGTCTGAGTTGACGACCGGGATGACAGACCGTCAAGGCTACGATGGACCGTCGAGGCCTCACGTCGTTCCACACTTAGCTTCTTTTTCACCTGCTTTCTTCTCCAACTCACTGTTACCATCGACTTACAAGGATGACTGTAACAACCCTAAAAATGAATAGGATCAAGATTTAGGTTTTCAATAATGCTTGCGATTAGACCAAGGTCCACACGGACTGATACGCGTAGAACCAGACCTCAGAACCCTTACTACGACCAAGCCAACTAACTTGGGGATCTAATTGAGCTTGGAAAGGTTGGAACCAACAATGTGAGGCTCACGAAAACGAAGATTTAATCGAAGGAGTCCTTACCGGACTTAAAAGAAGAAATTTCAAGTTTTGAGGGTCCAAGGGTAAAATGGTCTTTTCCAGGCCAAGGGTAATATTGTAATTACCCTGAGGAATTAATTATTTAATTAATTAATTTAATTAAATAAAGCAATTCGGGTTGGGGCGACCCGAAGTGACCCATTTTTGCAAATGGGGTGTCACTCGGGTTCGAGCCCCACTAGAAGCAATGATTAAATTGTTTTTAATTTATGTTGGTAAATTAATGTAATAAATTAATATTTATTAGCTGATTTAAGAAAAAGAAAAATCAGATTTTTATTTAAAAGTTTGAAAGAGTCCTAGTTGACTAAGTCCTTACCTAAGCCTAAACTACCTTGCACGTTTAACTCTCTCCTTCTCTCACGTCAACATCTCTCTTCTCTTTCACGTTTATTCTCTGCAAAATTAAGGTGAAGAACTGAAAATGGAGCCGAAGGCGAGGGTTTCCAGCGGAAAAAGTTTTTAGCAAAAAAAGCAAAAACACAGAAAACACTAGTTTTCTCGAAGCTTCTTGTTCATCGCTTCGGATGAAGCAGAGTTTACGAAGTCGAATACATCAAGAGTTCTTCACACTTGAAGAACTCACACGAAATTTTAAGAAAAACAAAGTAACCAAAACGTTAAGGCAAAGAGAAGTTGTCGGGTGGTGTGGACGTTGAGGAAGCTTGGACTGATTTGTGGAGAGGATTTTGGACAGCAATTTCGTGGTTGAACAAGAAAATTAAGGTATGGGTCTTCTTACTCTTGGTCCCTTTCCCAAGAGACCCTTAGGACTTAGATGAATCTATTCCGAAAACTAGGGTTGTTCCCCATTGCATGTCCCTGTCACTAGCTCCCATCGAATCATAGGTTGGGTGTGTTTGCTGATAGAAATTAGGGATGTAATGTGTTTTCGTGAGGATTATGTTTATGTATGTATGTTCGAAATTATGTGAATATTGAGCATGTTGCTCGAAATTAAGTGAAAAATGATGTGTGTGCAAAGTGTAGCCGTAATGTACACTCTCGGATTCAAGTTTGAAAATGACATGTTATGGTTATTATTTTATGTGCACAAACGTATGTAAATGGTGATGTTCATTTAAGTGTAATATGGCTGAATTTGATGATAAACTCTTGGCCAAATGTATCCATGAAAATACACCTAAAGGACTCACTAAAAACTACTCCAAACGCTTGAACATTTAACGTTAAAGAGGTGAGAAAATAGGCTGCAAAAAAGTGATAAAATTTCCAGTACTTTGATGTTGGTTTCGGCCAGCAGCTTGTAGTTTTGGGAGAGTTTAAAAAGGAATTTAAGTAGATGAGGTCAAGGGGAATTGAACCCAAGTCCTCACACGACCAAGAGGCTGAAAATTTTAAAAAAAATTGTAAGGGGGCTAAGGGGATTCGAACCCCTTAGCTGTTGTTGACGCGAGAAAATAACAAGGGAAATGGGGCTGGGGGGAATCGAACACACAACACTTGGGAAGAAAGGAAGAGGAAAAATAAAGAAAAAGAAAATGTGAGGCGTGGGAATCGAACCCACGACCTCAAGGCTGGAAATAGAGAGGGGGCGAAAATGAGTAATAAAGCAAGTGAGGTTGTGGGGGTTCGATCCCACGACCTCACTGCCAAGTACCCTCAACCTAGCGAAAAAAAAAAAAAAATATATGGGGCTGTGGGGGTTCGAACCCACCACCTCACAGCCCCTAGCGAAATTGAATTAAAGATAAGGAGGCTGTGGGGGTTCGAACCCACAACCTCCCTACTTATGCGAATTAAATGACAAAAATAAAAGTGGCTGTGGGGATTTGATCCCACAACCTTTTGGTTTAGGCCAGAATGGACAAGATGAGGTTAATAAAAAATTAAAAAGGGGTTGTGGGGGTTCGAACCCACAACCCTTCGGCCAACTTAGGAGTATTATTAGGGAGAAAATTAATCCTTCAATGTTAATATTGTGATTTAACTTAGAGTCATAATGTTATGAATATTAGAATAAAATCAATTAAAAATATAAATGATATCCAATTGATTCAAGACTTGGGTTTATAGTCATACGTGAATAAAATATCCGAGAATAATGCCACATACTTAGATCAAAATCAAGATCTTGGCATACATACAAGATGCATAAGTCTTGTATCACATAATCTTAGAAAGATATGAATCACTTAGACGAAATATGAATGAAGCCTCATGGCTTGTATGTATAGACACATAAAGTCTAACATATGTTCAAAGGAATTAAATCTAAGAAGTACGCCATTAATTGATGAACCCTAGAAGGGTTAAGTATGAGTGTAAGATACACTAAATGGCCAAGTGCATTGGCATATGATGAAATAAACGTTCACGTAATAAGAGGTGAGTAACTATGAAAAGCAAAGGTGCTAATGATAATGAATGTGGTGACAACATGATATAAGGCTAATGTAAATGATGAGAGTAATCTCAAATGAGCCTAAATAAATGTTACCAATACGTACTCACCTATGAGAGTGTAAGATAATGAAGAGACCAGACCTTATGAACACTCTAATGAAGGTATTGAGCTTAACACACTTAATACTAATGATGAGATGAGAAATCATCTAATGAGCTATGATGTCCTCATACTAGAAGCCAGCTTCCATGACGTATGAGATGAATGAAACGGAACTTTATACTGAGCACCGATAGACTAGCTATGAGCGGTGATGCCTTCTTTCGGGAAGGACAAAGGTTCACGTAACTCTCATGAGATGAGACTGTCCGGCAAGCCGGGTATGGGTCTTCTTATATCTCCTAGTCTTCGAACCTATACTGCCAATATAGGGATCTGGCGGGGTTAAATTCCCATGTACGCTAGCATGTTATTGGATCACTTTGGCCTGTGATTCCACCTCTTTTTGGTGTGGGGGAGACACTGGATTTCATGATGCTCACATGATCTATGTCGGTTAAAGTTAAAGTTCCCAATGAATGAATGAGGCAAGCCTCAATGATGCACATAATAAAATGAATAATACCAAAGGTGTTAGGATAGGATAATCAAAGGTGAGTTAGATTCAAGTAATGACATCAGGTCATTCTTGGTCATTGCACAATGAACCTCATGAAAGTCTTAAACTACATCCTAGGTATAGATGGTGGTTACACTTGCCTATGAATGAAATGAAATGAAGTACGTATGAAGCAGACTCTGTGTTTGCTAATGAAGATTCCCTAGCTGAGGTCCCATCTGTTGAGCCCTCATTTCTGGGATGTCTTAATGTCAAGTCCATGATTCCAAGGTCTCATGGCATATGAATGAATGATATGAAAGAAGTTATGTGCTACATGCAAAATGTACTGTATGCTATATGATATGTATAAATGTTATGTGCTGTGTGCAAATGTGAAAAGTATGATGAGGTATGTTATTCTCATGGCATCACTTTCCTAATCCAAATTTTGAAAGCTCATTTACTTTCCTAATCAAAATTTGGAAACTTTCCTAATCTCAATTAGGCAAGTCCACTGACTTGACTTTCCAAAAATCATGTTGTTAGGAAAGAGCTATTCTTTATCATGCATGTCCTTGGTGTATGCTTGCATATACCCATACTTAGTACAAGTGTGTACTAACCCTATACAAACTCTACTATTTTAGGTGCAGGCACAGGTGGACGATAGAGCTACAGGATCATCGTTGCAGTTATCCGGACGTCCAGCATTCATAAGGTTTTGGTAGGTCCTCATGTCTTCGAGGATGCTACTGTTTTATATTCTAGCTTAGTTTTAGAGTTGAGCTAGTGGAGCATGTTCCACTAGCGCTTCTTTCCTGCTTTTATTCAGATTATGTATTGGTGTCATTTTGGCAAATATACGCTTTATAAGAATTGAACTATTTCTTTCAGTTGCTTATCTCTTAATGTTAGATGGTTGATGGTGAACAATTACGTATTAATGAGAATGTTTTTATAAGAATGTTAGAAAACAAAAAGTTTCAAATTTTCCGCTAAAATTAACCTATGTAAAGTAAGAATGACGTAAGTAGGCTTGTCTGCGACCTCTGAGAGGTCAACGACGCCGGTCTCGTCTGGGTCTAGATTCCAGTCGTGACAAAGTTCATATCAGAGCATTAGGTTAAATTACGAAAATAATAAGTTCACATCAACCACATTGAGTAGTTTCTAAGTCATGGTAGTGAAGTGCACCACTATCCTGAATTAGAGACTGCATGATGCGTAGGAAAATTTCCCTTCTTCTGATCTTATCGTGCTTTTCCTATTGTCTGAGTTCTTGGTGTTATGAGCGTGTCTAACATCAATCCTTTTTGTTGTTTCCAGATAATGAACACTAGGGAGCTAATGGTCAGAGGAGAGGAGGAGCGGCTGCTGGGGGTAACCGAGTCCCACCCCAGGCTCCAGCTGAAGGAGTGGTTGTGCCAGCTAATCCAGCTGGGATGACTGATGCTGAGGTGAGGGCATCTCTGGCCCAGATGGCACAGGCCATTACTATGCAGGTTCAGGCTATGACTGCCCAGGTCAACCGGTAGGATGTTCAGAGGGAGAATCCAACGGTTCGTAGCATGGCCGACAGGCTGAGGGATTTCACGAGGATGAATCCTCCTATTTTCACAGGGTCTAGGGCATCAAAGGATCCCCAGGAGTTTGTGGATGAGATTCATAAGATCCTGGTGGTTATGCGGGCCACTGATATTGAGAAGGCTGAGTTGGCTTCCTATCAACTCAAGGATGTTGCACAGACTTGGTGCAAGATGTGGCAAGATAGCCGTGTCTTAGGTGGAGTGCCAGTCACGTGGGAGCTATTCAAGACAGCATTTCTGGAGAGATTCTTTCCCAGGGAGATGAGGGAGGCCAAGGTTGAGGAATTCATCAACCTTAAACAAGGCTCTATGACAGTCAGGGAGTATTCCCTGAAGTTTGTTAAGCTGTCAAGGTATGTTATTTTCCCTAGTATTTAATAGCAAGAATGAGAAGAATACTGAATTTTGTTGAAATCATCCAGGTATGCTACTTCCTTGGTTTCTAACAGCAGGGATGAGATGAGCAGGTTCCTCACAGGAATCAATGGGGACCTGGAGGAGGAGTGTCGATCTGCGATGCTCCATGATAATATGGATCTTTTCAGGTTGATGGTGCATGTCCAGCAGGTAGAGGACAGCCGCAGAAAGAGAGGTGTTCGTTATGCTAGGAGGCCTAGTCCTCAAGATCAGGCAGGACCCAGTCATGGAGGCCACAGGAACCACTTTGGCGTCCGTGAGCAGCCAAGGTTCAAAAAGGGGCAACAAAGTTTTGGGAATTCTAATCCTCAGAGGAGTGCTACACCTAGAGGAGGCAGACCTGAGCCCAAGAAAGGCAATGGAGGTGAGATGCAGTGTCCTAAGAAGAATTGTGCTAAGTGTGGCCGAGCTCACAGTGGAGAGTGCAGACAGGGCACTAATGCCTGCTTTGGTTGTGGTAAGAGTGGACACATGGTCAGAGACTGTCCACAGAACAGAGGTCAGGCTGGAGGTAATACTCAGCCTAGGCCTAATCCACAGGGTGCAGCAGCAGCAGAGCCTCCTAAGAGGAACAGGTTCTATGCCCTGAAAGGCAGAGAGGAGCAGGAGAAGTCCGCTGATGTGGTCACAGGTATGCTGCAAGTGTTCTCAACTTCTGTTTATGCTTTACTTGATCCAGGGTCTACACTTTCCTTTGTAACTCCTCTGCTTGCTCTTACTTTTGAGACATTGCCTGAAGTTCTGCCTGATCCTATAGTGGTTAGTACACCTTTAGGAGAAAATGTAAGAACTGATAGAGTATTCAAGGGTTGCCCAATAGTTGTTAGTGGAAAAACTATGTGTGCAAACTTGGTTGAGTTACCCATGCATGATTTTGATGTTATTCTTGGCATGGATTGGCTTCACAGTTGTTACGCTTGCTTGGATTGTCGTAGTAGAGTGGTGAGATTTCGCTTCCCTAATGAAGAAGAGTTAGTCTGGGAGGGGTACAATTCGAGTCGTCCTAACCCTTTGATTTCTAACCTTAAGGCCAATAAAATAATGTCCAAGGGGTTATTGTGTCATCTTGTGAGTGTTAATGATCTAGATCATGACATTCCTTCCATAGACTCAGTACCTGTAGTGAATGAGTTCTTAGATGTGTTTCCTGATGATTTGCCTGGAGTCCCTCCCCTTCGATAGATTGACTTTGGTATCGACTTAGAACCCGATACTAAACCAATCTCAATTCCTCCTTACCGAATGGCTCCAGCTGAACTCAAAGAGTTGAAGCTGCAGTTAAAAGATCTCACTGACAAGGGTTTCATTCAGCCGAGCATATCCCCTTGGGGCGCTCTAGTGTTGTTTGTAAAGAAGAAAGATGGAACCCTTAGAATGTGTATCGATTATCGGCAGCTCAACAAAGTCACTATAAAGAATAAGTACCCACTTCCCAGAATAGATGATTTGTTCGATCAACTCCAAGGGTCTAGTTTCTTCTCTAAGATTGATCTTCGTTCAGGGTATCAGCAGCTTAGGGTTAGGGATGGAGATATCCCAAAGACATCCTTTCATACCCTCTATGGTCACTATGAGTTCTTAGTCATGTCATTTGGTCTCACGAATGTACCTGTTGTATTTATGGATCTCATGAAAAGGGTCTTCCGTGAATACCTTGACTCTTTCGTCATAGTATTCATTGATGACGTTCTCATCTACTCTAAGACCAAGGAAGAGCATGAACAACATTTGAGACTAACCTTGCAGGTACTTAGACAGCATCAGTTGTATACCAAATTCAGCAAATGTGAATTCTGGCTGAGATCAGTGACCTTCCTGGGTCATGTTGTGTCCGATCAGGGCGTGGAGGTGGATCCCAGGAAGACTTAGGCTGTGAAGAACTGGCCAAAGCCTCTTAATCCTACTGACATCCGTAGCTTTTTGGGATTGCCTGGTTACTACCACAGGTTTGTGGAGGGCTTTTCTTCCATTGCTGCCCCATTGACAACTTTGACTAAGAAGAAAGGTTAGGAAATTAGTTACAAAAACGGAAGTTTATTCAAACATAAGCAAACTGCAAGCAAACTGCAATGTCTTACAAGGGAGAGAGAGATTTAGAAAATATTGGAAAATATTGCTTGCCTCTCTAAGGAAAATGGGAATCCTTATATAGGAAAATTAAAAATTTGCCTTTTCATTTTAGGCTTACAAATGGAAGGCTAGGATCTTGCCGACAGTTTGAGAGGGTCCTCTTTTGAAAGATAGTGGAGCATCTTTCTTTACTTCTTTGTCAGGAGAATCTTCTTTTAAATAAAGTAGATAATGGGATGCTTTTCCTAAAGTGTTTTGTCCTTTAGCTTCTCAATGGATGCCAATCAGGAATAGTGAAATACCATTAAATAAAAGATAATTCCGGCTTTGCCTTTATCTTTTATGAAAGGTCGTTTCCTATTCATAGTCAGGATCCATGTAGGCCAAAGCCAAACCTTGTGGGTTACACATGTCTCCATTATCTTCACTGTCACTTTCTGTTGAAGCTGCATCTTTGACCATCTTCATAATTTGGTCTTCGTTGTAGTTATCAATGTTATCCATTGCTTCTTTCAGCTTTTGCTTGAGAGCTGCTTTGGACAACTTTGTTGGAGGAGATTTAATCTTCTCTTGAGCTTTTGGTTATTTGGGAATCCAACCTTTGATTTGTATTTGCTTGCACAAATAGAGAATTCGATCCATATCATTTTTAGAAAAATTCCAAGTAATGATATAAGAAATCCTTTTCTTAATATAATACTTGCATAATTTAATATGCTCTGGTAAAGTTGTAATTTCTTCTTTGGTTTGAAATTCTTCAAATCTGTTGAGAAATTGTTGTGGAAGAATCTTCTCAGTTCCTCCGAATAAATTCCACCATTCATAAAACCATCTAGGGATGATGGCCTTGGTAATAGTTGAACTATATTTAACAAACCATGTATATCGTGGCCTTAAGTAAATAAAATTCATCCATGCTGCCTTATAATCATACCAATTATATGTCTGTGGTTTATGTGCCATTATCAAAGCAATTGGAGTGTGTAAATGATCTGCAAACAATTCGAATGGATCCAATATCTTCTTGATTGTAAATCTTGAATATTGGATATGATTGTTAGCATCTCTAGAATGCTCAATTTCTATGGAGTCTGTATCCACAAGTATAGCTTCATAGAACCTTCTTGTCTTCAATGGATTTTCGGTATCCACCTAGTTGAAATCTGTATAACAAGGCTTGATCAATGAATAAATATTCATAGACGCATATTCTTTGTTAAGTGCCATTAATGGTAACACCTGTGAAATAACAAAATCAAAAGATTCTTCTTTTGGAATGGATTTGGAGGGAATTGTTTTAGTTAATTCAGGATTAACTGCTTGGGCAAAAGTTTCAGGGGATTTCATAGCATAGTTTGCTTTAGTTTGGACTGAACTTGAAGGAATTTCAGTAGTTGGAATTGATGGTCTGAGACTGATCATCTTTGACTGAGGAGGATATTGTGGCTTTGGAAGCTTTGTTTGGGAAGGGTTAGGTAAATTTGGATACTCAGCTAGAGCTGTGAATTTGTTTTGGAAAGGTACAACAGGTCTTACCGAAGATTCAGCTTTAGCTAGAACAAGAGGAGGAAGAACAAATGGTCTAGCCATTCTTTGTTTTGGAAGATCTTCCTTTCCTCTAGAGCTTGTAACTGGCCTAAATGGCCTCATGCTTACCCTGCAAAAATTCACGGGTTAAGAAATCTGGTAAAGAATTATTTTCTCCTTTGATAAATTCGATATCAGAATCAAAGCTAGATAGTAGAGCTTGCCATCTAGCAAGGATTTGTTTAGAAACAATGTTTTTAACATCTTTTTGTAAAATTTCTTTTGCAGATTTACAATCTACTCTTAACAAAAATTTCTTATTAATAAGATCATCTTGAAACTTTGTTATACAAAGAATAATAGAGAAAATTTCCTTTTTAACAGTTGAATAATTTTTTTGAGAGGAATTCCAGATTCCTAATGTAAAACGAACTAATTGCTCTATAGATTCAAGATCTATCTTTTGTTTAAGTATGCCTCCATATCCTGTATTAGAAGCATCAGTTTCAACAATCATAAACGCATTAGGATTGGGAATTCCTAAACAAGGGATTGTTTGAACAAGGGCTTTGACTTGAAGAACAGCCTGAGTTTGGTCAATACTCCAGGGAACTGGGTTTTTTCTAAGTCTTTTGTATAAAGGCTCACAAACATGCCTAACTTTAGGAATAAAGTCAGCTACATAATTTAAACTTCCTAAGAATCTTTGGAGTTGGGTTTTGTCAAGAATCTCATCAGGAAATTTGGAAGAGAACTCTACGGCCCTGCAAATAGGTTTATAAGAACCCTGAAAAAGATCATGTCCTAAGAATCTAATTTTTGTCTGAAACAAAACTATCTTCTTAGCACTAACGACTAAACCATTGTTTTTAATAACATTAAAGAATGTGTTAAGATGTTTAAAATGAGAATCAATGTTCTCAGAAAAGATTAACACATCATCAATGTAAACGACTGACATATAAGAATACTCATTAAAAATGGAATTCATGATATTTTGAAACTCAGAAGGGGCGTTCTTGAGCCCCAAAGGCATAACATTCCATTCGTATTGACCAAATGGAACAGTAAAAGCCGTTTTGTATTTATCATTTTCAGAAATCTGGATTTGCCAAAATCCTTATTTCATATCAAATTTACTAAATACATTAGCATTAAAAGTCCTTTTCAAAAGGTCTCATTTGTTAGGAATAGGGTACCTGATCCATTTTAAAACAGAATTAAGAGGTTTATAATTAATTACAAGTCTAGGAGCTCCTCTTTCTTTTTCAGAATTTTTATTAACATAGAAAGCAGAGCAACTCCAAGGGGATTTGGAAACCCTGATGATTTTATTTTTTAAAAGAGTGTCAATTTCTTTTTTACAAAATTCCATCATTTCATGATTCATTTGAATGGGTCTTGCCTTAGTGGTAATGGCCTGTTCATTGAATCCTTCAATGTATGGTAAATCAACAATATGTTTCTTTCGATTCCAAAAGGCATTAGGAAAATCCAAACATATTTCTTTTTTAAATTTGTTTTGAAGATTAGCTATTTTTGTAACCATCTCCGGTGTTTTTAAAATCTATTCGATTTTCTTAACACGAATTTCATCTTTTAAAAAGGTGAGATGTTGAGAAAGTTTGTTTATTTTAAAAACAGTATTTTCTCTTACAAAATCACTTTCTTTTTGAGAAAAAGTTTTGACAAATGGAATACGCAATTCTTTTCCTAAAATATTAGTGGAGATACCATCAAGGTTCGTGAAATACGATTTTATCTGGGTGATAAAAGGTATTCCAAGAATGATATCTTCATTAATATCTTCAGTTATAACAAAATCATTTGTTAGACAAATGCCATTGTTACAAATATGAGCTTTAGAAAGCTTATAGTTTATTTTCAAAAGTTCTCCTGTAGCGGAGTATAATTTTGAAGTACTCTTTTGTAAATACTTAGTAGGAACAATACCTTTCATTATACAGTTGCTACCTGCACCACTGTCAAGTAAAGCAACTTTGTTAATAACAAAATGTTTATTAATAACGATCTTAATAGAAATATGATGACTCTGAGGTCTAATTGAAGAGATTACCGTTACTCCTGGTGCCGCAGAAGTAGAAGGGTCATTACCTGTATTGGTAAACAAGTTTTCAATTAAATGATCATTATTGATATTGGAATGATCAATATCAACATTACCATCAGAATCACTATAAGATGAACTTTGGTTGGACTCAAAGTCTTGAAAAGCTGGCTTTTTAGAATCCTGATTAGTATGGACATCAGTTTCTAAGTTGGAAAGACGAGATTTGATATGTGGAATCTCTTCTTTAAGATTAGATACTTCATGACGAAGATCTTAAACGGAGGGTTCAGAATAGGTATCTGAGCGATTCATGATTTGTTTCATGCTGAAAGGTTTGATAATAGGACGAGGTTTAGATTTGTCCTTATCGAGAATAATGTTTTTGAGTTCTAGGAGGAAACGGTTCCTAGCCTCATAATCATTTATGTGTTGGATAACATCAAAAAGAGCTTCTTTAGAATTATCTGAAATAACTCGAATCTGAGGTGCATTTCTGCATACACAAAAAGTTTCTGAACAATGGCAATCTTTTCCTGATTGACTAGCATCTTAATCATAATCAAGATCAAAGTCTTCATCACTGCTGTATTCATTAGATGTACCTGAAGATTCAGAAAAAGATTAATCAAGTATAGCTAAGAGTTTATCTTTGGTATCTTCATCGATGTTAAGAAGATTGATCTTCTTAGTCTTTGTCTTTGAACGACATTCATTTGCCTTATGACCTGTTTTCCCACAGGTCCAACAAACATCTGTTTTGTCATGAGGTCTTTTAGACCTAAATTTCTTTTTCTTAAACCTTGTGGAATCATCTCGTCTTCGAGATTTTTTCCTGTAGGATTTTTCCTTTTTCTCCTTCTTGATCTTATCTGGAGGAGTGATAAATCCAAAGTCTCTACAGAAACTTCCAAGTTCCTTTCTTGAAGAAGATTGCACTTTCTTGAGCTGATGTTTGAGTTTGATGTCTGTACAAAGCTCAAGTGCTACCACATTAATGGTGCTTACCAAATCACCATAAGTAAGATTGCCATAAGGAATACTTCCATTATTTCTATCTTGGATCTTAGATCTTACCTTGTCTGCAAAAAGAGGAGGTAGACCACTAATGAAGCGTTCTTTCCAATAATCCAAATTACAATCTGGACGAATCATAACCTTACTGAGGAAAGCATGTTTATAATGAATAAAATTATCCAAATTTGGACAATTAAGATTACTCAAAATTTGGAGACTCCTGTCCTGAAATAACATTGGTTCTCCAATAAAATGTTTAGCAATATGGTAAAGTAATGTAGCACAAGCATCTTCTATAGTGACTGTAGAAGTAGATTGTACATTACCTTCCATCTTAACAACTGTTTCTTTTGCAGTAGCATTGATAATTAATTGCTTGATCTCATCCTTGCAATAATTATCCCACCAGTGTTTCAGCATTCCTGTGAAACCTGCAATGATCATATTAGCAGCATCTCTGTCTGCGGATCCATGCATCTTATATGCAGTGATAGCAACACCCATTTCATAGAGTTTATTATAAACTTGGTGCTCTGCAAGACCGTTTATATTCCATTCAGTGATGCTTCTTCCTTCATGAGATGAAGTAGATAAGAAGGCATTTTCCTCATATTGCAAGTCTGGAAAAGAGGGTTTGTTGTGGTAGTTTTTCAAATTATGAAAACGACTACTGGCAAGTGTTTGGAGAAGATTGGATTTCTCTTTGAATTGGGGATTTGTTTCTTTTTGAATAGTAGAAACTTTCTTTGGTGATATATCTTCTTTGACGGAGATATTGAAATTGTTAAGCTGGGCATTGATTTTCTCAATGATAGGTCCTGTTACTTCAAAAGTATCGATGAGTTTTGGGAATTTTGCTCTGGAAAATTCTGGTATTCTGAAACCTGGGTAAGTTTCAATATTATCATTGGATGAAGTAGAAGCCGGTGTTGGTCTTACACTAAGATGTGGTTTGGTATCTTCTATTTGTTTAGAAATAACATGAAGAATTTGGTTTGAATAGTTGTTTTGTTCAACAACTCTATCAATATCTGTAGATGTGAGTAAAGCGCTTGTCTTATCACTTTTTTCTTTAAAAGGAGAAGCTTTGATCACTGTTCCTGCAATAGGTATATTAATTACTTCAAGAGGAGGAGTAACTGATTCAACAACCTTGTTAGAAGCAATATACCATTTGTTAATGATAACCTGTAATGACTCAGTACAATTTTCAATTCTACCAGTCATTTCAAACCATTTAAAGAATTCGATTTCACAATCGATTCTTTTCATATCTTTAATCCATATATCTCTAAAATTTTCTCTTTGCTTAAGAGTATAAGAAGAGACATACCATTTTCTCTTTACCTGATTATCAGGATGAGTCCATTGTTCCTGTAAAATCTTAGGGTTAGGTTCAAAAGGTTTATTTACCTTTAACATTCCTAGCCAAGCAGGTTTATCAGCAGGAGGTTCCATCTCACTTGCAGTTGGACTTCCTAAAATATCTTGATAATAAACTTTAGGTACATCACCTGTAAAGTCTACACCTGTGACATTACCTTTGTTGTTGTCTACAGAGTTATCTTCAACAATGATGATTTCATCTTCATCCTCCAGGGTTTTTGAAGAAGGTGGTCGGGGAACCGTTCTCGAGGGACACGAAGTAGACGGAGACCAAGATGACCTTCGAGCAGATGAAGATCTCATTGATGGGTTTTCAAGAAACTTAAGATCAATAGATCCATCTGGAAACTGAATTACTCTTACGATCTGAGATCGTTGAGAATGTGAAGTAAAAGGTTGAGTGATATTCTCAAAATACCAATCATTGTTAGAGAGAATATCTTTCCATTGAAAAGTTCTGGGAACAAAAATAGAACTATGCGAGTGATTAGCTTCCATGAGAATCGTTTCACCTCTCACACTTTCTAAGCAAGCCTTAGGAGCAAGCTGAGTTTTCATCAGATGATAATAAACTCGGTAAATAATAGCTATTTCTCGAGAATCAAGTTTATTGTTCAGATTTTTGGTTTTGACATTGAGTGTCAAAGTATCAATAACATTAGGATCATTAATGTCCACAGAGAAATTAGGATAACAATTAAAGTAAACTGGCCCATCAGCAAGGTTACTCTGCAAAACTCCTAATAAAAAATCATCGAAATTTAAAAATCTGTCATCTCTAAGGAGGACACAAACAGGAATATCAAGGCCTCTTCTAAACAAAGGCTTAACAGCAACTTGCACTAAACCAATATGCAAATAATTGAAATTAGATTTATATTTATCTAAATCTTTTTCTTTAAGCAAATGAATAATTTCTGAAGAATTATTAATAGCAATAGTCGACTCACAAGTCTTTATATTACAGCGAGTAAGAAAGCTAAAATTACCTAACTGGTAAATCTTTTTAAAAGGTTCTTCTGGAATACTCCAGTTTTCTAAATCATTTTCAATTTTAGCAATCTTTGTAGATTGCGAAGATAAATTAATTTTATTTAAAATATTTTGGTTTTTATCCATGAGAATAAAATATACTGTCTAATGGACTTACAAGACAAAATTAAATTCAACAAGTAAGAATAATTATTAACATGCTGAATGATAAGTAAGAATATTAGAATACAATTCAAGTTCTAGATTTGTTTCTAAAAGAGGTTTTCTTGGCCTTATAACAGTTCTTTTGATAGAGTCGTCTTAGCTACGGGACCACCAATAGTACTAACTCTAAACGCCCTCCTGGCTACAGCAAGTTTTCCAAGTTCAGGCTGACCAATGCACGCTCCAGATATTAATCGGATACCTCATACTCATATCAAAAGGACGAATGCCTCACACCAATTATAGAATCTTTTAGAAAGATTAATTGGAGTTTACAAATGGTCTACAGGCCAATTGAAAGGAGATAAAATCTTTTCAATTGTGAACTTAGAGTAAGCAATACTATCTGGGTCAGATTTGTCTGCTAACTCGTGTTCAATCTCAACCGATCCTGTATCAACAAGGATGAATTCAAAATATTTTCTGGTTTTTAAGGAATTATCTGTCTCTACGTAATTTCTGTTGGTATAAATTGGTTTCAAGAGATGTTTAATCTCATACCCTTCATATTCCTTGTCTAAAGCAAGGATAGGAAAAACTTGTAGGGAAACAATTTCAAATTTCTCTTTCTCCTAATGAATAACTTTACCGATACTCGGAGAAACTGCTTCTGCAAAACTTTAAGGCTGTTTCATTGCGTAACAGTCACTTGTTTGCTTCTGGGAAACTCTAAGTTCTCCGATTGGTGATGAAAATGAGCTGGGCTCTTGTTCTTTTTGAAAAGGCTTCTTCAAAATTAACATTTTTGAAGAACTACTCTGAGGAAGTTCAGAAGTAATAATTGAAGGCAGTTGGGCCAACGCCGAATATCTGTTTAAATCAGACCTTATGTGATTTATTTCAGGCCTTATTGTAAATGGGCCTGATGCTCTTGTTGGGCCATTTGTATTGGGCCTGGCTGGTTGTTCACCTGCTATGGGTCTAATCTGTGGTCTGCTCATGTTTACCCTGCAAGAATTCTCTGGTTAGAAAATCTGGTAAAGAATTATTCTCTCCTTTAATAAATTCGATTTGAAAATCGAAGCTAGATAATAAGGCTTGCCATCTGGAAAAAATTTGTTTAGAAACAATATTCTTAACATCCTTTTGGAGGATTTCTTTAGCAGATTTACAATCTACTCTAAGCAAGAATTCTTTATTGACTAAATCATGTTGAAACTTAGTAATGCAAAGAACAATAGCAAGTATTTCTTTCTTAACCGTTCTATAATTCTTCTGAGCGGAATTCCAGATTCCAGAGGTATATCGGACTAATTGTTCTGATGAATTGGGGTCCTTTCTTTGTTTAAGAATGCCACCATATCCAATGTCAGATGCATCAGTCTCAACAATCATAAAAGATTCAGGGTTAGAGATACCAAGGCAAGGAAGATCTTTAACCATATTCTTCAAGAGAATGACAGCATTAGTATGTTCTTCACTCCAAGGCGAAGGATTCTTCTTTAACCTATCAAAGAGAGGTTTGCAAATATGCCTAACTTTGGGAATAAAATCAGCTACATAGTTGAGACTTCCTAAAAATCTCTGCAACTGAGTTTTATCCAAAATGACATTGGGAAACTTATCAGAAAACTCAATTGATCTGCAAATAGGTTTATAGGTACCTTGATAAAGATCATGTCCTAAAAATCTTATTTTTGTTTGAAATAATTTAATCTTTTTAGCACTAATGACTAATCCATTGTGCTTAATAATCTTAAAGAAAATATTTAAAAGTTTGAAATGAGAATCAATGTCCTCGAAGAAGATTAAAACATCATCAATATAAACAATTGAAATATGACTAATATGATTGAATATAGAATTCATAATATTTTGAAATTCTGATGGGGCATTTTTAAGCCCAAAAGGCATTACATTCCATTCGTATTGTCCAAACGGGACACTGAAAGCTATTTTATATTTGTCCTTTTCAGCAATTTGAATTTGCCAGAAACCGTATTTTAAATCAAATTTGCTATAAATATTTGCTTTAAAAGTTCCTTTTAAAAGATCCCTTTTGTTAGGAATCGAATAACGAATCAATTTTAAAACTGAGTTCAAGGGCTTGTAATTAATTACAAGTCTTGGAGATCCTCATTCTTGTTCAGCAGCGTTGTTGACATAAAATGCTGAACAACTCCAAGGTTATTTAGAAGGACGAATAATTTTATTATTCAAAAGAGTATGAATTTCCTTTTTACAGATTTTTATTAATTCATGGTTCATCTGAATAGGCCTAGCTTTCGTAGAAATGGCCTTTTCGTCAAAAATCATCAATATATGGTAAATCTATAATATGGGACTTTCTTTCCCAAAAAGCGTTAGGAAATTCTGAGCAAATTTCCTTTTCAAAATTCTTGTGAAGATTGGCAATCTTAACCACCATTCCCTGGGTTTTTAAATTTTTCTCAATTTTATTAATTTTAATATCTTCTTTGAGAAAACAAATCTGATTAACTTTGAAAGCAGTTTGTTTATGCAAAAATTTACTTTCTTCAAGAGAAAGTGTCTTGATAAAAGGAAACGAAATTTCTTTTCCTAAAATTTTTGTTTTGATTGAATCAAAATCTGAAATATAAGGTTTAATCTGGGTAATGAAAGGTATACCTAGAATAACTTCCTCATTAATGTTTTTTGTTATGACAAAATCATTAGGAAGGCAAATACCGTCATTGCAGATATGAGCATTTGAAAGCTTATAATTTATACGGATACGCTCACCAGTCGCACTGTATAGCCTGGTAGTTCCCTTCTGGAGGTACTTGGTTGGAATTAAACCTTTAACGATGCAATTTCTATCTGCACCACTATCTAACAAAGCGATTTTGTTAAGTACAAAATTAGAATTAACTACTAACTTAATCATAATGTGAGAACTCTGAGGCCTCACCTTAGTGATCATACTAAAACCTGCTTCTGCTTCATATCTAGGTGATGTAGGTTTAGATTGAGAGCTTGCTGAATTATTTTCTTCATCTTCATTATCTGAAGTACCAAGTTCTTTTCCTTTAGACGATACCTTAGCGTCCTTTAAGAACTGCTTGGCTAAGGCATTTAATTCAATGTTATTAAGTCTTGACTTAACCTCTTTAATTTCTTCTTTAAGAAAATTAACTTCTGTACGAAGTTCATTGATAGAAGGTTCTTCCTTCTTATCTGTATATCGTTGCATGATTTGTTTCATGCTGAAAGGAGTTACACTTCTTGTAACTTCTTTCTTCTTTTGTTTAACAACAAGCTTTTGAAGTTCTAATAGATAGCTTCTTCTAGCATCATCATCCTTGATGTGTTCGATAGTTGCAAATAAGATTTCTACAGAATCTTCTGAGATTACTCTGATCGACTGGTTGTCACAATGACAAAATGCCCCTTGGCAATTGCATTCCTGACTACTTTCTTCAGAGTTCTGAGCAATATTAAGGAATTCTTCATCCTCAGTTTCACTTCCTGAAGAGGAATCAGACTCAAATTCTTCTTCTTCCAAGATAGATAGAAACTTTTCTTTAGTTTCTTCGTCTACTTCCAGAAGGTTGATCTTTTTCTTTTTTCTTTTGTTTCTTAGACAATCAGGAGACTTGTGTCCTGACTTTCCACATGTCCAACACTTGTCTCCTTGAGAAGTGTCGTGAGGACTTTTCTTGCTTCTCTTCTTCTTTGAATATCCTTTCTTCCTTGAGGATTTTCTTTGTGACGATTCTCCAGATCGTTCTTTGTTAGAAACATTTCTTGCTGAAGGGGGTTTTAGACTTGGGAATCCAAAGTCTTGACAAAAGCTTCCAAGTTCATTATTTGAGAACTTCTGATCTTTCTTAAGCTGTTCTTTTAGCTTAAGATCAGTACATAGCTCCATTGCTACAAAATGAATTAAGCTGGTAAGATCTCCATAAGTCATTTCTGAATATGGAATTTTCCCTTCACATCGATCTCTTATTTTGGATCGAACCTTTTCTCCAAAATGAGGAGGTAATCAGCTAAGGAATCTCTCCTTCCAATAATCATTATTGCAATCATATCTAAGCATGACCTTTGTTATAAACATATCTTTATACCATCTGAAGTCTGTTAACTTCTTACAATAAAGATTGTTTATGATTTCCAAACTCCTGTCTTGGAATAACCGTGGTTCTCCCACAAAATGCTTAGCGATGCTATAAAGTAGAGTAGCAGTTGCATCTTCAACTACCTCCACAGTTGTAGTGGTTTGTCCACCTTCAATCTTAACAATATTCTTAGTTGCCATAGCATTAAGAATTTCATTTCTATTTTGTTCTGTGAGATAATTGTCCCACCAATTTCTGAGAGTACCAGTAAATCCTGCAACTATCCTGTTAGCTGCTTGTCTATCGGTAGCATCTTTCCATTTATAGGCAGTGATGTTCATGACCATTTCTTGGAGCTTATTGTAGATTTGGCCATCAGCCATTCCATCAATATTCCATTCTGTTATTCCTGTTCCATCTGCAACACCCTGGGGATTCATGTTGTTTCTTCGAACTAGATATCAGGAAAAGAAGGTCTGGGATAAAATTTTTTGGAGTGGGGAAGTCTATCCTTAATAGATCCAACCTTATCACCCTGAGATATTTTAATTCTCTTGAGTTGATCATTAATCCTTTCAAGGATTGCTGGAGTGTTGGTGAACTCACTAGCATGTTTGGGAAAATCTTCTGGAGAGAATTTATGGATTTTAAAAATGGGGTTGAAGTCTAATTTGAATCCGGATTTGGAAGAACTGGGTTTGTTACCAATCTGGCTGGTACCACTATAATTATACTTAGACTCTTCAATTTGTTTGGAAACAACATGAAGAACTTGTTTAGTATAATTATTTTGTTCAAAAACTTTGTTTATTTCTTCAACAGTCACAATGCTGTTTTCTTTATGTTCTTAAGGTTTTTTGAAAGGCGCTGCTTTAAAAACATCTTTCCTGTAAGGAATACTTAAACCTTCAAGAGGAGGAGTAATACTTTCGATAACCTTGTCTTTGGAATGTCACTTGTTTATTAAAACCTGAAGTGATGAATTGGTTTTACCAATTTGGCCTGTACATTCAAACCATTTGAAGAATTCAATTTCCGTTTTGAATCTCTTCATATCCTTAAACCATTTGTCTTTGAACAAGACTCTTTGTTCTATTGTGTATGTATCCACATACCATGCTTTCTTCAAAGCATGCTTGGAACTCATCCACCACTTATTGATTTTCTTCATATCAGCAGTAAAATTATCAACTGATTTGATAACTCCTATAGAATCCTTTTTATTATGAGAGGAGGCTTCATTTCGCTAGGAGTAGGACTACCTGCAAAAGAATAATCATAATAAACTTTAGGGATGGTTTGGGTAAAATCCACACCGCGGAATTTACTCAGTTCAGAAACCTCAGTGGCTTCATACAAGTCGTCTTCACCTTCACCCTCCCGGGGTTTAGAACTAGAAGGTCTAGCCATAGACAGTCTTCTACTGGAAGATGCTTGACTGAAAGAGTTGGATCTTAAAAACTTAAGGTTAACCGATCCATCTGCAAATTGGAGAACACTTTCTAGGGAAGACCTAGAAGGCTGGACTGGAAGAGGTTCAGTGATGGAATCAAATTTCCAAATGTCATCGAAAAGGATTTCATCCCACTTTAACATTCTAGGGACAAAAGTGGTGCTATACTCTTGGTTAGATTCCATAAGCATAGTAACACCTTTAACACTAGTGTTAATTGCCTTTGGGGCAATTGTGGTTTTCATTAGCTTATAATATACACGATATATTATAGCTAAATCTCTGGTTCCTGATTTGCTATTCATATTCTTGGTTTTGACGTTGAGCCTCAAAGTATCAAGAATATTAGAGTCATCAAGATCTATAGAAAAGTTGGGATAACTATTGAAGTAAACTGGCCCATGAGCTAGATTACTTTCTAGGATTCCTAACAGAGAATCATCAAAATTGAGAAGCTTGCTAAGAATTCATTAGTTTCAAGTTCAAGCAAAAATAGAAGGACAAGGTAGAAATATCTACAACCTTACTACTCCATCACATCCCCCACTTAGGGTAAACCCAATTAAGAGAAACTTCACCGAATTTTCAAGAGGATCTTTAGCTTAACAAACTCTCATTTTCATTACTTAAAAGTGATTACCACTTTAGAAGGAATTACAGTAAGTCAACCAAGGCATTCTAAACTTATCACCTAGACAATTTAACCCCAATAATCAAGTTAGGTCATACCATTCAACCACATAAGGTTTTTATGTAATATAATAGACACCAAGGTCATACAATCATTAGGGGAAACAATAGAGGAGACTTAGCCTCAAAATTTCTTCTTTTTATTTGGACATTATAGTAAGGTGACTTCTAGGTCAATCAAACCCACATCATCACCGTAGAAGGACTGGAATACTACCTTCACACCTAGGATCAAGTCTATACAAAGGACTCCAATCCATACTAGGCAACTTATCAAGGACCACATATATACAAAGGGAAACATTGAACACTCTTAAGCACATATTCCTAGGGTAGTATGCTTCCATAGGTAGTCACTAAGCATTTCAAACTCAAATCATAACATTAGGCTACCATCATTTAAAACCATAGAGTGACTCACCATTCAAAACACGAACTCATTTTAGCCATAACTTCTAACATGCTTTAACTATATCATGACATACATTTCTCAACATAACATGCCATTTCACATAGAGTTTATATATAGCCACAAAGGGCATCCTATCAACCAAACATGCCTAAAGTAACCTTCACACATACTCAATTGAACCATAAAACCAATATAACATCAAGACTCACCTTTTCTTTCTCAAGCATAAAGTACAATCTCATCTAAGCAATCACATCTAAAAGACTACCGGAAAAGACATAAAAGAGAGATCTTATATAGTTAAGTTCTATGGAATAATATGAGAATGATGAAGAAGGAAAACTCTATCGTCCTATAACCTCCCGTACCATTTGATGTGTCTCAACTCACCACCAATGATACGAGACTCTACTAGACGTGGCAATATGAGACTTCTTAGACCCTAAACAACATTTAAAACCTCATGCTCTGATACCACGTTTGTCATATCCAGGGAGAACCCCTAGAAGTAACATGGTGTACTTGACCTTTCGAAGGTCTTATAAAGGCCCATAGTTATCATTCATAGCATTGTCATAGTAAATTTAGCCAAAAATTTAAAACTTTTCATAGCACATCATATGCTAGAAACTTCACTTCATATATATAAAATATCATATTACATACTTAGACTCTAAGTCTCTTTGTCATCGTAGACACAAAATCATAAGAGTACAATAGGTACACGACCCTTATAACATAATACATAACTATACATTTCTTAAGGCTTTACAGTAAGCTAGCCATGAGGACATCCTTGGACTTAAGGATTCCTTTCCTTGAGCTTGGGAATGACATATCAAGCTCCTCATTTATAGAGAAATCCTTTAGCATCCATAACCTACAATTTGTTTTAAAGTAGAGAAGAATGGAGTTAGTACAAGAATGCACTAAGTATGGCAGCCATGCAAAAACATGCATTTAAACTGGACATTTTACTTGAAATCCATACATGATGACTTTTTGTGAAATGTTTATAAAACCTTGATACAATAGTATTTATATCATTAACACACTTTATATAGCCATATAAAAAGGCCAAACATCATATAAAATCACATATAGAATTTAAGCCTCTTTTAAGGTCACTTTGCAGTGAGCTATTTGCCTTAACAGTAAACTTTTCCTCTTTACAGGAGACTCCTTCTTTTAATTCCTGAACCTTCCAAGTAATACCTTTTGTGATACTTAGTACAATGCATCACCTTAGGGACACAAGGAATCAATCATACATCATACATAAGCCATCACCTACCATCATAGAAGTATAGTACAACATAGACACATTTAAGTCAAAACCATAGAACCCTTACAGTAAACTCTTAGTCATTATGCACGTCTACTTATTTTACTTCACATAGAATTTTATGAGACCTTACTCAAAAGCCCAATCTAAATCTACTAGTGCAATGTACATACGAAGCCGCATATCCTCTCACATACTTAGTAGACCTATCATGAGACCACAAGCCTTACCATCCAATTCATACATGAACAAGTAAGTAAAGACAACTTTATTCATGTAAACAACCTTCATCATATAGTCATTAAGACCAACATTAAACATGTATATCGAGACCACTTCATATAGGCTTATACCATGCATTTCATCACAACAAGTAGACCAATACTGCAAAGTCATGCATAAGGAAAATATACATAGTCACATGCATTAGATTACCTTCCTAGGACTCCCTTAGATAGCTAGTTGTGCAATATTTAGGTGGGTTCATTACTTCCACCTATCCTAACTATCTTCTCTTAGCTTATCCTAGTTAGGGTCCCTTTACTTTACTTCCATTGTCCATTTTACTTTATGGAAACTATAGCCTTAACCGACACTAAGAATATGGGTGCTAAACAAGGAATTTGGTGTTGTGGTGCCTTACACCAATAGAAGGTGTCCCACTTAGCCAAAGTAGAACCTTAACATATATCCTAGCATACTAAGTGAATTCACTTGCTAGATCCTAAGTGGAAAGCATAGTCTATGGAACTAAGAGATATACATGACCCTCTACATGCTCATTAGCATTGGAGCCTCATCTCGTGAGAAAACATGGGTGAACCTTTCTCAAAGGGAAGCCACCACCTCAGGTGGAACAATAGGTTAATATTCCTCTAAGGGAAGTCAATACTCTATAAGGAACAAATGGTGAATCTTCCTCCAAGGAGATCAAACACCTCTCATTTTCAAGTTCACTCGGTGCTAAGCTAAGTTCCCTTTTTTAACAGCCTTTATTAACATTACTTTATAAAACGTAGGCTTATGATATTTATTATTCATATGATTATAGCAAATCTAAGCACCTATCTAGTTTTAGAGTACTCTTGAGCACACCTTTCAAGGCCTTTCTGACATACCGTCAAAATGAACTAAGGTATCTAGAGCCTCACATGTGCCTAAAAAGGTTAATAATAGGTTAATTAAGTGTTTTATAGTATGTATACTTCATTTGAGGTGATTTGGAAGTCAAACGTCAAAGGATGACCAAGACGTTCGACGACTAGTCACCAAAGGGCCTTAGGTATTTTTATGTGATTATATGTGTTTCATATGCTCTTGAGTTTATTATATAAGTTATAATGATGTTAATATTGAGTGTGTTATGTTTTATGAAGTTTGGAGGTCAAACGTTCAAGAACGTCCAAGAGATTCGAAAGTTAGCCTTTTAGACGTGCTAGTGAGACGTTGTATGTTTGGCATGATTTGATGTGTTTTTTGGAGTTTACGAGAAGTTTAGTTGACCCTAGTACCTTAATAGACATGTTAAGGGTCAAAACGTCTGGGTACGACTCCCTTGGGACCACCCGAAGGGCCCCCAAGGAGGACCCAAACCTTGGATAAGAGGCAGCCCAAGGGAGCGTGCACGAGCAAGAATTGGAACTTGCCATCGCGATGTATGCCTGGAACGCACCTCACTGCCTCAAATTTTATTTGGGTCAGACGCGTAGCCCACTCCCAGATCCGGTTGCGTCATTTTTAAGTCAATTTTGACATGTCTAAGAGCTCCAATTCGTGTGGGGGTGTTTTGGTAACTTGGGGGACGTTTTATTAACTGATTTTAGGACCTTTTTAAACCCTTTTACAATCCAAAACCCCAATACCAATTAAGAAATCAAATTCCCAAAGTTCTCTTATCTTCCAAAAATCCAAAAACCTCCATTGAAGACCAAGCTCAAGAACAATCTATAGAGTTGGATTCTTGGAGCTTTCTTCTCAGATATTTATGGGATTTTTAATGTATAAGGTATGGTTATCCTTCATCCATAGATAACCATTCATCTATGGAGTCCTTTCAAAGGTTTTCTAAACATGAATTCTATGTCGAAAATCCTATTTTTGAATCTAGCCAAGGGTTCATTCTTAAATTGATTTCAAAAGCGTTATAATGATAAATATATGTTGATCTACTAATTTTATGATGAATTTCTATCCAATTTTATGAAGAACCCATGATCCTCCTAATTTCTCAAATTAGCCTATAATGTGGGTCTTGTGATCTTGACTTGATATTTACAGAATTGTGATTAGATTGTATTGAATTGATTATTTCTATTACTTTCTATATCAATTGAATATGAATTGTTGAGGAATATTAAAGATGATCATTAACTTGGAGATTTAGTAAGTTGACTTATTTCTTCTAATTAGCCTAGAATGTACATTGAATCATGTTGATTGGTATGGTCCACCTTTGGTGGCGGTGTTTACATTCTTGTACATGTTTATGTGTTATGATCATGTCCTAGAAGGCATTATAAGCAATATGAATTGATATCATGATTTCTATGTTAGGAAATTGAAGGATTTAGCCTTGAATTCTAATACTATGTCTAAGTGAATTGATGCTACATGAAGTTATGTGTATAGTCTTCTACATTACTTGTTTAATCTAGGTGTGGAGATGATGTTATATGTATATGTGTGATGATCATGTTAGGGTTAGGTATGGTCTATATGGCTAATGATAATAAAATCTTTATAGCATGACCCCTACCCATAAGAACCCTATATTAATGTGTGATCAAAGTATGCTAGGAGTCTTATATTCTATTGTTGAATATATACTTGCCTCCTATGACGTAATTTGATTGTGTGTAGTCTATTGTCCTCAATACTCTAAACATGTGTATGACTTGAGACTTGAAGAATGTTGTACATGTGTTGTGATCTTTAGTGGGTGGCTTCCTCAAAACAATGTGATAGCCATTATGTGATCATGTTGACCAATGTACACACACACTTCATGCATATCAATGAGTAGGATAGATTTATGATGATTAAGGAAAGGATAATTCTCCTATGCATCATTACCTATTTATATGCATGTAAAGTATATGATTTATGAAACTAAGAACATGTGTTCTTAAATGTGTTTATGTGAAGGTAGATCTCACATATATGTACACACACATGCATGTATGAATATATATGATTATGTGAAAGGACATTCTCATATAATATAGGTTCTATTATGAATGTAGAATTCTCATCCTAGATACGTTTGAGCTATATGATATATGAGGGAGTAAGTCCCTAAGGCCTATTGTTTATGAACTAAAGTTATCTAAAGGCTCAATGATGTTTAAAAAGGGAGTTATTGCTTAGCACCGAAAGGGCATGTAAATGAGATGGGTTTCTTCACGACTAGTATTGTTGATTCCCAAGGTATATGTTGTCTCGTGATATTGAAACGTTCACGATTATTAGTCAAGGTTTCTAGAAGCAATCTACTTGTCCCTTAACTATTTTCCCATATAGGACTCTAGCTTAGTGGATCCACCTAGATAAGATATGTACGACTGGTTGAACCTTAGGCAAGTGTTAACCCTCTCTTTTCGGTGTGGGAGTAGAACACCGCATTTCATGTAGCTCACATAGTCTATGTCAGTTATGTCTATGTCTCCCGAAAGTTAATATTAACTAAGATAAGAATATGAACTCTAATCTAAATTCCTTGAGGAGTGTACTTGGTATGGGAGGACTATGGACCCTACCTATACATTGCACTAGATGAGTTCAAGAAATGATAGGATTGGAGACCCTTATGAAGTAAAGACTTATGTTATGTATGACTTGTATGAATGCATGTAAAGTGACCTTGTTATGTTAAGATATGAATTATGACTATGCATGTGAATTACACTTATGTCTTCTAAATGAGTTTACTTAGTATATGTGGGGGTATGGGATTCCATGTGTACGTTGCACAAGTAAGCTTATGAAGGGGTTGTTAGGGTGGTGTACTTATTATATGAACTAAGTAAGTCTATTACTAGAGTGTATGAAGTATGATGAGTCTTCCTATGATTTTATATGAAGTGTGATGAGTCCTTATATGATGAGATGAAGTATGTGGCCTTGTGTCTAGTTGTAAGTCACTATGTTATGACTTGTTGAGTATGTTATGCCTAGTCTAGGGTGACTTCTTAGGTACACTTGGTGGAAGTAGCATTATGGGATGTTACTTACACATTGCACTAATGTGATTTAGGAGTTGTCTTAGGTGATGGTTCTTATATGAAGTTGATGTCTTTTATGTGTTTATGACTTGTGAACATATGTGGTTGTGTTTATGAAGCATATTATGAAAGACTATTGTAAGGTGACCTCAAGGTGATGCATTGCACTAGGTACACTTGAGGGTTACTTAAGAAAAGAAGTAAAATAAAAGAGCGGTAGTGTACGATATGTATTGAATATGTTTCAAAGTATGATAAATGGCTTTATGTGCTATTATGCTTATTATCCATGTCTATATTATCTATGTGAACTATATTTAGCTTATATGTGCCTATGTTAATGAAGTTTACTAAAAGGACATGTTGCATGATTTCTAAAGAAATGTCCTCTTTAAATACATGTTTTTGCATGGTTGCCATACTTAGTGCATTCTTGTACTAATACCATTCTTCTTCATCTTTTTACAAAAAGTGTAGGTGGTGATGGCTAGTGGATGTCTCCTAAGTGAAGAGCTTGGATCGATCTCCCAAGTTCAAGTAATGGAGGTCTTATGATTCAAGGGTTGCCTATGTCAAGATGTTATTAAAGTTAATGTAATAGCTTAGATATTATTTTATGTTGTTAAGGGTCGTGTCTCTATTCTATTCTATTGAGTTGTGTCTTAATATGGCAAAGAGACAATTAGAGTCTAATTATGTATTATGATATTTTATATATACACAAAGTAATGTTCTAGCATATGATGTGCTATGAAAAGTTTTAAATTTTTCACTATTTTTATGAGTATGCAAAGAAGGTACGTTAAGAGGCTTGTCTTAGACCTCTGAGAGGTCGACGACGATGTGTTAAGATTCGAGAATCCCATAACTTCTAGGGTATACCCTCGGGTTGTAACAAACTTGGTATGAGAGCATAAGGTTTTATGTTTTGTCCTTATGTTTTAATGTCTCGTATTTCCACGTCTAGTAGAGTCTCGTAGCATTGGTGGTGAGTTTCCCTTTTTCACTATTCTCATGTCGTGCCACAGAACTTAACTCTATATGATCTCTCTCTTATGTTTCCTTGCCCGGTTGTCTTTTAGATGTGATTGCTTGGAAGGGATTACTTCTCAATGCTTGAGGGAGAAAAGGCGAGTTTTTGATCCCTACCTTGGTTTTATGGTTGATGAGTATATGTGAAGGTGAATTTAGTGTATGTTGATATGACGTCATTTATGGATATAGGTGATTTATTAGGAAGGAGATGCTATGTTAAGAATTTATGATGTGATGTGGTTATAGCTTGTTAGTAGTTTCCATGGTTGAATGGAGTCCCCTTGAAATGATAGCATGCCTTCTGATTATGTAGGATGGTAGCATTATTTTATGATATAGGCTTGAAAGGTCTTGGAGAATACGGTATATGGTGAGAAAGATGAATGTTGCCTTGTTATATGTGAAATGCTTCATAGTTGTCCTTGTATGGATTGGAACCTTTTGTATAGTCTTGCTCCTGCGGAGGGGAGTTAGTGTTTTGAGCCTTCTAAGGTGATTGTGAAGTATGCTAGTTAATGGTAGAAACCTTGTGACTAGTAAATGATTCTCTCAATGAACCTATTCTAAGAGTGGTAAAAAGGGGGAAAAGGAGTTTTATTCCATGAGTTGGAAGTATGAGTACCCTAAGGTGACTTAGGGGGATGCATGGTATGTACCCCTTAGCTCTTGAACAGAGAGAAATGAGGTTGAACTACTTTGAAGTGGTTATTTGTCCTTTAAGCTTGAATTTAAATATGGTCAATTGAGGAAGTGGTTATATTGTACCTAGGCAAGATTGGTTAGAAGTTCCACCATAATTGATGACCCTTGTAAGTTGGTCTTGACTTGCCTTGGCCTTGGTATTTAAGGGCATGATGTGCTTAGGCTTACCCCAAGAAGGGGATAATGTGCATAGATATGATTTTTAGTGCCCTTGATGTCCCTATGTTGAGTTCCCTTGAACTTCTCTAGGTTGGAAAATCACTTTGTAGTGATGGTAAGAAGGGTGTTCATAAGCTTAGATCCCAAGAGAGGGATGACGTTCCTAGTTAATAAGGTTGGTGTCGCGACCCTCAAGTACATCCTAGAAGTTAGAGTATCCTTGAGTGCGTCACACGGCAAATGAGACTTCAAGAAGTCTTATCTAAGCCTCTCATATCATTCATTGCATAATAAACATACGAAAATGAGTAAGAATTTAAAACTTTCTTCACACACGAAGAACTCTTTTCATTAACAGTACACAAACGTAAGACTTTCATTAAAACATTAAACCTTTACAATAACCCTTGAACCATCTAAACTTTAGAATATACAATACTTGAGACTAAGTCCATACAAGACATAAAGTAAACACTTAAGACATAATGGATCATGTGGATATTGTCCTCGAATCGATGAGGACTCACCAATACTTCATCTACAACTCTTAGAAACCTATCCATCTTCCATGACACATAAAGGCTTCCAATTCCCTACACTTTAGTCAAAAAAGGAAAAGAAGGAGTTAGCACATTAGATGTACTAAGTATGGAAGTCATGCAAAAACCATGAAAAAGGGACGTTTAGTCAACATGCTTTTAATGAATTTTGATTTACATCATATTATAATCATAATAACAACATATATCACTTTAGAAATACATAAGAAAATAATTTAAACATTTATCATAATTTTAGAGTTCACTTTCTAGTGAACCACTTCACTGTACAATGACATCCCTTCACTGTTACAGTGAAGTGCTTAGCCTTCACATTGGACATCTTCTAGCATGTAGTCAACCCACTAAAACCTATCCTAACACTCTGTTAAGTAATACAAAGAGGGACCGCCAATACACACTCTCCAAGCATGCCTAAACGATCCTTAAGACTACTTAGAATGAGACACATACACACTTAACATACATCAAACACATAAATATGAGATCCTTCTACCAAAGGTGATTCCAAGATTCACTTCGGTGAGTGTGGAGCGACCGCCCATACAATCTCTATCACACACACACACAAGGGATCCTTTAGACTACCTAGGATAGAATCATTCTCACTTCATACCATCACATACATCAATATGATATTCTCCCTTTCAAAGATTATCAAAAGACCTACTCAAGTACCTCAAGAAGAGAATGTCCATAATTGACCTCTTCAAGATTACCTAAGTAATTCCTAAGACTTACCTAGATTAGGATCATGTCCACATAATCAATCATATTCATTAACTAGAATCATTATTAAAACTTATCTAACTAAGAGATGAAGTGACCATCCCTATGCCCCCATCATACCTTAACTAGACAAACATTAACTACTCTAGATAAGAACTTATTCATTTAACATTCTTCTTTAAATTAAGTCATTACATTCCTTAGTTCATTTAAGAGACATTCATCACATAAGGATATTCAAGTAATGGTCTTGGAGAAACCTAGGGACTCTTACTAACATCTTCAAAGCCTATTGTGCAATGTCTAGATACCGTCTCATACCACCATCTAAACTTCATAGAACTTCTCCAATGCTAGTAAGTATCCCATATGATGAGAATAGGCAATAACCGACATATACCATGGTAGCAAAGCATGGAATCCGGAGTTCTATCCTACTCCGATGAGGTTGTTCTACTTGCCAATGGTAGAACATAGAAACATCCCATGTAAGAACATGGTTAAGGAATATGAAGGGCATGCTTTGTATTCTAGTCTCATCCTTTAACTAGAACTACTTCCCCTTGCCATACTCACTCGGTTCTAGACTTCGTTCTCATAGATTAATTCATATTAAGGTTCATACAAATGGGTCCCATATCAAGTTCATGACCCAATTACATTTACCCTACCAAAGCAAGGTACACAAGGGCTATCTCACTATGGCGACGAGAATCTCATCATGACTTCCCTAAGTATTGATATGATGCCGTTCCAGCGAATCAATCTTAAGTCCATCATTCATTTCATGAAGGATACCATTACGGCTTACGACTTCAAGTTTCATAACCTTACTGCTAGGTTCAAGGTTTCACATAAAGGACCTTCTTATCATCATTTAAGGTCTTTCATAACATTCATACATTTAAGACTAAGACGCTTTATCTTCCTAAGTCAAGTCATCACATATTCATATTCATACATGCATCAAGTAAGGGACACAAGACACAACATACTTCACTTTAGTCATATAGCATAACATTCTTTAAACATTTAAGAATGAACCTTAACATTATTTACCCAACCTATTCATTACCGTAAAATCATTAACATAATCATTATTGACTCGTATAGCCAAGTTAGGAACAACCATGTATCAACTCTAAGACTACACATCTAAGCACATAGTCATAGTATAACATGATCACCTCATAAACTTCAATAAGAAAATACATACTTCCACATTAATTCACATATAGGTAGATATGATCATACTTCAAATAATCAACTACACAAATCAACACATTACTTCAAGTAGTGCCGACAAGGCTATGATCATCAATATACTGAAAATTACGCCGACAAGGCCATATCACAAGTACGGCCGGCCTATATATATTTGAACGAAAATGCCGTGTCGTCCAGCGGAGCCTATAAGAAGGTGACTCGCGCAGACAGCTGACTCCTTTTCAATAGAAAAGAATAGCCAAACCAACCCAGCTAGCTGGTCAATCTCAGAGATCTTATCGGCCGGCAAACCGGAGACGGACGACCACGGTCCCGGCCTTACCAGCACTTAAGAACCCAATTATATGTGCAAGCGAGATATTTTATAATACATAGAGTAGTTGGTTTGACAACAAGACGTGAAGGTATCAGAAAAGTAAATACCTGCCTGCTGATGGAAGCCTTTCTCCATAAAGTATATTCACATAACACAGCCACCATAAGTGGACCATACCAATCACATATAATCCAAGAGATAAATACAATATCTATACTTAATAATAATAGAGTTAGGGCAACATACCACCCAATTCATCTCACCACTTCCATTCAAATCTAAACCATTCAATTTAATACCATAAGGCCCTTACCCATGGCCATGAACATCAATTCAAAGTATAAATCATAATACTCAATGAATCTAAGTCAATTCAATCTAGAATTATCAATCTAAGACCAAGAAGATATCAATTGAATACAATCCTTATATCATTAGAAAGCACATAGAAAACTACACTATATATCAATTCAATAGGCTTAACATGCAATAGATCTAAGAGTATTCATTACTCAATTAATCAAATTGAAACAGCCTATACATCATACATACAAAATCTATACATAATTCAAAAGCCCATATCAATCTACACATGAATTCATTAATCTCAAAGCATAACAAATTCACCCATATTTTAGTGAAAATTAGATAATTGAGAAGATGAAGGGTTCATGGAGAATTTCATTGGAAAACATCAATTATAGATCAATAACATCATATCTTAAGCTCTGAAAATGTTTCATGCAAGAACCCATGATTTAGAGTAGAAATTAGACTTTTCATTTTTGAAATCCTTTGAAATCATCTTTGAAATTGTCTCTAAGGTAATAGCAAGCCTTAGATGAAGAACTCCCATACCTAATTTAAATAACACAATGTTAATTGAAGAAGAAACTCCATTTAAGACCCATCTTCAAGCTTCATCTTCACTTTGAACTCTCATGGAGGTTTTAAGGAACTTTTGGAGGGAATATGTTTTGATCTTAGTGTTAGGGTTTAAGTGACAGTTGAATGATTTAAATACTCTTAAAATACCCATAAACACTCAAAACAACCGTCCAAAGACTTATAGGGGCATGGGATGAATTTACGACTTCACCCCTCAACTTAAAAGAAAACTGGCAAGGAACACACAACACCATCAATGAGACCATCGACGGTCTGTGGTATCACCCATGCCTCATCGATGGAGTCTCGTTGGTTGCACTTAAAAACTCCCAAGTTACGGACATCATGCCCCCCATCGACACCCCACATCGACGGTTTGTCTGCCAGACCACGCCCCATCGATGGGGTCTTGTGGTCCACTTCATAGGCTTCTCAACCTGCAGGCCACATGTCCCAATCGATGAGACCCATCGATGGGCCATCTTCTGGTCGACAGGCCGTCGTTTGGGCTGTCGGTTGGACACTGCCTGGCTATGATGAGCTCTAGGTTGGGTTCCTCTTCTAGTTCCCCTTGCGGGTCCTACATGGAGTTGTACCCGGACGTTTCCAACCCAACTTAGACACACGAGGTCATTTAAAGGCACAACTTTCGAACGTCGTAGACGTTATTGAAGGTTTGACCTCCAAACTTGACACACTAACTATAAACATTATATAAACTCATTTAAGGACCATATAAGCTCATACATCCCACATAATCACATAGAACCACATACGAGGCACTTAGGTGATATAGTCGTCGAACGTCTTGTTCGTTCCTTGACGTTTGACTTCCAATGCACCTAAACTCTTAGATACTGCCTCAATAACACTTTATAGATCATTTTAGGACCTTATACCATCATGACAACCACATTAGGATCTAGCTTTACCTATGTCATTTTCGAGACCTTACAATCTCCCTCACTTGGACAACGTTCGTCCTCGAATGACACTTGCCACTCTCCGAACACTTACAAGTATAGAGATTCAATTAGAAACTCATAATAATACCATATAACTCACAATCAAGTAGAAAACATCAATTTCACAAAATAAATAGATTCACAACAGAACAAGATTTAGAATAGATTCTATAACTCATCATGCTATTAAAACTCACATCCTTCATTCCAAATAGTAAAAACTCATTTTATACTCACTAATATGCTCACATACATAAGTTATAACAACATAACAACAATTTTAGACCAAAGAATCAGTTAGTCAATTTTTTTGAAAAATCTTATAGTGAACTAACAGTGCTACACTGATTTTGGCCCATTTTCTAAAAATGTACATTTTTGGCAATTCAGGATATAGACATGCTAATATGCAAGGTAACATCATATAAGCACCTTTTACAACATGATCATGTCTTTATAACATACACAATGCAAGAAGTTAATGAAATTCAATTTCAACCAAGCATGCATACCATAAGGAGAATGTTTGGAACTCATTTTCAACAAAATACTCCTACACAATCAAGTTACTAAGAACTCTTTGTTTTAGGCTTGAATAAACACATAGTGAAAGGTTAAAGGTACCTCACTCCCAACAATAATACTCTTCACCATACTCCCCCACTTAGGAGAAACCCATTCTAAGGTCAATATAACATTTACTTCAAGGAACTCCCTCAAGGCACCTTAAACCTTCTAATACTTTCTTACCCAAAGTGTAGTTCATGAAACTAAAGACTCTCAAATGTTCAACCATATAACCATTACATCCCCTTTACTAGGTGAAACTTACCATTACTCTTTCAAATCTCTTTAACTTCCTTTTCTATGGTTGGGTCTTAAACAACTTCAAACCACCTCAACAACCACTCCATCACATTTCTAATTCTATACCTTACCATTCTTTTAAACTATACTACCCTTCAAAGGCAACCAAACCAACATAGGGTCATCAACACCATCTTTCACACCCCATCTACCAAGCAACATCTCATCTTTTCTCTCCCTCAACCCAATCATCATAAAGTCACACTCAATATGACCAACACATAGGGAAGACAAGGGAAAGACACCATACACAAGGCTCTTAGGCACGATTAGATTAATGAAGAAGTGAAACTTTTCCTAGCACACAATAGCTTCCTGTTTATAATGTGGTGCACTTCACATTATAAACAAGACTCTATTTGATGTGGTTCATAAGACAACTACGACACTCCCAAACCTTATGCTCTGATACCAAGGTTGTCACTACCCTCAAGTACACCCTAGAAGTTAGAGTATCCTTGAGTGCATCACAAGGCAAATGAGACTTCAAGAAGTATCATCTAAGCCTATCGTACCATTCATTGCATAATAAACATACTAAAATGAGTAAGAATTTAAAACTTTCTTGACACACGAAGAACTCTTTTCATAAACAATACAAAAGCGGAAGACTTTCATTAAATCATGAAACCTTTACAATAACCCTTGAACCATCTAAAGTTTAGAGTATACAATACTTGAGACTAAGCCCATACAAGACATAAAGTAAAGACTTAAGCCTTAACGGATCATGTGGATATTGTCCTCGAATCGATGAGGACTCACCAATACTTCATCTTCGACTCTTAGAAACCTATCCATATTCCATGGCACATCAAGACATCCAATTCCCTACACTTTAGTAAAAAAGGGAAAAGAAAGGGTTAGCACATTAGATGTACCAAGTATGGAAGCCATGCAAAAACCATGAAAAAGGGACGTTTAGTCAATAACATGCTTTTCATGAATTTTGATTTAAACATCATATTATAATAATAAGAACAACATTTATCACGTTAGATATACATAAGAAAATCATTTAAACAATTATCATAATTTTAGAGTTCTGTGAACCACTTCAGTGTACAGTGACATCCCTTCACTGTTACTTTGAAGTGCTTAGCCTTCACACTGGACATCTTCTAGGATGTAGTCAACCCACTAAAAGCTATTCTAAGACTCACTTAAGTCATAGAAAGAGAAACAGCCCATACACCCTCTCCAAGCATGCCTAAACGATCCTTAAGACTACTTAGAATGAGACACATATACACTTAACATACATCAAACACGTAAATATGATATCCTTCTACCAAAGGTGATTCCAAGATTCACTTGGGTGAGTGTGGAGCGACCGCCCATACAATCCCTATCACACACACACAAGGGATCCTTTAGAATACCTAAGATAGAATTATTCTCACTTAATACCATCACATACATCAATATGACATTCTCCCTTTCAAAGATTATCAAAAGACCTACTCAAGTACCTCAAGAAGAGAATGTCCATAATTGACCTCTTCAAGATTACCTAAGTATTCCTTAAGACTTACCTATATTAAGAGATGAAGTGACCATCCCTATGCCCCCATCACACCTTAACTAGACAACCCTCAACTATTCTAGATAAGAACTTATTCATTTAACATTCTTCTTTAACTTAAGTCATTATATTCCTTAGTTCATTTAAGAGACATTCATAACATAAGGACATTCAAGTAATGGTCTTGGAGAAACCTAGGGACTCTTACTAACTATCACGACTAGAATCTAGACCCAGATGAGACCGCGTCGTTGACCTCTCAGAGGTCGCAGACAAGCCTACTTACGTCATTCTTACTTCATCTAGGTTTATTTAAGCGGAAAATTTGAAACTTTTTTTTTCTTAACATACTTATTAAACATTCTCATCATTACATAATTGTTCACCATCAACCATCTAATATTAAGATCATCAAATTAAAGAAATAGTATAATATAGTAATAAAGATGTACTTGCCAAAATGGCACCAATACAATGTCTGAATAAAACAGGAAAGAAACACTAGTGGAACATGCTCCACTAGCTCAGTGGAACATGCTCCACTAGCTCAACTCTAAAACTAAGCTAGAATATAAATGGCAGCATCCTCGAAAGCATGAGGGCCTACCAAGTACGGATGAATGCTCAACGTCCAGATAACTTCAGCGTCAACTTGTAGCTCTAGCGTCCACCTGTGCCTGCACCTAAAATTGTAGAGTTGTATAGGGTTAGTACACACTTGTACTAAGTATGGGTATATGCAATCACACACCAAGAACATGCATGAGAAAAGATAGCTCTTTCCTAACAACATGATTATGGAAAGTCAAGTCAGTGGACTTGCCAAATTGAGATTAGAAAAGTGAGTGAACCTTCCAAATTTGGATTAGGAAAGTCAGTGAGCTTTCCAAATTTGGATTAGGAAAGTCATGCCATGAGAGTAACATGCATCATCATAAATATCATATTGCACAGAGCACATAACATCTTACACATAGCACATATCATAGCACATAACATATAGCACATAGCTTATTTCATATCATTCATTGATATGCCATGAGACCTTGGAATCATGGACTTGACATTAAGACTTTACAAAATTAGGGCTGAACATATGGGACCTCAACTAGGGAGTCTTCATTAGCAAACACAGAGTCTGCTTCATTCATTCATACATACTTCATTTCATTTCATTCATAGGCCAGCGTAAACACCAGCTATACCTAGGGTGTAGTCTAAGACTTTCATCGGGCTCGCTGTGCAATGATCAAGAATAACCTAGTTTCATTACCTGAGTATAGCTCAACTCTTGATTATCCGATCCTAACACCTTTGGTATCATTCATTTCATTATGTTCTTCATTTGAGGCTGGCCTCATTCATTCATTGGGAACTTTAACTTTAATCGACATAGATCATGTGAGCATCATGAAATACAGTGTCTCCCCCACATCGAAAAGAGGTGGAATCACCGGCCAAAGTGACCCAAAAACATGCTAGCGTACATGGGAATTTAACCCCGCCAGATCCCTATATTGGCAGTATAGGTTCGAAGAGTAGGAGATATAAGGAGACGCATACCCGGCAAGCCGGACAGTCTCATCTCATGAGAGTTACGTGAACCTCCGCCCTTCCCTAAAGAAGGCATCACCGCTCATAGCTAGTCTATCGGTGCTCAGTATAAAGTTCCATTACATTCAACTCATACGTCATGGAAGCTGGCTTCTAGTAGGAGGACATCATAGCTCAATAGATGATTTCTAATCTAATCATTAGTATTAAGTGTGTTAATCTCAATACTTTCATTAGAGTGTTCATAGAGACTAGTCTCTTCATTAACATTACACTCTCATAGGTGAGTACGTTTTGGTAAAATTTACTTAGGCTCATTTGAGATTGTTATCATTTTTTACATTAGCCTCCTATCATGTTGTCACCATATTCATTAACATTAGCACATTTGCTCTTCATAATTACTCACCCCATTTTACGTGAATGTTCATTTCATCATATGCCAATATACTTGGCCATTTGTCTGTTTCACACTCTTACTTAACCCTTCTAGGGTTTCGTCATTTCATTACATAATAGTCATTTCATCGTATGCCAATGCACTAGGCTATTTAGTGTGTTTTACACTCATACTTAACCCTTCTATGGTTACATCCTTTCATTACATACATCTTAGGTTCACTTCTTTAAAACGTATACTAGACTTATGAGTCTATAAACACAAGCTATTAGACTTCATTCATAATTCGTTAAGTGATTCATACATTCCTAAGAAAGATTATGTAGTACAAGACTTATGTATCTTGTATATATGCCAAGACCTTGATTTCGATCTAAGTAGGTGGCATTATTCTTGGATATTTTGTTCACGTATAACTTATGTATCAATACGGAAGTTTGGGCAAGGTAACCCAAGTTCGAATCACTTGGATAACATTTACATTTTTCATTTATTTTATTTTTACTCTCCATGAAATTTGGACTCTAGATTGAACCCCAACATTAACATTGTATCATTAATTTTCTACTTGGTTTTCCTCTTAAGTTGGCCGAAGGGTTGTGGGTTCGAACCCCCACAACCCCTTTTTATTTTTCCTTAAAGTCTTCTTGTCCTATTTCGCCTAAACCAAGAGGTTGTGAGATCAAACCCCCACAGCCTCTTTTATTTTGTTATTTATTTCGCTGGGGAATTGGGAGGTTGTGGGTTTGAACCCCCACAGCCTCCTTATTATTTCTTTTAATTTCGCTAGAGGCTGTCAGGTGGTGGGTTCGAACCCCCACAGCCTCCTATCTTATTTTTTTATTAAATTCACTAGGCTAGGCGTTTTGGCAGGGAGGTTGTGGGATCGAGCCCCCACAGCCTCACCTCATTTTCTTAATTAATTTCGCTCCTCCCTTTCTATCCCTGAGGTCGTGGGTTCGATTCCCACGCCTCACACTTTATTTTTATTTAATTTCTCTTCTCTCCTTCGCAACCTGGAGGTCGTGGGTTTGATTCCCACACCTCCCATTTATTTGTTTAATTTATTTTTGTCCTCTTTCTCATCCAGTGACGCGAGTTCGATTCCCCCCAGCCCCATATTTCATCCCTTTTTTCGCGAATTACAGTAGCCTAACGTGTGAGGTCACAGGTTCAAATCCTGGTGGCCTCACCCCTATAAAATTCATTTAAATTTCCAGATTTCTTTGTTAAGCTTTAGTCTAACTTAATATTGCATAGTTGCTGGAAATTTTGGTCATTTTTCAACTCATTTTCATCAACGTTTTCACATGATTCATAGGGTGCATTCATAAATCATTTTAACACATTTTTAGGCGCATCTTTCATAAGTTTATTTGGCTAAAAGATTGTTATTAAAATCAGCTACATTTCACTACAATGAACATCACGTTGTGTACAACTTTTGCACATAAAATACCAAGATTAAACATGCTAATTCACACTTCCAACAGTGAGTACATTCACTGCCAACGTTGCACACACACACATCATTTTTTTCACATGATTTCGGACAACATATTCAATATTCACATAATTCCGAACATGCATGCTTACACATAAACATCACGAAAACACATTTCATCCTTACTTTGTACCAGCAAACATACCCAACCTATAATTCAATGGGAGCTAGTGACAGGGACATGCAACGGGGAACAATCCTAGTTTTCGGAATGATTATCTTGAATCTTAAGGGGTCTATTGGGAAAGGGACCAACAGAGAAGAAACCCATACCTTAATTGATGTTCAAACATAGAAGTTTCTGCCCAAAACCCTCTCCAAAAATCAGTCCAAGCCTCCTCAAGTTTCACCACCAACTCGACGGAATCTTCTCTTTGCCTTAACGTTTTTTGTTACTTTTTTTTTCTTAAAATTTCATGTGAGTTCTTCAAGTGTGAAGAACTCTTGATGTACTTTCAGTTCTTCACGTTAATTTGGTAGAGAGCAAACGTGAAAGAGAGTTTTTGAGCGTGAAGAGGTGATAGACGTGAGAGAGTGAAACGTGTGTAGTTGTTTAGGATTAGAGGATGACTTAGTCAATTAAGACTCTCCTTAACAAACAAAAATCTGATTTATTTAATTATATGTGAAAGGACCATTTTGCCCTTACAAAATTCAGATTTTAATTGATAATTAAATCATCAATTCGTTGCTTCAAGTGGGGCTCAAACCTGAGTGACACCCTTTCGTAGAAATGGGTCACTTCGGGTCGACCCAACCCAAATTGATTCTTTAATTAAATTAATTAATTAATTAATTAATTCCTTAGGTTAATTACAATATTACCCTTGGCCTGGAAAAGACCATTTTACCCCTGGACCATTCAAAACTCAAGATTTCTTCTTTTTAAGTCCGGTAAAGACTCCTTTGATTAAATCTTCGTTTCCGAGAGCCCTACATGGTTGGTTCCAACCTTTCCATGCTCAATTAACTCCCCAAGTTAGTTGGCGTGGCCGTAGTAAGGGTTCTGAGGTCTGGTTCTACGCGTATCAATCCGTGTGAACCTTGGTCTAATCGCAAGCATTCTTGACACCTTAAGCATTTATCTTATTCATTTTCTTAGGGTTGTTACATTATCCCCCCCTTAGGAACATTCGTCCCCGAATGACACTACAACTACATATCGTAATGCCAGTCAGATCATTACGTAATCACTATGTACAGTCAAGCAATAACAACAAAATACGGAGATATAAAGAAACTTAGACTTAAGAGTAAAAAGTCTAACCTCAAGAGCTGAAAAGATGAGGGTAGCGGGATCTCATGTCGGCCTCAGCCTCCCACATAGCACCCTCAACAAGATGATTTCTCCACAATACCTTCACTGTGGCGATCTCATTGTTCCTCAGCCGCTTGACCTGTCTGTCTAAGATCTCAGCAGGTACCTCCTCATAAGAAAAGTCTTCATCAACCCCCAAACCTTCAACAGGTAGAATCGATGCTGGATTACCTAGGCACTTCTTCAACATAGAAACATGAAAGACTGGATGAACAGAAGCTAGCTCCGCAGGCAATGCTAACTCATAGGCCACCTCACCCACACGCTGTAGGATCTCATATGGCCCAACATACCTCAGACTCAGCTTCCCTTTCCTGCCATTTCTCATCACCCCTTCATAGGTCATATCTTCAGATAGACCTGCTCACCAACATCACTCTAAGGGCCGCTTTCTGTTGTCTGCATATGACTTCTTTCGACTGTAAGCAGTAGCCAACCTGTCCCTAATAACTCTGACCTTCTCTAAGGCCTCATGAATGATCTCTGGACCCAAAATGGATGACTCTCCAACCTCAAACCACCAAACTGGAGATCTACACCTCCTACCATACAGTGCCTCAAACGGTGCTATCCCAATGCTGGAGTGATAACTATTATTATACGAGAACTCTATCAATGGCAGATGGTCATCCCAGCTACCTCTGAAGTCAATCACACACGCTCTCAACATGTCCTCCAATGTCTGAATGGTGTGCTCTGCCTGCCCATCACTCTGAGGATGAAAGGAAGTACTAAGCTTTACCTGCGTGCCCAAGCTCTTCTGGAAAGATCTCTAGAAATGTGAAGTAAACTGGGGTCCTCTATCTGAAATGATAGACAAAGGAATCCCATACCACCTCAAAATCTCATCAATATAGAGTCTCGCATAATCCTCGGCTCTGTAAGTAGACTTCACAGTGATAAAGTGGGCAGACTTAGTCAATCTGTCCACAATAACCCATATCGAGTCATGCTGCCTCCTAGTCCTCGGAAGACCAACACGAAGTCCATATTAATGGCCTCCCATTTCCAAGTCGGAACCTCAATAAATTTGAGTCAGACCACCAAGCTTAAGATGCTCAGCCTTAACCTGCTGACAATTAGGACACTTGGCCACATATTCTGCAATGTCCTTCTTCAAGCCATCCCACCAATAAATCTGCTTAAGATCATGATACATCTTGGTGGAACCTGGATGTATGGAATATCTGGAACCATGGGCCTCTGCAATAATCCTGGTCCGCAAATCATCCACATCTGATACACACAGCCTGTCCTGGTATCTAAGTATGCCATCACCTCCCAAAGCGAAAGACTCATTCATCTTTATCAACACTTAGTCCTTCAGCTCCACCAACATAGGATCTAGATGCTGACCCTGCTTGACTTCAACAACCAAGGATGATTCAGAACTAGGATGAATTGAAACACCCCCACTAGTAGAGTCAACCAATCGCACACCAGTCTGGCCAGTCTGTGTACATCTTTCACCAACTCCTTTTTCTCATCCTCAATGTGGGTTGTACTTCCCATGCTTATCCTGCTCAAAGCATCAGTTACAATATTAGCCTTACCTGGATGGTAGTAAACATTCATGTCATAATCCTTCAACAGCTAAGACCATCTCCGCTGACATAGATTCAACTCCCTCTGTGTGAACACGTACTGGAGACTCTTGTGGTCTGTGAATATATCCACATGCACTCCATACAAGTAGTGCCTCCACAGCTTCAGTGCAAACACCACAGCTGCCAACTCCAGGTCATGAGTGGGATAATTCTTCTCATAAACCTTGAGCTGTCTGCACTCATAGGCTACCACCTTACCAACCTGCATAAAAACACAACCTAAACAGACCCAAGATGCATCACAATAAACAGTGTAATTCTCACCACACTTAGGCAAAGTAAGCACCGAGGCTAAAGTTAGTCTGTCCTTGAGCTCCTAGAAACTCCTCTCACAAGTCTCTGTCCACTCAAACTTTGCTTTCTTCTTAGTCAAAGCTGTCAATGGGGCAGCAATGGAAGAAAAGCCCTCCACAAACCTGCGGTAGTAACCAGCCAATCCCAAAAAACTACGTATGTCAGTGGGAGTAAGAGGCTTTGGCCAGTTCTTCACAGCCTCAGTCTTCCTGGGATCCACCTCCACGCCCTGATCGGACACAACATGACCCAGGAAGGTCACTGATTTAAGCCAAAATTCACACTTGCTGAATTTGGCATACAACTGATGTTGTCTAAGTACCTGCAAGGTTAGTGTCAAATGTTGTTCATGCTCTTCCTTGGTTACTATGACGAAAGAGTCAAGGTATTCACGGAAGACTCGGTTCATGAGGTCCATAAATGCAGCAGGTGCATTCGTAAGACCAAATGACATGACTAAGAACTCATAGTGACCATAACGGGTATGAAAAGTTGTCTTTGGGATATCTCCATCCCTAACCCTAAGCTGATGATACCCTGAACGAAGGTCAATCTTAGAGAAGAAACTAGACCCTTGGAGATGATCAAACAAATCATCTATTCTGGGGAGTGGAGTCTTATTCTTTATAGTTACTTTGTTGAGCTGCCGATAACCGATACACATTCTAAGGGTTCCATCTTTCTTTTTCACAAACAACACTGGAGCGCCCCAAGGGGATATGCTCGGCTGAATGAAACCCTTGTCAGTGAGATCTTTTAACTGCAGCTTCAACTCTTTGAGTTTAGCTGGAGCCATTCTGTAAGTAGGAATTGAAATTGGTTTAGTATCGGGTTCTAAGTCGATACCAAAATCAATCTATCGACGGGGAGGGACTCCAGGCAAATCATCAGGAAATACATCTAGGAACTCATTCGCTACAGGCACTGAGTCTATGAAAGGAATGTCATGATCTAAATCATTAACACTTACAAGATGACACAATAACCCCTTGGACACCATTTTATTGGCCTTAAGGTTAGAAATCAAGAGGTTAGGACGACTCGAGTTGTACCCCTCCCAGACTAGCTCCTCTTCATTAGGGAAACGAAATCTCACCACTATACTACGACAGTCCAAGCAAGCATAACAACTATAAAGCCAGTCCATGCAAATAATAACATCAAAATCATGCATGGGTAACTCAACCAGGTCTGCACACATAGTCTTACCACTTACAACTATTGGGCAATCCTTGTATACTCTATAAGTTCTTACATTCTCTCCTAAAGGTGTACTAACCACTATAGGATCATGCAGAACTTCAGGCAATATCTCAAAAGTGAGAGCAAGCAAAGGAGTTACAAAGGAAAGCGTAGACCCTGGATCAAGTAAAGCATAAACAGAAGTTGAGAATACTTGCAGCATACCTGTGACCACATCAGCGGACTTCTCATGCTCCTCCCTGCCCTTCAGGGCATAGAACCTGTTCCTCTTAGGAGGCTCGACTGCTGCTACACCCTGTGGATTAGGCCTAGGCTGAGCATTACCTCCAGCCTGACCTCTGCTCTGTGGGCAGTCTCTAACCATGTGACCACTCTTACCGCAACCAAAGCAAGCATTAGTGCCCTGTCTGCACTCTCCACTGTGAGCTCATCCACACTTAGCATAATTTTTCTTAGGACGCTGCATCTCACCTCCATTGCCCCTCTTGGGCTCAGGTCTGCCCCCTCTAGGTGTTGTACTCCTCTGAGAGTTAGAGTTCCCAGAACTCTATTGCCCCTTCTTAAACCTGGGCTGCTCATGAAACGCCAAAATTGTTTCTGTCGCCTCCATGGCTGGGACCTGCCTGATCTTGAGGCTTAGGCCTCCTAGAATCATGAATACCAAACTTTTTGCGGTTGTCCTCTACCTGCTGGACATGCACCATCAACCTGGAGAGGTCCATATTATTATGGAGCATCGCAGACCGACACTCCTCCTCTAGATCTCCATTGATTCCTGTGAGGAACCTGCTCATCTCATCCCTGCTGTTAGACACAAGGGAAGTAGTATACCTAGATAATTTAACAAACTTCTGGAAGTAGTATACCTAGATAATTTAACAAACTTCAGTATTCACCTTACCCTTGCTGTTAGATACTAAGGAAAATAGCATACCTGGATAGCTTAACAAGCTTCAGTATTCACCTTAACCTTGTTGTTAGATACTAAGGAAAGTAGAATACATGTATAGCTTAACAAGTTTCAGGGAATACTCCCTGATTGTCATAGATCCCTGCTTAAGGTTGATGAACTCCTCAACCTTGGCCTCCCTCATTTCTCTGGTAAAGAATCTCTCCAGAAAGGCTGTCTTAAACAGCTCCTACGTGACTGGAACTCCGCCGAAAGCTCGGCTATCCTGCCACATCTTGTACCAAGTCTGTGCCACATCCTTGAGCTGATAGGAAGACTTCTCAGCCTTCTCAGTATCTGTGGCCCCCATAGCCACCAAAATCTTATGCACTTCATCCACAAACTTCTGGGGATCCTCTGAAGTCTTGGACCCTGTGAAAATAGGAGGATTCATCTTCGTGAAGTCTCTCAGCATGTTAGCCATGCTACGAACCGGTGGGTTCTCCCTCTGAACATCCTGCCGATTGACCTGGGCAGTCATATCCTGGGCCTGCATAGTAATGGCCTGTGCCATCTGGGCCAGAGATGCCCTCACCTCAGCATCAGTCAACCCAACTAGGTTAGCTGGCATAGCCACTCCTTCAGCTGGAGCCTGGAGTAGAACCTGATTGTCCCCAGCAGCTGCACTTCCTCTCCTCTGACCAATGGTCCTCCTAGTATTCATTCTCTGAAAACAACAAGAATTGATGTCAGACACGCTCATAACACCAAGAAATCGGACATTAGGAAAAGCACGATAAGATGAGAAGAAGGGAAATTTTCCTACGCATCATGCAGTCTCTAATCCAGGATAGTGGTGCACTTCACTACCATGACTTAGAAACTACTCAATGTCGTTGATGTGGACTTATTATTCTCGGAATTTAACCTAGTGCTCTCATACCAATTTTGTCACGACTGGAATTTAGACCCTAGACGAGACCGGCGTCGTTGACCTCTCAGAGGTCGCAGACAAGCCTACTTACGTCATTCTTACTTCATCTAGGTTAATTTTAGCGGAAAATTTGAAACTTTTTGTTTCTTAACATACTTAATAAACATTCTCATCATTACATAATTCTTCACCATCAACCATCTAATATTAAGATCATCAAATGAAAGAAATAGTATAATATAGTAATAAAGATGTACTTGCCAAAATGGCACCAATACAATGTCTGAATAAAATAGGAAAGAAACACTAGTGGAACATTCTCCACTAGCTCAACTCTAAAACTAATCTATAATATAAATGGAAGCATCCTCAAAAGCATGAGGGCCTACCAAGTTCGTATGAATGCTCGACGTCCGGATAAATTCAGCGTCAACTTGTAGCTCTAGCGTCCACCTGTGCCTGCACCTAAAATTGTAGAGTTGTATAGGGTTAGTACACACTTGTACTAAGTATGGGTATATGCAAGCACACACCAAAGACATGCATGAGAAAAGATAGCTCTTTCCTAACAACATGATTATGGAAAGTCAAGTCAGTGGACTTGCCAAATTGAGATTAGGAAAGTTTCCAAATTTGGATAAGGAAAGTAAATGATCTTTCCAAATTTGGATTAGGAAAGTGATGCCATGAGAATAACATACCTCATCATACTTTTCACATTTGCACACAGCACATAACATTTATACATAGCACATATCATATAGCATACAGTACATTTTGCATGTAGCACATAACTTCTTTCATATCATTCATTCATATGCCATGAGACCTTGGAATCATGGACTTGACATTAAGACATCCTAGAAATGAGGGCTCAACAGATGGGACCTCAGCTAGTGAATCTTCATTAGCAAACACAGAGTCTGCTTCATTCATTCATACGTACTTCATTTCATTTCATTCATAGGCCATACTAGTGAATCTTCATTAGCAAACACAGAGTCTGCTTCATTCATTCATACCCTTGCCTATACTAGTACACCTATTGAGTCATACTAGTGAATGAGACATCACACAACATCATAGAATGGTTACCAAAGCATAAGACTTATTTATTCAAGACCTACAACATTCTTACAGTAAGCTTTAGTCTTCATGCACCTATCGTAACTTTACCTCTCATATAGCATTATAGGACCTCATCATATGCAGAACATATATATAAAGTTAACATGACCATTTACATGTTCATAACATTAGCCACATAACTAAAGATCAAAACTAGAATACGAAACTATGCTTAACCTTCACATAAGGTGCTTCATCACCAAAACACATTTATAGTATAATTGCCTTCAAGTACATGTTAATATCACATATATACATTGGTAATAAAGTAAACACTGCCACCATAAGTGTACCATACAACACAATGTCATGCAAGGCTTCATTAACTACAATAATATAGGAAAGTAGAGAAGTAGAAGAGTTGAGCAATTCTTACCAATCCTTTAGCCTTTGGTCATCATTGACCATTACTACTCTTTTATCAACAAATAAAGTATAGGGAAGTAGCTAAATGTATACTAACATTATTGAAATCATGCAATAATCATGACAAGATTGAGGCAATATTAGGTCCACTACATCATCAATTTATAGAATGTGAAGGGAAGTTTACCTCTTACCAATTCTTCCTCCATTTGATTATCAATTTCTCATAATCACAATTACTCAATAATGCACATATAATTACAATAAAGAGGAAATAGAGAGCAAGTCTTCAAACATCAATCCACATTGAATAACAACACATAATTCATCATTATAATATATTGTAGGCATTAGATAAAGTACAATTAACCCTATACAATATCATGAACCAATTACCATGGAGTCGGGATACATAGAACTACATTAGAAACTTATAGAAGATAGGAGAATATGAATCAATATTATCTAATCCTCAAGCCTTGATCAAAATTGGATCTATTAGTTATAATTCATAATTTATATATATGATAGGCAGTATTTAACCTTCAATTTAGCATAATTGAATTCCACATTTATACGTTATTAAGGCAATGATATAATGAACACATACAAATCTAAGCTAGCTTTGTTCAAATCTTCAAACCTTCATGTTCATGGTCACTCATCAAAAATTCACAATCAATACACATACTAGGCAGTATATAAAAGCAATTCAACGTAATAGAATCACAATTCAATCAATAACAAGTCACGATCACAATGCCCATGCAAGGGCTAAATCGAGTTTGGGAAGGGACATGGGTTCATAATGCAATTGGATTAAATTTCATTTTAAAACCAATACATTATCATAATTTAATCATGATTAAGCCATTAAAAACGTTTTTTTGAAAGAACCCATGTCTAGATTGAAGAAGAAGAGATTTGATCATATTTTCTCTTTGAAAACATTGAGATTAACTCTCTAAGTGAAAGGTTACTTAGAGATGAAGGATAACCATACCTTTATATATGAAAACCTCTAAAACTTGATGAAGAATCCATGGAAATCCAAGCTTCAATCTGTTCTTGAGCTTCACCTTCAATGGAGGTTTCTAGGAAGAATATTTTTGGAGGGAAAGTCTATTTTGTGTGAATGGGATTGGGAATGGGTTGATCACGTTTTTGATAACTTATATACACCCAAAAACAATTAAATAAACCAAGTAGGGTCTATTTAGGATGTGGGGTGAATTTCCAATTCACATCTTTAAATAAAACAGTCGCAGGCATGCAGTTGCAGGCAACCATCGACGGACAACATTGACAGGACGACGAGGTGTCCTGCTTCTCCGTCGATGATGACTCCAGATCCCTTTTGGTGGCTTCATCTCCTGAGGCTATGTGTCATACTAATCCCCAAATCTACAGGACATTGATGGACTGCTGTCTCGACAGCCTTTGGGTCCTTCTTGTAGGACTTTTTGCGGGGCCCTTGGAAATCCATACCCAGAAGTTTACTACGTAAATATGAAAATTAACAACTCAATGAACTTTCACATCAGTTTCACCGAAAACAATTACACGCGACACGTCCAAACATGCTAGGCCACATCAAGACACACACATGCATGTCTTTATGTCACGACCCAAAATCTAGCCGCGAGTGGCACCCACACTTATCCTACTATGTGAGCGAACCAACCAATTCTTAAAAAACTCCCAACCTATTGAAACAAAAAATCACAAAGCGGAAGACTTAACACTCCTATCCCCAAATCTGGAAAAAAAAGTCATAATCACAAGATACATCTATCCTCAAGTTACACATCTAGAAGTACTAAGAAGCTAACATAAAAAAAGGCTTAGTCCATGCGGGAAGTTCAAGGCATCAAGCCATTGAAGAGAAGATCCAGTCCAAGCTAGATGCATTAGCTCACCCTGAAATCCGGTGTAGTGAAGACTGGCTAGAAGTGCTGCTGAGTTGAAGACGACGGTACGTTTGCTGCATTTCCCAAATAACAAAGAAAGAAACAACAAGTAGGGGGTCAGTACAAACACAAGTACTGAGTAGGTATCATCGGCCAACTCAAAATAGAAAACAGTATATATCAGTTCATATCATAAATCAACTACAATACTCAACATGTAGTAACAAGTACTATAATCATCCATAAGTACTACCAAGTTCATCCATGAGGACTCAAGCCTCAATACCACACTCATTTGGGAATTAGGTTCATTACATTGAGTATATAAACATCTCTCAAGATTTATTATCTTTCTTCCTCTTGTGTCGGTACGTGACACTCCGATCCCCTACTACTACTATGTGTCGGAACGTGACACTCCGATCCCTTAATTCTACGTGTCGGTTCGTGACACCCGCTCCCTTAATACTATGTGTCGGAAAGCTGGACCACTCGATCCCCTAATTCTTATTGTTGTCGGGAACGTGACACTCCGATCCCTAATTCTACGTGTCGGTACGTGACACTCCGATCCCCTACTACTATGTGTCGGAACGTGACACTCCGATCCCCTAATTCTATGTGTCGGTTCGTGACACCCGATCCCCTAATTCTATGTGTCGGAACGTGACACTCCGATCCCCTAATTCTATGTGTCGGAACGTGACACTCCGATCCCCTAATTCTACGTGTCGGTTCGTGACACCCGATCCCCTAATACTATGTGTCGGAACGTGACACTCCGATCCACTAAATTTACAATTCATCAAGCCTTCTTTTATACCAAGGCATCACCAATCCTCATTATACTTTAGTTCATCAAGCCTTTTTTATACCAAGGCCCTCATCAATAAAACAAGGTGGATTAGGGTTTCTTCACGATTTGGATTCAAAGCTTCATTAAGCTTATTTTATCACAAACACATAATCACATTCATGAAAGCATAAGATTAAGCATATAGAAGGGTTTACAATACTACCAATACATATCATTCACTATTAAGAGTTTACTACAAATAGTATCAACCATAACCTACCTTCACCAAGGATCCTTGATCAAACAAGCAATCTCTCAAGCTTCTTGGTTCCTCTTGGTTGTCTCTCTCTATAGATCGTTCCTCTCTTCTCCTTGTTCTCTCTATTTTTTTCTTCTCCCAAACTCTCTCTCTTTTCCCTAATTTAGCATCTAATTAGGTATAAAAGATGAGGAAACCACCCACTAAGTAACTCAAGGTCATCTCCCTTACACCCCCAAGAATTTGAGTTATTAATATTAACCCACGAAATTTATAATTATAGCAGGAATAGTCCAAAACGCCCCTTTAAAACTTACCCAGAAATTCGACCCAGACTGGGATTACGCAACCTGTGACGGCCCGTCGTGCCTGCGACGGTCCGTCCTGCAGGTTCGTCACAACCTTCAGAGACTCAATTTCCTTGATGAGTCTGAGACGGTCCGTCGTGCCTACGACGGACAGAGAATTGCTCTCAGTACCCAATTCTCAAGAGTTGAAGTGTTTTGCAACGAAACCTCATAACGGTCCGTCATGTCTGTGACGGTCCGTCCTGCAGGTCCGTCACAGAGTTCAGAGAGTCGATTTCAGCACTCAAATATAAGAATTCCAAGTGTTTGGAACGAGACACCCTCGACGGTCCGTCGTGCCCATGACGGTCCGTCGTTGGATACGTCATCTCAGACAGTTTTTCCAGAAATAAAATCTGCTGCTCAAAACGACTAAGCAGGTCGTTACACCAATCTAACTTATTAAATAACATAACAACTTTCTAAGTCTAATTAGTTTAGTTTTAATTTAATTCTAACACTATATTCACCAATTTAACTTATTAAACAACTTAACTACATTCTAAGTCTAATTAGTTATAGTTTAAACTTAATTCCAACACTATATTCACCAATTTAACTTATTAACCAACTTAACAATTTTCTAAGTCTAATTAGTTTAGTTTTAACATAATTCCAATAATATATTCACCAATTTAACTTATTAACAAACTTAACAACTTTCTAAGTCTAATAAGTTTAGTTTTTACTTAATTCCAACAATATATCCACCAATTTAACTTATTAACCAACTTAACAACTTTCTAAGTCTAATTAGTTCAGTTTTAACTTAATTCTAACATTATATAATTAGTTTAGTTTTAACTTAATTCCAATACTATAGTCACCAATTTAACTTATTAATCGACTTAACAACTTTCTAAGTCTAATTAGTTTACTTTTAACTGAATTCCAATAATATATTCACCAATTTAACTTATTAAACAACTTAACAACTTTCTAAGTCTAATTAGTTTAATTTTAACTTAATTCCAACACTATATTAACCAACTTAATCTCATTAGCTTATTTGAAGAACATAACAACTTTCTAAGTCTAATTAGTTTTAGTCTTAACTTAATTACAAAACTTTATTCACCAATTTAACTTATTAACCAACTTAACAATTTTCTAAGTCTAATTAGTTTAGTTTTAACTTAATTCCAATATTATAGTTAGCAATTTAACTTATTAAACAACTTAACAACTTTCTAAGTCTAATTAGTTTAGTTTTAAATTAATTCTAACACTATATTCACCAATTTAACTTATTAACCAACTTAACAACTTTCTAAGTTTAATTAGTTTAGTTTTAACATAATTCCAACACTATATTCACCAATTTAACTTATTGAACAACTTAACAACTTTCTAAGTCTTATTAGTTTAGTTGTAACTTAATTTGGATAATATGTTCACCAATTTAACTTATTAACCAACTTAACAACTTTCTAAGTCTAATTAGTTTAGTTTTAAATTAATTCCAACAATATATTTACAAATTTAACTTATTAACCAACTTAACAATTTTGTAAGTCTAATTCGTTTAGTTTTAACTTAATTTCAACACTATATTAACCAACTAAATCACATTAGCTTTTTTGAAGAACTTAACAACTTCTAAGTGTTATAGTTTGAACTTATTAACCAACTTAATAATTTTCTTAGTCTAATTAGTTTAGTTTTAACTGAATTCCAATATTATAGTTAGCAATTTAACTTATTAAACAACTTAACAACTTTCTAAGTCTAATTAGTTTAGTTTTAAATTAATTCTAACACTATATTCACCAATTTAACTTATTAACCAACTTAACAACTTTCTAAGTCTAATTAGTTTAGTTTTAACATAATTCCAACACTATATTCACCAATTTAACTTATTGAACAACTTAACAACTTTCTAAGTCTAATTAGTTTAGTTGTAACTTAATTTCAATAATATGTTCACCAATTTAACTTATTAACCAACTTAACAACTTCCTAAGTCTAATTAGTTTAGTTTTAAATTAATTCAACACTATATTTACAAATTTAACTTATTAACCAACTTAACAATTTTCTAAGTCTAATTCGTTTAGTTTTAACTTAATTTCAATACTATATTAACCAACTAAAACACATTAGCTTTTTTGAAGAACTTAACAACTTACTAAGTGTAATTAGTTTAGTTCTAACTTAATTCCAACACTATATTAACCAACTAAATCACATTAAAGCATTTGAAGAACTTAACTAACTTTAAAGGTCTAACTAGTTTAGTTTTAACTTAATACCAACATTTTATTCAACAATTTAACTTATTAAACAACTTAATAACTTTCCAAGTCTAATTGGTTTAGTTTTAACTTAATTCCAACAGTATAGTCACCAATCTAACTTATTAAATAACATAACAACTTTCTAAGTCTAATTAGTTTAGTTTTAACTTAATTCTTACATTATATTCACCAGTTTAACTTATTAAACAACTTAACTATATTCTAAGTCTAATTAGTTATAGTTTTAACTTAATTCCAACATTATATTCACCAATTTAACTTATTAACCAACTTGTCATGACCCAAAATTGGGCGTGATTGCACTCGTCTTATCCCACCAAGACAAGTAAGCCTAAAACTCAACTTATTATAATAAAATGCGGAAATTTTACTATCAACTTACATTATACCCAAAAATCTGGTTGTCACGTGTACAAGTCTCTAATGTATTATAATTGAATCAAAAGAAAATATAAGTCTCATATGACGTTGTTTCTAGAGTAGAACAAGATCATAAACAGGAGTAAGAAGGTCTGCTGAGATGACAAACAACTACCTCACAAATCTTCAAGAAGCCTCGGAAATGAAGAGAAATATATCATAAAGGTCCGGGCTAGTAACCTACAAAAAAATTGTAGAAGCAAGGGGTGAGCACCAAGCCACACGGTACTCAGCAAGTAAACCTCTAAACACAAGCTAAGGGGATGAAATACGGGTACTCCTACCACCCCAACTGAACCTCCACAACTACAACCTGCATAAAAATCAGCCCAACCTAACAGCTCACAGTTTGCATAGCACATAGCTCAACAACAACACTTTGACAAATTACATGTCCTCAACAACAAAACTTCAACAGATTACATATCCTCAACCACAACACTTAGACAAATTACATATCCTCCACATCAACACTTTGACAAATTACATGCCCTTAACAACAATACTTTAACAAATTATATATCCTCAACAACAAGCTCAGTATTCATCAATCACCAATTCCACAGAAAGGCATTCGCAAAATCAGCAAAACACAATATCAAGCTCACTAATGATAAGTATGTACAATGCAATGGAATGCAATGTCAAGTATAATGATGGATGTCTGACCTAGTGATACACACCCTCGATAATAGTAACCATCGCGGCGCGCGATACGTCCCTCGAAATATAGTATCCATCGCGGCGCGCGATACGTCCCTCGAAATGGTACATCCTCTTTAAGATCTCATTCTTTCTCAATGCACATAACACTTGTCACAACCATGTCTTAAAATAATGCAGATGACATGTTCACACAAATAAAGATGATATGACCATTTTCATAAAATTGCACAAGTCAAAACAACATCAACAATAATTCAACAAGTCTTTCAAATCATTCTTCATTATCAACACATCACACACAAGCAATTATTCCATTGCCTTTTATTACCCTTTGTTTTCATCATTAAAACTAATCAATGTGGACATGTCAACCCATCACCAAATCTCATTACTCCCACACATATACCACAAGGAAATACACGCATTTCATACACTTAACAAGAGTTTAGAAATCTACTTGCCTCAAGTAGTCGAACAATGACTCCAGAATTTGAGCTTTCACTTCTCGTTGATCTTCCAAACCAATACAATCTATCCAAATATTTAATCATGATCAGATTTCGAAACTAACAACACCCATATTACTATAGGTTTCGTCTAGACTAAAAAACTTACACAAATCTGAATTCAAGTTCCTAAATTTTGGTGTCAATTAACATGTCAAACTATCATGTTTTTTTTTTATTTTCGAATTTCAAGTCTAGGATTAAGTTCAAATTTCACAAAATATCATCAATTTAATGAATGAAAAGAAGAATTTCAAGAAAATTAATAACTTTCAAATAAACTATCGTTGCACCAACAAGAGACATCCAATTTAATTCTTGTTTTTTTTTCCTTTCAAACTTATATGCCATAATGGTAATCATTATCCAATAATGGCTAATTATTTAACCAATCACTGGCAGCAACTTACTGCCCCAAACTTTTGCCATAAACTTTCATCCCATAATTTCCACTTAAATCATACAACAATATTTAATTGTTTGTAATAAAAAAATCTAGCTCAAAACCTCAATTATCATTAATTTTACAATCAATTAGTATTGATTACACAATGATTCTTCCAGAAACAAAATAATAAAAGTCTACCACTGTAGTTATATATGGTCAACGAGCATATGAATTCCAAAAAATTTTTTGTATATTCTCCTTTTTCATTCTACCAATAATAATAATAATTTATTACATTTTGACCTCTAAGCATAGCATATTCACAAATACATAAATTAATGCAGGGTTCAGACTTACCTCGATGAAAAATTAAGCGGTTCCCACGCCGACCGTCGTTTTCCAGGAAATTTCTTTTTATTTTTTTTCTTTTGTACTAAAATAATAAACCCTAGTCATTTATTTTTATATGAATAAAATAGTATGAGGTATTTGATAAATTATTATATTGATCCATTAATCACCAACTAATAAATAAATTATTAGATATATATATATACACCAATTAAATAATTGTAGTTATTGAATAAATTTAAAATTTTTAAATCAATTTCACCGACTAATCCATAATTATTCGGGGCAACTATCAAGAGGGGTAAAACGCCAATTTTACAAAAGAAATTTTTCATAAATGATCTTCCGGGTCATTACATTATCCACCACTAAAAATCATGTTCGTCCTCGAACATAAAGTAGGAGAAGAAAAAAATAATCATTGTTATCAAAATCTCAGTTATGACCTATTAGCCGGTGTTTATCTCTCTAAATGAGCTCCTCCTTAAGAACATTTCATCAAGATCAACTACTAAGAATTGAAATTTCGAATCAAATTTTAAAATATCTACAATTTAGGAGTGATTATCAAGCCATAAGCGAACCCACAAATCCATTCTAAACGAAACATACTGGACCACAACACAACCATCAGGACAACCATCAGGACAGATCTTTTTTTTCTTCACATAACCATGATAATATTCTGAACCAAAACTGGCTACAACCAAAAGTGGGCTTTAACCAACCACCACACACACATAATGCACATATACCATCATATATCTTATCACAATATCCTTTTCACAACACAATCTTTTCACGAGCTCAAGTTATAAAAATCTTATCTTTAGATACTGGTACTCATCAAGGGAGAATCAAACTTATCTAAATCAAAGAAGAACAAGATCAAGTAAAACCCAACAAGCGTTACACTCTAGGATGCAAAACTTTTAACTACACTATCAGATAGTTGTAAACATTCACGGAAACTCTTCTACAAGTTCTCATAAGCAAGATCGTGCATGTAGAATCACTAGTATACTACAACTATCCCAAACAAAGCCAAATATTCTATAACTGAAATGAACAAGTCTAACCAAGGATGCCACCCTACCAAGAGTGCAATCACAGGATCGGCACACCCGATCCACCACTAGGAATTCACTCATAGATATGAAAATATATGTGGTATAGGTAGCGAACCACAAATGCTCTTTACAATACTTCACTAAGGTCAATACTCTTATATTAACAGAACTTCATAGCCACACCAACCATTTACCTTATTCTCAAACCGTCACTAGTATTAAAGTCTTCGTAACAAACACATTATCGCCTCCAAAATTTTCAACTATGGTTCCCTCTCTTTCCATTTAACTATTTCATGACAAATACGGATCCCAACCAAGGCCGATAGCACTAATTTCAAATATAAATGTATTTTCCAATCAATATAAAGTTTATTACATCACGTACAATGTCAACTTCACGTAATCTTTCAGATACCAAATTTTAATTAACTAGGATTCAAAACAATCATATCATATCAACACTTAAGAAATTCTTGATCACTCCAATACTTCGGTACTATAAGCTCATAACCTCTACTCACTATCAAATGCCTATGTAACACATCATAAAATTTTGTATCATCCCATCAACAAAGTAGTTTCAATCCCCTTGAATCCTCATTACTCATGTAAAACTATAGGCTCACATTGTTGAACATCAATAAGTTACATATCATAATTTGAACAATTCAGCTCCACATAAGAACACATAATTTTACACCCCTCACTGTTATTCCCATAAATCAAAACCCTATATTATAAAAAAAGGTCATACACAACTACTATAACGGTATCGATGCTTACTTGATAAAACAAATTTTTTTTTATTTCTTTTATTTTGTACTAAAATAATAAACCCTAGTCATTTATTTTTATATGAATAAAATAGTATGAGGTATTTGATAAATTATTATATTGACCCATTAATCACCAACTAATAAATAAATTATTAGATATATATATATACACCAATTAAATAATTGTAGTTATTGAATAAATTTAAAATTTTTAAATCAATTTCACCGACTAATCCATAATTATTCGGGGCAACTATCAAGAGGGGTAAAACGCCAATTTTACAAAAGAAATTTTTCATAAATGATATTCCGGGTAATTACACAACTTAACAATTTTCTAAGTCTAATTAGTTTAGTTTTAACTTAATTCCAATATTATAGTTAGCAATTTAACTTATTAAACAACTTAACAACTTTCTAAGTCTAATTAGTTTAGTTTTAAATTAATTCTAACACTATATTCACCAATTTAACTTATTAACCAACTTAACAACTTTCTAAGTCTAATTAGTTTAGTTTTAACATAATTCCAACACTATATTCACCAATTTAACTTATTGAACAACTTAACAACTTTCTAAGTCTTATTAGTTTAGTTGTAACTTAATTTGGATAATATGTTCACCAATTTAACTTATTAACCAACTTAACAACTTTCTAAGTCTAATTAGTTTAGTTTTAAATTAATTCCAACACTATATTTACAAATTTAACTTATTAACCAACTTAACAATTTTATAAGTCTAATTCGTTTAGTTTTAACTTAATTTCAACACTATATTAACCAACTAAATCACATTAGCTTTTTTGAAGAATTTAACAACTTTCTAAGTGTTATAGTTTTAACTTAATTCCAACACTATATTCACCAATTTAACTTATTAACCAACCTAACAACTTTCTAAATCTAATTAGTTTTATTTTAACTTAATTCCAACATTTTATTCAACAATTTAACTTATTCAACAACTTAATAACTTTCTATGTCTAATTAGTTTAGTTTTAACATAATTCCAATAATTTATTCACCAATTTAACTTATTAACAAACTTAACAACTTTCTAAGTTTAATTAGTTTAGTTTTAACTTAATTCCAACACTATATTCACCAATTTAACTTATTAAACAACTTAACAACTTTTTAAATCTAATTAGTTTAGTTTTAACTTAATTCCAATAATATATTCACCAATTTAACTTATTAAACAACCTAACAACTTTCTAAGTCTAATTAGTTTAATTTTAACTTAATTCCAACTCTATATTAACCAACTAAATCACATTAGTTTATTTGAAGAACTTAACAATTTTCCAAGTCTAATAAGTTTAGTTTTAACTTAATTTCAACACTTTATTTATCAATTTAACTTATTAGACATTTTAACAACTTTCTAAGTCTAATTAGTTTAGTTTTAACTTAATTCCAACCCTATATTCACCAATTTAACTTATTAAACAACTGAAGAACTTTCTAAGTTTAATTAGTTTAGTTTTAACTTAATTCCAATAATATATTCACCAATTTAACTTATTTAACAACTTGATAACTTTCTAAGTCTAATTAGTCTAGTTTAAACTTAATTCCAACACAATATTCACCAATTTAACTTATTAACCAACTTAACAACTTTCCAAATCTAATTAGTTTAGTTTTAACTTAATTCCAATATTATAGTCACCAATTTAACTTATTAAACAACATAACAACTTTCTAAGTCTAATTAGTTTAGTTTTAACTTAATTCCAACCCTATATTAACCAACTAAATCACACTAGCTAATTTGAAGAACTTAATAACTTTTTAAGTCTAATTAGTTTAGTTTTAACTTAATTCCAACACTTTATTCATCAATTTGACTTATTAGACAACTTAACAACTTTCTAAGACTAATTAGTTTAGTTTTAACTTAACTCCAAAAATATAGTCACCAATTTAACTTATTAACCAACTTAACAACTTTCTAAGTCTATATAGTTTAGTTTAACTTAATTCCAACACTATATTCACCAATTTAATTTATTAAGCAACTTAAAAACTTTCCAAGTCTAATTAGTTAAGTTTTAACTTAATTCCAACATTATAGTCACCAATTTAACTTATTAAACAACATAAAAACTTTCTAAGTCTAATTAGTTTAGTTTTAACATAATTCCAACACTATATTCACCAATTTAACTTATTGAATAACTTAACAACTTTCTAATTCTAATTAGTTTAGTTGTAACTTAATTTCAATAATGTGTTCACCAATTTAACTTATTAACCAACTTAACAACTTTTTAAGTCTAATTTGTTTAGTTTTAAATTAATTTCAACACTATATTTACAAATTTAACTTATTAACCAACTTAACAATTTTCTAAATCTAATTCGTTTAATTTTAACTTAATTTCAACACTATATTAACCAACGAAATAACATTAGCTTTTTTGAAGAACTTAACCACTTTCTAAGTGTAACTAGTTTAGTTTTAACTTAATTCCAACACTATATTAACCAACTAAATCACATTAAATCATTTGAAGAACTTAACTAACTTTAAAGGTCTAATTAGTTTAGTTTCAACTTAATTCCAACATTTTATTCAACAATTTAACTTATAAAATAACTTAATAACTTTCTAAGTCTAATTAGTTTAGTTTTAACATAATTCCAATAATATATTCACCAATTTAACTTATTAAATAACTTAACAACTTTCTAAGTGTAATTAGTTTAGTTTTAACTTAATTCCAATACAATATTCACCAATTTAACTTATTAACCGACTTAACAACTTTCTAAGTCTAATTAGTTTTGTTTTAACTGAATTCCAATAATATATTCACCAATTTAACTTATTAAACAACTTAACAACTTTCTAAGTCTAATTAGTTTAGTTTTAACTTAATTTCTACACAATATTAACCAACTTAATCACATTAGCTTATTTGAAGAACATAACAACTTTCTAAGTCTAATTAGTTTTAGTTTTAACTTAATTACAAAACTTTATTAACCAATTTAACTTATTAAACAACTTTACAACTTTCTAAGTCTAATTAGTTTAGTTTTAACTTAAATCCAACCCTATATTCACCAATTTAACTTATTATACAACTGAAAAACTTTCTAAGTTTAATTAGTTTAGTTTTAACTTAATTCCAATAATATATTCACCAATTTAACTTATTTATAATCTTAACAACTTTCTAAGTCTAATTAGTTAAGTTTAAACTTAATTCCAACACAATATTCACCAATTTAACTTATTAACCAACTTAACAACTTTTCAAGTCTAATTAGTTTCGTTTTAACTTAATTACAATAATATATTCACCAATTTAACTTATTAAACAACTTAACAACTTTCTAAGTCTAATTAGTTTAGTTGTAACTTAATTTCAATAATATGTTCACAAATTTAACTTATTAACCAACTTAACAACTTTCTAAGTCTAATTAGTTTAATTTTAAATTAATTCCAACACTATATTTACAAATTTAACTTATTAACCAACTTAACAATTTTCTAAGTCTAATTCTTTTAGTTTTAAATTAATTTCACCACTACTTTAACCAACTAAATCACAATCGCTTTTTTGAAGAACTTAACAACTTTCTAAGTGTAATTAGTTTAGTTTTAACTTAATTCCAACACTATATTAACCAACTAAATCACATTAAAGCATTTGAAGAACTTTACTACCTTTAAAGGTCTATTTAGTTTAGTTTTAACTTAATTCCAACATTTTATTCAACAATTTAACTTATAAAATAACTTAATAACTTTCTAAGTCTAATTAGTTTAGTTTTAACATAATACCAATAATATATTCACCAATTTAACTTATTAACAAACTTATCAACTTTCTAAGTTTAATTAGTTTAGTTTTAACTTAATTCCAACACTATATTCACCAATTTAACTTATTAAACAACTTAACAACTTTTTAAGTGTAATTAGTTTAGTTTTAACTTAATTCCAATAATATATTCACCAATTTAACTTATTAAACAACCTAACAACTTTCTAAGTCTAATTAGTTTAATTTTAACTTAATTCCAACACTATATTAACCAACTAAATCACATTAGTTTATTTGAAGAACTTAACAACTTTTCAAGTCTAATAAGTTTAGTTTTAACTTAATTTCAACACTTTATTTATCAATTTAACTTATTAGACATTTTAACAACTTTCTAAGTCTAATTAGTTTAGTTTTAACTTAATTCCAACCCTATATTCACCAATTTAACTTATTAAACAACTGAAGAACTTTCTAAGTTTAATTAGTTTAGTTTTAACTTAATTCCAATAATATATTCACCAATTTAACTTATTTAACAACTTGAAAACTTTCTAAGTCTAATTAGTTTAGTTTAAACTTAATTCCAACACAATATTCACCAATTTAACTTATTAACCAACTTAACAACTTTCCAAATCTAATTAGTTTAGTTTTAACTTAATTCCAATATTATAGTCACCAATTTAACTTATTAAACAACATAACAACTTTCTAAGTCTAATTAGTTTAGTATTAACTTAATTTCAACCCTATATTAACCAACTAAATCACACTAGCTAATTTGAAGAACTTAATAACTCTTTAAGTCTAATTAGTTTAGTTTTAACTTAATTCCAACACTTTATTCATGAATTTGACTTATTAGACAACTTAACAACTTTCTAAGACTAATTAGTTTAGTTTTAACTTAATTCCAAAAATATAGTCACCAATTTGACTTATTAACCAACTTAACAACTTTCTAAGTCTATATAGTTTAGTTTAACTTAATTCCAACACTATATTCACCAATTTAATTTATTAATCAACTTAAAAACTTTCTAAGTCTAATTAGTTAAGTTTTAACTTAATTCCAACATTATAGTCACCAATTTAACTTATTAAACAACATAAAAACTTTCTAAGTCTAATTAGTTTAGTTTTCACTTAATTCTAACACTATATTCACTAATTTAACTTATTAAACAACTTAACTACATTCTAAGTCTAATTAGTTTTAGTTTTAACTTAATTCCAACACTATATTCACCAATTTAACAATTTTCTAAGTCTAATTAGTTTAGTTTTAACTTAATTCCAACATTATATTTAGCAATTTAACTTATTAAACAACTTAACAACTTTCTAAGTCTAATTAGTTTAGTTTTAAATTAATTCTAACACAATATTCACCAAGTTAACTTATAAACTAGCTTAACAAATTTCTAAGTCTAATTAGTTTAGTTTTAATTTAATTCCAACACTATATTCACCAATTTAACTTATTAAACAAATCAACAACTTTCTAAGTCAAATTAGTTTAGTTTTAACTTAATTCCAACAGTATAGTCACCAATCTAACTTATTAAATAACATAACAACTTTCTAAGTCTAATTAGTTTAGTTTTAACATAATTCTAACACTATATTCACCAATTTAACTTATTAAACAACTTAACTACATTCTAAGTCTAATTAGTTATAGTTTAAACTTAATTCCAACACTATATTCACCAATTTAACTTATTAACCAACTTAACAATTTTCTAAGTCTAATTAGTGTAGTTTTAACTTAATTCCAATATTATAGTTAGCAATTTGACTTATTAAACAACTTAACAACTTTCTAAGTCTAATTAGTTTAGTTTTCAATTAATTCTAACACTATATTCACCAATTTAACTTATTAAACAACTTAACAACTTTCTGAGTCTAATTAGTTTAGTTTTAACATAATTCCAACACTATGTTCACCAATTTAACTTATTGAACAACTTAACAACTTTCTAAGTCTAATTAGTTTAGTTGTAACTTAATTTCAATAATATGTTCACCAATTTAACTTATTAACCAACTTAACAACTTTCTAAGTCTAATTAGTTTAGTATTAAATTAATTCAAAACTATATTTACAAATGTAACTTGTTAACCAACTTAACAATTTTCTAAGTCTAATTCGTTTAGTTTTAACTTAAATTCAATACTATATTATCCAACTAAATCACATTAGCTTTTTTGAAGAACTTAACAACTTTCTAAGTGTAATTAGTTTAGTTCTAACTTAATTCAAACACTATATTAACCAACTAAATCACATTAAAGCATTTGAAGAACTTAACTAACTTTAAAGGTCTAATTAGTTTAGTTTTAACTTAATTCCAACATTTTATTCCACAATTTAACTTATTAAACAACTTAATAACTTTCCAAGTCTAATTAGTTTAGTTTTAACATAATTCCAACAATATATCCACCAATTTAACTTATTAACCAACTTAACAACTTTCTAAGTCTAATTAATTTAGTTTTAACTTAATTCTAACATTATATAATTAGTTTAGTTTTAACTTAATTCAACACTATATTCACCAATTTAACTTATTAATCGACTTAACAACTTTCTAAGTCTAATTAGTTTACTTTTAACTGAATTCCAATAATTTATTCACCAATTTAACTTATTAAACAACTTAAAAACTTTCTAAGTCTAATTAGTTTAGTTTTAACTTAATTCCAACACTATATTAACCAACTTAATCACATTAGCTTATTTGAAGAACATAACAACTTTCTAAGTCTAATTAGTTTTAGTCTTAACTTAATTACAAAACTTTATTAACCAATTTAACTTATTAAACAAATTTACAACTTTCTAAGTCTAATTAGTTATAGTTTTAACTTAATTCCAACATTATATTCACCAATTTAACTTATTAACCAACTTAACAATTTTCTAAGTCTAATTAGCTTAGTTTTAACTTAATTCCAATATTATAGTTAGCAATTTAACTTATTAAACAACTTAACAACTTTCTAAGTCTAATTAGTTTTGTTTTAAATTAATTCTAACACTATATTCACCAATTAACTTATTAACCAACTTAACAACTTTCTAAGTTTAATTAGTTTAGTTTTAACATAATTCCAACACTATATTCACCAATTTAATTTATTGAACAACTTAACAACTTTCTAAGTCTTATTAGTTTAGTTGTAACTTAATTTGGATAATATGTTCACCAATTTAACTTATTAACCAACTTAATAACTTTCTAAGTCTAATTAGTTTAGTTTTAAATTAATTCCAACACTATATTTACAAATTTAACTAATTAACTAACTTAACAATTTTCTAAGTCTAATTCGTTTAGTTTTAACTTAATTTCAACACTATATTAACCAACTAAATCACATTAGCTTTTTTGAAGAACTTAACAACTTTCTAAGTGTTATAGTTTTAACTTATTAACCAACTTAATAATTTTCTAAGTCTAATTAGTTTAGTTTTAACTTAATTCCAATATTATAGTTAGCAATTTAACTTATTAAACAACTTAACAACTTTCTAAGTCTAATTAGTTTAGTTTTAAATTAATTCTAACACTATATTCACCAATTTAACTTATTAACCAACTTAACAACTTTCTAAGTTTAATTAGTTTAGTTTTAACATAATTCCAACACTATATTCACCAATTTAACTTATTGAACAACTTAACAACTTTCTAAGTCTAATTAGTTTAGTTGTAACTTAATTTCAATAATATGTTCACCAATTTAACTTATTAACCAACTTAACAACTTCCTAAGTCTAATTAGTTTAGTTTTAAATTAATTCAACACTATATTTACAAATTTAACTTATTAACCATCTTAACAATTTTCTAAGTCTAATTCATTTAGTTTTAACTTAATTTCAATACTATATTAACCAACTAAATCACATAAGCTTTTTTGAAGAACTTAACAACTTTCTAAGTGTAATTAGTTTAGTTCTAACTTAATTCCAACACTATATTAACCAACTAAATCACATTAAAGCATTTGAAGAACTTAACTAACTTTAAAGGTCTAATTAGTTTAGTTTTAACTTAATTCCAACATTTTATTCAACAATTTAACTTATTAAACAACTTAATAACTTTCCAAGTCTAATTAGTTTAGTTTTAACTTAATTCCAACATTATAGTCACCAATCTAACTTATTAAATAACATAACAACTTTCTAAGTCTAATTAGTTTAGTTTTAACTTAATTCTAACACTATATTCACCAATTTAACTTATTAAACAACTTAACTATATTCTAAGTCTAATTAGTTATAGTTTTAACTTAATTCCAACATTATATTCACCAATTTAACTTATTAATCAACTTAATAATTTTCTAAGTCTAATTAGTTTAGTTTTAACTTAATTCCAATATTATAGTTAGCAATTTAGCTTATTAAACAACTTAACAACTTTCTAAGTCTAATTAGTTTAGTTATAAATTAATTCTATCACTATATTCATCAATTTAACTTATTAACCAACTTAACAACTTTCTAAGTCTAATTAGTTTAGTTTTAACATAATTCCAACACTATATTCACCAATTTAACTTATTGAACAACTTAACAACTTTCTAAGTCTTATTAGTTTAGTTGTAACTTAATTTGGATAATATGTTCACCAATTTAACTTATTAACCAACTTAACAACTTTCTAAGTCTAATTAGTTTAGTTTTAACTTAATTCCAATAATATATTCACCAATTTAACTTATTAAACAACCTAACAACTTTCTAAGTCTAATTAGTTTAATTTTGACTTAATTCCAACACTATATTAACCAACTAAATCACATTAATCTATTTGAAGCACTTAACAATTTTCCAAGTCTGATTAGTTTAGTTTTAACTTAATTCCAACATTATAGTCACCAATTTAACTTATTAAACAACATAACAACTTTCTAAGTCTAATTAGTTTACTTTTAACTTAACTCTAACACTATATTCACCAACTTATCTTATTAAACAACTTAACTACATTCTAAGTCTAATTAGTTTTAGTTTTAATTTAATTCCAACACTATATTCACCAATTAACTTACTTACCAACTTAACTGTCACACCTCAAAATCCATTAAGACGGACAGGCACCCGATGCCCTAAAGGCCCGAGAGAACCAACCTGCAACATGTTCTTACTGAGCATATACTATAACAATTGAGACAAGTTAACTTTGGATGCAGCGATACAAACCAACGTAAGTAGGTCTAAAAGTTATATACAAGACTTGGCTGTTTAGGCCACTACTCCTTAAGACACAACTGAACCATGTATATACGTCTACAAAGCCTCTAAAAGATAGAAGACTAGAGTAGGTTGGGACAGACCCCGCCTTACCCTTAACTACGATACAATACCAAACGAATTTACCAAGGACTTAATAAAGCTCCAAATCAACTTGGAGCTCACCAAAAGTAGCAGAATTTTGAGTGCTCCTACTGAGGAGGTCTACTAGCTGGAGTACCTGAGCCTGCAGCATGAATGCAGCGTCCCCAATACGGGACGTCAGTACGAAAAATGTACTGAATATGTAAGGCAAAAAGTATATGTAATACAAGGCTCAAATGAATTCAAGTAGCAACATATGAGTGCTTAGATTAGGAGAGAAGACCACCTTTGCTTACTCTTATGGGATCAAGTAAGCTACATTCTTTTCTTTACCTTGTTGTATGTCATAATCTTTGTTGGGCATGTGATACAAGTGACCAGCTGATCAGTGGTAGAAGAGGATGACCCATGCTAGGCGTATTAACCCCTGGGATGCGGTCCTCATAATTACACAACTTGGGATCGGCCCATGCTAGGCTTTCGCCCCTGAGCTGCCACCCTTCTATACCAATAGGGATCGGCCCATGCTAGGCTTTCGCCCCTGAGCTGCCACCCTTAATTATATAGATTTCTTCACTTAGATTCTTTAATCTTTGAGATTATTGTTAATCAGTTCATAACTCTTTTGAGATGTTATTTTGGTTAATCGCAACACTTTGAGATGTTGATTTGGTGGTCATAATCATCTTGGAGATATGAAATTACGGAACAGTAGTGGAATACATGAAAACAATACTTTGAGGCAGTAACAATGACATAAGGAGCTAAGAAACATCAACACCTTATTTTAAGAGCTTAATGGCACAATTGACTTCAATTGGCTTAGGAGAAGGATTCATCAAACTTTCTTTTGCAAATACCATTTTTATAACAACACAAGGGAAAATTACACAAGTATAGAATAGTGAACATATAATGAAGTAGTTCCATGTGCTTAGAATGGGGAAAGAAATATTGTTAGCTATTTGGAGATAGTACGCTGCCACTATGCTTCCTTTTCTAGAAATAGAACTTATGGGAATCACTTCATTGATATTAATTGCAGGTGGCAGATTTCATGCCAAAAGGATATAGAATCGAATAGCCTTACATACCTTATTTTTCTGACCAAAACCACTATCACGATTCAGCCTTCCTTATTGGGTGCTAATCTACAACATAAGTCATGATTAAGCTAACATCAGCAGCTAATCACAATAAGGTCCTCCAAAACAGTAGCTAAAATATTTGATGGAAATCAGGCCCAAACAACCCTTACATAAATGGTGAACCACCACACCCTTCCTCTACACATTAATACAACTTCATACATCATCTCCTAAGCTATCCAAACATGCCTCAACCACAATATTCATAAGGCAGCCACTATCAATCTCAAATCTTTCAGCATAATAGGAGAATATTGACTCAAAGATTTATCACAATCCATGATTTCTTGATAAACATATACAAAATTCTCCACTCCAAACATTATCAAAGAGAGGAAAACAAATGGGTTGAAGTCTTACCTTAATTCTGAAAATTTATCCTCTACACTTGTACTTCAAGAATTCAAACTCTCCTTCAAACTCTTACTTGAAAAATTAGACAGCACTCAAGAACTCTAAGGTGTTTTAGGGCTGCTAATTGAAGCCAAGAGAGACCAAGAAAGAACTTAGGAAATCTGAAACTTTTGCAAGTTCAAAATGGAGAATAAGACTTGATCCTTATCCTTTGAAAAAGGAGGTGTTATGGCCGACACTCTTGACCAATTTTGGGCCATATAATGTCAAGTAGGTGCCCCACCTGCTTGTCCTTTTAAATTGGGCCTTTTTGGACTTAATATTATTGGACCTTGGCTGTCCATTTTCCCTTTGTTCTTTTATTCAACTTGGGACAGATTAATGCAAGTAGGTGGTACACACTTGGCCCAATAACATGGTAAAACAAAACTTAGGAGGTCATGCACTTACCTAGTTTCACTTGGGCTTTATCCATAATGGGCCAATTGGCAGATTTGGCTGTTGGGCCTTCTTTCATTCACATTTTTCTTTAATAGTTTTGGGCTTCAAATGAGCCCTTAAATATAAGCCTAAATCTGGTCAATCAAACTTGGGCCCTTTAACTATAATATAGCTCAAATAGGTGATGCAGCTGCTAGCTCAATTACCATCTTACTATAATTACCTAAATACTTTCCATCGGAGTTAACTTGCAATACATATGCTAAAACGTGCAAGGCATTACATCACCTTCCAAGCTAGTTTAAACCAACACTAATCACATAAGAAACATGATCCCTCACCTACACTATAAGTCTATGTCAACTATAACATGAATAGAACTACCATATACAAAAATAAAGGCCGTTACATCCTTCCCCCCTTGGAACATTCGTCCTCGAATGTTAGCATGATTGTCCGGCCTAATCAAGTTCAAACCTAAGTTAGTACTACTATTAATCACATTGAACATATAGACTTATACTTACTTGTCAATGCCTCCACTAACATTTTGATCATTCCCACCAGTGTGAAAGAGGTGAGGATACTTCAATTTCATTGCTTCTTCTGCTTCCAATGTAACTTCTTCTACTTGTTGGTTTCTCCATAGAATTTTTACAGAAGCTACTTCTTTATTTCTTAACTTCCTAACTTGTCGATCCAGAATAGCAATGGGTACTTCTTCATAAGTGAGATCTCCTGTAACCTGTACGTCTTCAGTAGGAGTAATACGAAATGGGTCACCTATGCATTTCCGTAGCATTGAGACATGGAACACCGGATGAACTGATGAAAGCTCTTGTGGTAGTTCTAACTCATAGGCTACTTGGCCAAATTTTCGGATAATCTTATATGGCCCTATATAGCGTGGACTCAGCTTTCCCTTTTTACCAAACCTCATTACCCCTTTCATCGGAGACACCTTCAAGAACACCCAATCCCCTATAGAAAATTCTAGTCCTCTCCTTCTAATATCTGCATATGATTTATGTCGACTTTGAGCTATTTGTAGCCTATGCTGTATCACTTTGACTTTTTCCATAGCTTGATGAACAAGATCTGGCCCAAATAACGCAGTTTCACCTATTTCGAACCAACCAATTGGTGATCTACACTTTCGACCATATAAAGCTTCATAAGGTGCCATTTTAATGCTCGAATGATAGCTATTGTTATAAGCAAATTCAATAAGTGGTAGGTGATCATCCCAGCTACCCTTGAAATCTAATATACAAGCTCGCAGCATATCTTCAAGTGTCTGAATTGTACGTTCTGCCTGACCATCCGTTTGAGGATGAAAGGCTGTACTTAAATTCACTTGTGTTCCCAAACTCTTTTGATATGACTTCCAAAAATTTGCTGTGAATTGAGCTCCTCTATCAGATATTATAGAGATTGGCACTCCATGTAGTCGAACTATCTCCTTAATGTATAGCCTCGCATACTCTTCAGCTGTATAAGTAGTCTTCACCGGCAAGAAGTGTGCTGCTTTGGTAAGTCTATCAACTATTACCCATATGGAGTCAAACTTCCGGAATGAGCGAGACAAACCAGTAACAAAATCCATGTTGATCATGTCCCATTTCCAAATTGGAAGTTCTATATGCTGCATGTAACCTCCGGGCTTTTTGTGTTCTACTTTTACCTGTTGACAATTTGGACACTGAGCCACGAATTCTGCAATGTTCTTCTTCATGTTACCCCACCAATACATTTCTTTCAAGTCATGATACATTTTAGTTGACCCCGGATGAACAGAGTATCTTGAATTATGTGCTTCCATCATGATCCTCTTTCTTAGTTCATCTACATTAGGTACACACAATCTGTTTTGACATCGAAGTACTCCGTCTTGCTTAAGCTCAAATGCCTTTGTCATACCATGTAGTACATTCTCTTTAAGTTGTAAAAGAATTGGATCAGTGTACTGCTTCTCTTTCACTTCCACTATTAACGAGGATTCTGCCGCATTTTGCACAATAACCCCTTCGTCTTGAGATTCAAAAAGGCGAACGCCCAAGTTCGCTAGCTGGGACAGATCCTTAGTCATTCCTTGTCTTTCCGTAGACTTCCCATAAGTGCTTGCCATTATTTTACGGCTTAAAGCATCAGCTACTACATTATCTTTACCGGGATGATATAAGATGTCAATGTCATAATCTTTTAATAGCTCCAGCCACCTTCGTTGCCTCAGATTTAAGTCTTTTTGCTTAAGAATATATTGCAAGCTTTTGTGATCAGTGTATATGTCAACATGAACTCCATACAAGTAGTGGCGCCATATCTTCAAAGCAAACACAACTGCTGCTAGCTCTAGATCATGGGTTGGATAATTTTTCTCATGTGGCCGCAGCTGCCTTGATCCATAAGCTATAACTTTACCATACTGCATCAATACACAACCTAATCCCACTCCCGAAGCATCACAGTACACTACATAGCCTTCTGTACCTTCTGGAAGTACCAACACAGGTGTAGAAGTTAATTTACTCTTCAGCTCTTGGAAGCTTCTTTCACCCTCATCGCTCCACTGAAACTTGGTTCCTTTGTGTGTTAGCTTTGTTAAGGGTGCAGCCATGGAAGAGAATCCTTCAACAAACCTTCTGTAATAACCTGCCAATCCAAGAAAACTACGGATCTCCGTAGGCGTTGTAGGTCTTGGCCATTTTTTCACGGCTTCTATTTTCTGGTTATCAACCCTTATTCCTTCCTCGGATACGATATGACCTAGGAATGCCACAGATTTCAACCAAAACTCACATTTAGAGAACTTTGCATACAATTTACGATCACGGAGAATATGTAAAACCTACCGCAAGTGATTAGCATGATCCTCTTCCGATCTTGAATACACCAAAATGTCATCTATGAACACTATCACAAACACATCTAAGAATGGCTTGAACACCCTATTCATCAAATCCATAAAAGCTGCTGGTGCATTTGTTAGCCCGAATGACATGACTAAGAACTCAAAATGACCATACCGTGTTCGGAAAGCTGTCTTGGGTATATCTTTGTCCTTGACCCTCACTTGGTGATAACCTGACCTCAGGTCGATCTTTAAAAAACACTTAGCACCTTGTAATTGATCAAACAGATCATCAATTCTAGGGAGGGGATATTTGTTCTTAATTGTTACCTTATTCAACTGCCGGTAGTCGATACACATTCTTAATGAGCCATCTTTTTTGCGTACAAATAAAACTGGTGCTCCCCATGGGGACACACTGGGCCTTATGAATCCTTTTTGTAACAAGTCTTTTAACTGCTCCTTCAACTCCCATAATTCTGCCGGAGCCATTCTATACGGAGGAATTGAGATAGGTTGAGTATCTGAAAGAACATCAATACCGAACTCTACTTCTCGTTCTGGAGGCAAACCTGGAAGATCTTCAGGAAACACATCTGGAAATTCATTTACCACCGGAATGGATTGAAGGGTTGGTGGCTCTGCAACTACATTTTTCACTCTAACAAGATGGCATATGTATCCTTTGGAAATCATCTTCTTTGCCTTAAGATAAGAAATAAATTTACCTCTTGGCATCCCAATATTACCTTTCCATTCGAGGACTACCTCTTTTGGAAACTGGAAATGCACTATCTTAGTTCGGCAATCTACCGTGGCATAACAAGAAGCTAACCAATCCATACCCATTATAACATCAAAATCTACCATGTCTAGCTCAACAAGGTCAGCCAATGTATCACGATCACAAACAGTTACAATGCAATTACGATAAACTATCCTAGCTATAATAGATTCACCAATCGGTGTAGACACTTCAAATGGATTTGCTAATAATTCTGGTGTTCTTTTGAACTTTCCAGCAATCAATGGTGTAACATATGATAGTGTAGACCCCGGATCGATTAATACATACACAATATGTGAAAAGATGGACAATGTACCTGTAACCACATCCGGCGAGGCTTCTAAATTTTGTCGATCCCCTAGTGCATATGTGCGATTCTGACCTCCACTAGAACTAGTTGCTCCCCTAGCTCCTCTACCACGACCTGTAGGCATATGTAGTCCCCTACCTAAAGAAGGGTTTGATGAGGTCGACGCAACAACTGATCTAGTTGGTTAAACAACGCCACCCACTCCCCTATGAGGACAGTTTCTCATCATATGCCCTGGTGTGCCACACCAAAAACAAACATCCGTCCCAAACCTGCATGCACCTAGATGATTCCTCCCACACTGTTTACAAGGCTGTCGTGGAGGCCTTGATTGGCTCGTACTTCCTTGCTCTTGATGACTGCCTTGACTTTCACTTCTTTGCCCAAACTGATTGCCCCTGAACCCTTGGAACCGTGGTGGAGCACTAGCTGTAGAGTAGAAAGCTGATGGCCTAGGTGGTCTGTTAGAGAACCGAGGCCTAAACTCACCTTGGGATGGTGTAAACTGCCCCATTGATCTGGCCCTCTTAGAATGCCCTGTTTCCAACTCTTGTGTTCTTCTTCTTTGCCTTTGATCCTCCAATTTTTGTGCAAAAGCCTGCATCCTTGCTATATCCATATCTTTATTTAATGAAGCAATTGTACAGTCTCTAACCAGATATGAATCTAACCTGTCCACAAAACGATGAACTCTATCCTCCATAGTAGCTACTACATTAGGAGCATACCTGGCCAAGGAATTAAATTTGAGACTATACTCCCTCACACTCATATTTCCTTGGTGGAGATTTAAGAACTGATCTGCACGGGCCTCTCGGATCTCCAATGGCAGATAATGATCAAGGAATGCCTTTTTAAACTCTTTCCACATAGCTGAAGGTGCATTTATTCCCCTAGATTGCTTCCAAGCTTCATACCACAATATAGCCACACCCTTTAATCTGTATGCAGCTAGCTCAAGTGCTTCTTTACCACTTACATGCATAATATCCAAAGTGCGTTGGATTTGATCTATAAAGTCTTGGGGATCTTCATTAGGATCTGACCCGGTAAATGATGGAGGGTCCAAGTTAAGAAAATCACGTATCCGTGTTCCAGCTGATCTAACTACACCACTAGTACCTGCAACTGGACCTTCTTGCCGTTGGCCATGACCAGCAACTATACGAGTCAATAATTGGACTGCATTCCTCAAATCTTGCTTGGTAGCATTAATAGGGGGTTCCTGAGGTTCATCTTCCCTCCTTATTTCTTCAGGAGATGGAGGCGTCGAGGAAGTCTGCGATAGAGACTCATCTTGACGGAAAGCAGGCCCATACAACCCTTACACAAACGGTGAACCCCACACCCTTGCTCTACACATTAATACAACTTCATACATCCTCTCCCAAGATACCCAAGCTGCCCTCAACAACAATACTCATAAGGCTGCCACTCTCAATCTCAAATCTTTCAGCATAATAGGAGAATATTGACTCAAGGATTTATCACAATCCATTAATTCTTGATAAATATATACAAAATTCTCCACTCCTAACATGTATTCAAAGAGAGGAAAACAAATGGGTTGTAGTCTTACCTTAATTCTGGAAATTTATCCTCTAAACTTGTACTTCAAGAATTCAAACTCTCCTTTAAACTTTTACTTGAAAATGAGACAGTACTCAAGAACCCTAAGGTGTTTTAGGGCTGCTTATTGAAGCCAAGAGAGACCAAGAAAGAAACTTAAGGAATCTGAAATTTTGCAAGTTTAAAATGGAGAAAAAGCCTTGATCTTTATCCTTTTAAAAGGGAGGTGTTGTGGCCGACTTTCTTGGCCAATTTTGGGTCATATATTATCAAGTAGGTGACCCACCTACTTGGCCTTTTAACTTGGGCCTTTTTGGACTTAAGATTATTGGGCCTTGGCTGTCCATTTTCCCTTTGTTCGTTTATTCAACTTGGGCCAGATTAATGCAAGTAGGTGGTACACACTTGGCCCTATCACATGGTAAGAAAAAGTCTTAGTAGGTGATGCACCTACTTAGTTTCACTTGGGCTTTATCCATAATGGGCCAATTGGCAGATTTGGCCGCTGGGGTTTCTTTCATTCACATTTTTTTTATTTAATAGGTTTGGGCTTCAAATAAGCCCATTAATATAAGCCTAAATCTGGTCCATCAAACTTGGGCCCTTTAACTATATTATAGCTCAAGTAGGTAATGCAGCTGCTAGCTCAATTAAGCCAAGCAAGCAGCTCAATTATTTTATTTCAATTTCTGAATGTTAATCCCTTTTCTTCAACTTAGCACTTAACTTTCAACTTTAAGCTCAATTACCACGTTACTATATTTACTTAAATACTTTCCATCGGAGTTAACTTGCAATACATATGCTGAAACGTGCAAGACATTACATCACCTTCCGAGCTAGTTTAAACCAACACTAATCATACAAGAAACATGATCCCTCACCTACACTATAAGTCTATGTCAAGTATAACATGAATAGAACTAGCAGATACATAATACAGGCCGTTACATCCTTCCTCCCTTGAAACATTCGTCCTCGTATGTTAGCAAGGTTCTCCAGCCTAAACAAGTTCAAGCCTAAGTTAGTACTACTATTAATCACATTGAACATATATACTTATACTTACTTGTCAACGCCTCCACTAATATTTTGATCGTTCCCACCAGTGTGGAAGAGGTGAGGATACTTCAATTCATTGCTTCTTCTGCTTCCCATGTAACTTCTTCTACTTGTTGGTTTCTCCATAGTACTTTTACAGAAGCTACTTCTTTATTTCTTAACTTTCTAACTTGTAGATCCAAAATAGCAATGGGTACTTCTTCATAAGTGAGATCTCCCACAACTTGTACATCTTCAGTAGGAGTAAATTGATATGGGTCACCTATGCATTTTAAAAGCATTGAGACATGAAACACCGGATGAACTGATGAAAGTTCTTGTGGTAGCTCCAACTCATATGCTACTTGACCTACTTTTCGAATAATCTTATATGGCCCTATATAGCGTGGACTCAGCTTTCCCTTTTTACCAAACCTCATTACCTCTTTCATTGGAGACACCTTCAAGAACACCCAATCCCCTATAGAAAATTCTTGTCCTCTCCTTCTAATATCCGCGTATGATTTATGTCAACTTTGAGCTGTTTCTAGCCGTTGATGTATCACTGTGACTTTCTCCACAGCTTGATGAACAAGATCTGGCCCAAATAAGGTAGTTTCACCTGTTTTGAACCAGCCAATTGGTGATCTACACTTTCGACCATATAAAGCTTCATAAGGTGACATTTTAATGCTTGAATGGTAGCTATTGTTATAAGCAAATTCAATATGTGGTAGGTGATCATCCCAGCTACCCTTAAAATCTAATATATAAGCTCGCAGCATATCCTCAAGTGTGTGAATTGTATGTTCTGCCTGGCCATCCATTTGAGGGTGAAAGACTGTACTTAAATTCACTTGTGTTCCCAAACTCTTTGAAACGACTTCCAAAAATTTGCAGTGAATTGACCTCCTCTATAAGATATCATAGAGATTGGAACTCCATGTAGTCAAACTATCTCTTTAATGTACAACCTCACATACTCTTCTGCTGTATATGTAGTCTTCACCGGCAAGAAGTGTGCAATTATCCAATGTCTACCATGTCTAGCTCAACAAGGTCATCCAATGTATCGCGATCACAAATAGTTACAATGCAATTAGGATAAACTCTTCTAGCTATAATAGACTCACCAATCGGTGTTGACACTTCAAATGGCTTCACTAATAATTCTGGTGTTCTTTTGAACTTTCCAGCAATCAATGGTGTAACATATGATAGTGTAGACCCCAGATCAATTAATGCATATCCAATATGTGAAAAGATGGACAATGTACCTGTAACCAAATCCGACAAGGCTTCTGAATTTTGTCGATCCCCCAGTGCATATGTGCGATTCTGACCTCCACTAGAAATATCAGCTCCCCTAGCTCCTCTACCACGACCTGTAGGCATCTGTAGCCCCCTACCGAAAGAAGGTGTTGATAAGTTTGATGCAACAACTGATCTAGTTGGCTGTGCAACGCCACCCACGCCCCTATGAGGGCATTTTCTCATCATATGCCCTGGTGTGCCACACCAAAAACAAACATATGTCCCAAACCTGCATGCACCTAGATGATTCCTCCCACACTGTTTACAAGGCTTTCGAGGAGGCCTTGATTGGCTCGTACTTCCTTGCTCTTGATGACCCATTATTTGTGAGCCTTGTCTTTCACTTCTTTGCCCAAACTGATTGCCCCTAAACTCCTGAAATTGTGGTGGAGCACTAGCTTTAGAGTATAAAGATGATGGCCTAGGTGGTCTGTTAGAGAACCGAGGCCTAATCTTACCTTGGAGTGGTGCAAACTGCCCCATTGATCTGGCCCTCTTAGAATGCCCTGTTTCAGACTCTTGTGTCCTTCTTCTTTGCCTTTGATCCTCCAACTTTTGTGCAAAGGCCTGCATCCTTGCTATATCCATATATTTATTCAATGAAGCAATGGTACAGTCTCTAACTAAATATGAGTCTAATCTATCCACATATCGATGAACTCTATCCTCCATGGTAGCTACTACATTAGGAGCATACCTGGCCAAGGAATTGAATTTAAGACTGTACTCCCTCACGCTCATACTTCCTTGGTGGAGATGTAAGAACTGATCCTCACGGTCCTCTCGGATCTCCAATGAAAGATAATGGTCAAGGAATGCCTTTTTGAAAACTTTCCACATAGCTGAAGGAGCATCTGTTCCCCTAGATTGCTTCCAAGCTTCATACCACAATATAGCTACACCCTTTAATCGATATGCTGCTAGCTCAAGTTCTTCTTTACCACTTACATGCATAATATCCAAATTTTTCTTGATCTATTCTATAAAGTCTTGCGGATCTTCATTAGGATCTGACCAGGTGAATGATGGAGGGTCCAAGTTAAGAAAATCACGTATGTGTTTCAGCTGATCTATCTACACCACTAGTACCTGCAACTGGACCTTCTTGTCTTTGTCCATGACCATCAACTATACGAGTCAATAATTGGACTGCATTCCTCAAATCTTGCTCGGTAGCATTAATTAGGGGTTCCTGAGGTTCATCTTCCCTCCTTAGTTCTTCAGGAGATGGAGGCGTCAGGAAAGTCTGCGATAGAGACTCATCTTGAGCCCCACTTTGAATAGGTTGACTTGGTAGTGGTTGGCTGATCCCTTCTAGGGCAGCCACATCTACTCGCTTACCATTACTTTTACTCCTTCTCGTAACCGGCATCTTTGCTATAATAAAACTAATTAGAAATTAGATATGATTCACCTACAACATTGGTTCTATCGCACGATCTACGAAATGAAAGAAATGAGACAACTCCTACATGTCCCATAGCCTCCTGTTTATAGATGTGGTGCACGACACATCCATAAGCAAGATTCTACACAGACACGGCTTTGTAGACTCCCTAGGATGACCTACTCTGATACCACTTTTGTCACGCCTCAAAACCTATTAAGACGGACAGGCACTCGATGCCCTAAAGGATCGAGAGAACAAACCTGTAACCTGTTCTTAATATGCATATAACAATAACAATTGTGACAAGTTCACCTAGGATGCAGCAATGCAAACCAACATAAGTAGATCCAAAAGTTATATACAAGACTGGGCCGTTGAGGCCACAACTCCTTAAGACACAACTGAATCATGTACATATGTCTACAAAGCCTCTAAAAGATAGAAGACTAGAGTAGGTCGGGACAGACCCCGTCTTACCCTTATCTACGATACAATACCAGAATTAATTTACCAAGGACTCAATAAAGCTCAGAATCAACTTGGAGCTCACCAAAAGTAGCTGAGTGTCGTGTGCTCCTACTGAGGAGGTCTACTAGCTGGAGTACCTGTGCCTGCAGCATGAAATGCAGCGTCCCCTATAAGGGACGTCAGTACAAAAAATATACTGAATATGTAAGGCAATAGCATATGTTATACGAGAGCTCAAATGAAATCAACTAACAACATATGAGTCCATAGATTAGGAGGGAAGACCACCTTTATTTACTCTAGTGAGATCATGTATGTTACATTCTTTCATTTACTTTTCTGTACGTTATAATCTTTGTAGGGCATGTGATGCAAGTGAACAGCTGATCAGTGGTAGAAGAGGATGACCCATGCTAGGCATATTAACCCCTGGGATGCGGTCCTCATAAGTACACAATTTGGGATCGGCCCATGCTAGGATTTCGCTCCTGAGCTGCCACCCTTCTATACCGATAGAGATCGATCCATGCTAGCCTCTCGCCCCTGGGCTGCCACCCGCAATTATACAAATTTCTTCACTTAGATTCTTTAATCTTTGAGATTGTTGTTTATTAGTTCAGAACTCTTTTGGGATTGTTAATTGGATAATCATAACACTTTTGAGATGTTGTTTTGGTGGTCATAATCATCTTGGAGATATGGAAATACGGACCAGTTGTAGAAGACATGAAAAAATAATACTTTGAAGCAATAACAATGACATAAGGAGCTATGTAACATCAACAAATTACTTTAAGAGCTTAATGGCACAATTGACTTCAATTGACTAGGAGAGGGATTCACCAAACTTTCTTTTGCAAATACCATTTCTATAACGGCACAAGGGGGATAATTACACAATTATAGAGTAGTGAACATATAATGAAGTCGTTCTATGTAACTTAGGATGGCGGGGAGGGATATAATTAGCTATTTGGAGTCAATACACTGCTATTGTTTCTTTTACTAGGAATAGAACTTAGGAGATTTACTTCATTGATATTTATCACAGGTGTCAGATTTCATGCCAAGGAATATAAAATCGGATAGCCTTACATACATTATTTTCTTACCAATACCACTCTCACGATTCAGCCTTCCTTTTTGGGTGCTAATCTACAACATAAGTCATGATTAAGCTAACGTCAGCAGCTAATCACATTAAGGCCCTCGAAAACAGTAGCTAAAATATTTGACGGAAAGCAGGCCCATACAACCCTTACAAAAATGGTGAACCACCACACCCTTCCTCTACACATTAATACAACTTCATACATCCTCTTCCAAGATACCCAAGCTGCCCTCAACAAAAGCATTCATAAGGCAGCCACTATCAATCTCAAATCTTTCAGCATAATAGGAGAATATTGACTCAAGGATTTATCACAATCCATGAATTCTTGATAAATATATACAAAATTCTCCACTCCAAACATGTATTCAAAGAGAGGAAAACAAATGGGTTGTAGTCTTACCTTAATTCTGGAAATTTATCCTCTAAACTTGTACTTCAAGAATTCAAACTCTCCTTCAAACTTTTACTTGAAAATGAGACAGTACTCAAGAACCCTAAGGTGTTTGAGGGCTGCTTATTGAAACAAGAGAGACCAAGAAAGAAACTTAAGGAATCTGAAAATTTTGCAAGTTTAAAATGGAGAAAAATCCTTGATCTTTATCCTTTTAAAAGGGAGGTGCTATGGCCGACTTTCTTGGCCAATTTTGGGCCAAATATTGTCTAGTAGGTGACCCACCTACTTGGCCTTTTAACTTGGGCCTTTTTCGACTTAAGATTATTGGGCCTTGGCTGTCTATTTTCCCTTTGTTCTTTTATTCAACTTGGGCCAGATTAATGCAAGTAGGTGGTACACACTTGGCCCAATCACATGTTAAAAAAAAGTCTTAGTAGGTGATGCACCTATTTAGTTTCACTTGGTTTTTATCCATAATGGGCCAATTGGCAGATTTGGCCGCTGGGGTTTCTTTCATTCACATTTTTTTTATTTAATAGGTTTGGGCTTCAAATAAGCCCATTAATATAAGCCTAAATCTGGTCCATCAAACTTGGGCCCTTTAACTATATTATAGCTCAAGTAGGTGATGCAGCTGCTAGCTCAATTAAGTCAAGCAAGCAGCTCAATTATTTTATTTCAATTTCTGAATGTTAATCCCTTTTCTTCAACTTAGCACTTAACTTTCAACTTTAAGCTCAATTACCACCTTACTATATTTACTTAAACACTTTTCATCGGAGTTAACTTGCAATACATATGCTGAAACGTTCAAGGCATTACATCACCTTACGAGCTAGTTTAAACCAACACTAATCATATAAGAAACATGATCACTCACCTACACTATAAGTCTATGTCAAGTATAATATGAATAGAACTAGCATATACATAATACATCCCGTTACAGTATAAGTAGCGTCCATAGTCCTACCTATAATAAGTAGTCTTTCAAGGAATCATGACAATTACTCATAATCTTATCTTAGTTCATTTCTTAACTTTAGGATGCTTAGTCGTAACTGACATAGACCATGTGAGCTACATGGAATCCGGTGTCGTATAACCCCACGCCAAAATGCGTTCTATTTGCCAAGGTAGAAACCATACATAATAGCTATCTAGGTGGATCCACTAGCTATATCCTACGGGGCACGTAGTTAAGGTATAGTGAGATTACTTCTAGAAACCCGACCTATTGCATTAGCGGAGAGGCTTCCATCTCATGAGTATCACTTGGATGACCCGGCCTATTGCATTAGCAGGAGGGTCTTTTCCTCATTGTACATATCCACTCGTTGTAAGCTTAAACTTCCTTTTTAATTTCTTTAAGCCTTTATTAAATCATTATTTCATAAGATTAGGCATTAGGGACTTACTTTCTCATACATCATGTAGCTCAAAGGTTTCTAAGATGAGAATCTACTTTCATCATAGAACCTATATTACGTGAGAATGTACTTTCACACAATTCTACCATCCATACATTCATGTGTGTGTGCATACATATGTGAGAAATACTTTCACATAATTCATTAATCGTGAATCTACCCTACTCATAATTCATTAATACGTGCATAGTAATAGATAATTGTGCGTATGAGAACTAATCTTTCAATTGACACCATGGATCTACCCTACTCATAATTATGCATGAGACTGTGTGTATTCATATTGGTCATCATGATCACATAAGATCCACAACCTAGATGTTGAGGAAACCATCCTCCAAGAATCACAATACATATACAATATCCCTCAAGTCATGAACAACTCACAGAAGGAGCATTTAGGGACTATAGGCCGCACACCCACATTACATCATAGGAGACAAGAACATATTGAACATTTGAATAGAAGACTCCTAAACATGCATAAGATCAAACATTAATATAGGGTTACATTGGTAGGGGGTAATTCTACAATGGCATTCATCAAAACCAAACATATAGATCATACAACCCTAACAACATCAATCACATACTTAACATTGTCAATACACCCTAGTCATGATACTAGAATTGGAGACTACACAAAACCTTAATACTTGTGATCATCATCACCACAATTCACATTAAACCTATTGCCCTCAAGGCCATGATCACAACATATATAGATAGATAGATAAGAATGTAACACCTCCACCATAAGTGGACCATACCAATCAATACAATTCAATGTAAATTCTTTACTCAATTGAGGAATTTAGGTCAACTTACCAATTCTCCAAGCTATGATCACCCTTCACCAATTCTCAACAATTAATAATCAATTGACATAGATAACATTAGGATTAAGCAATACACTATAATCAAATCATAATTGGATCATCACCAAATCAAGATCACAAGACCCACATAATAGCATGAATTGAGGAATTAGGAGAATCATGGGTTCTTCATGAAATTGGATTGTAAATCATCATAAAAATAGTTGTTAATCATAAATCCATCATTAGAATATCTTAGAAAAATGTTTGAAATGAACCCATGGCTAGATTGAAAGATAGTAGTTTTGACCTTAGAATCATGTTGGAAAACCTTTGAAAGAACTTCTTAGATGAACGGTTAACTAAGGATCAAGGGTTACCGTATTAATAGAAGAAAATACCACACATTTGGAGAAGAAACCACTTCAAAATTCATCTTCTAGGTTGAGCTTGAGTTTTGCCTCCAATGGAGTTTGAGAGAATTTGGAAGAGAAGGGAGTTTTGGGATTTTTGATTTCTTATTGGATATTGGGGTTTAGAATTGGGAAAAGGATTAAATATGACGTAAAACAGTTTATAACCGACTCCCAAAGTTACCAAAACACCCCAATACTTATTTTGACTTTTAGACATGTCAAACTTGACTTTAAAACGATGCAACCAAATCTAGGAAGTGGCTGCGCGTCGCGGAGGAAGCTCCAAATTTTGCCTCACGAAATTTTTGAGGCAGTGAGCCTTGGTCAGGCGTGCAACTCACAGGAAGCTTGAGTGCCAAGCGCGCGACGCGAGATGGCCTCCACATCTTGGTGCTGCATGCTGCCTCTGGCAGCTTCCTTGTCCAACGTTTAGGTACTCCTCAAGGACCCTTAGGGGTGTCCTCGGGGAGTCGTACCAAACATTTTGACCCTAAACATGATTATTAAGATACTATGGTCAACTCCACTGTTTTTAGACTCCAAACAACACATACAAACAAGACAAACATACAAGGACACTCTAGTACGTCTAAATACTAACTTTAGAAAGTCTTGGACGTTTGACCTCCACTCTTCAAATCAACTAAACATACTGTAAAACACTTTATTTACATGTTAATAACTCATAAAGATCATGTGAGGCTCTAGTTCAACCTAGTTCTTTTTGAGGGTCGCTACAGAATCTGCCTATATCATGCCAACTTGCTTCACTTGTTTATAGATATGTCATCTTGTCACATGTTCATATGTTCGATTTCATGGTAATTACTCCCATTGTGTTAGAATATAATGTTACCTTATAGGATCAATACTTTCTCTATTGTACGTTTAAATGTACTTACTTGGAATATGTATCCATCCTTAAGTCGAATCTGTCCACGTTCTCCCTTAGTTCCACTGTCACACCCCAACGCTAGGTGAGGCGGACAAGTACCTTATGAACACATGTTTTACAAGTAACCTATGATGAGAAAGTAAACAACTATGCAGATTACTGATGAGAAGCTTTATATACAACATATTTTGACTAGTTGAACCGCTATATGTGACAAGTGAAACTATTATACTTGTGGAATCATGTATGTAACATTCTTTACTTTACTTTTCTGTGCGTTATAATTTTTATAAGACATATAATACAAATAACCAGCTGATCAGCGGTAGAAGAGGATGACCCATGCTAGGCATTTTAATCCTTGGGATGCTGTCCTCATAATTCCACAAAATGGGATCGGCCCATGCTAGGCACTCGCCCCTGAGCTGCCACCCTTCTATACCAATTGGGATTGACCCATGCTACGCATTTGCCCTTGGGCTACCACCCATAATTATACAGATTGCTTCACTTAGATTCTTTAATCTTTGAGATTGTTGTTAGATGTTCATAACTCTTTTGAGATTGTTCTTTTGATGTTCATAACTCATTTGTGATTGCTGTTTTGGTGGTCATAATCCTTGTTTAGATTTGGAACTATGGACTAGTAGCAGAAGACATACGAATATGGACTTACGATAGTGACAATAACGTGGGAAGTAAATGTGATGCCAAATTGAAGCACATATCAAGTAAAGACATTTAACATTCAGGGAAGAGATTTGGACTCGATATGATAGCCGAATACTCACTAACTATTACCAAATATAAGGTATACATGAAAGTGGAATCGAGGGAGAACGTGGACAAATTCGACTTAAGGACGGATACATATTCCAAATAGAACATATAAACATACAATAGAGAAAGTATTGATCATGTGAGGTAACATTATAGTCTAACAGAGTGGAAGTAATAATCAAGAAAAGGAACATATGAACATGTGACACGATGATATATATATAAACAATCAAAGCAAGTTGGCATGATATAGGCAGATTGTACCATGTGTAATCTAAAATAATTTTTTATTTATATAGGGGAAATCCATGTCGGGGGTACTTTGACGATGAAACAAGATTAAACCTATGCTTGGTAGAGTAAGCACGTACATTTAGTAACAAACTCATATTAGAGTGCTCACTTTAATGCTCTAGGGAATAGGAACTGTAACTAACTACCAAGGGCACTTAGAAAGCTTACTTTTTGTAACGCAAGTTTCGGATTCATGCCAAAGAAATAGGAAATGGAATAGGCTTACATACCTTGCTATACGATTCAAAAAGTATGACTTAATCTCCTTCTCTTCAGATTACTAATCTATAGTAAAATAAGTTATAAGACTAGTATTAGTAGCTAATCAATCGATTTGAGCAACTTGATCTCGCCAAAATAGTAACCAAGCAGTAGGCATGCAATTTATCTAGCCAATATTTTCTTTCCTTCCCTTTCCATTAGATCGCGTATAGACGCAAAACTCCCTGCAATATTTAAGTCATTTAAAGTCTCCTTAAGTTCTCCACACCTCCAGTCACATCCCTTATCATAACATACATAAAACAATCCTTAAAACATTACTTAATGTAACAAAAGCAATATTAAGCATGGTTTCTGATCACCAACACTTGAAGAGATAACATTACTTTAAAACACTCAAACAACTCATAACTGAATTTAAAGAGGACTTCCCTCCATGGCTGTCCCAACATGCACTAATCACCAGAACATTCCCTTAGTATTATACCATGTAAACGTAACAATTTCCAGCCCTCTAATACATTCCAAGTGTCCTAATTAACTCAAGCACAAGAGGGAGAAAATTGCAGTAGCTTACCTTGCTGGACAGAATTACCATGACTTGCATTCTTGAAGGTAAAGGTTGAACTTGTCTTAAATTATACCTTCCAATATCTTGAACTTCCTAATATTCAAGAACCCTAATGGTATTTATTGGCTTCTGTATGAAGCTAAGAGAGAAGAGAGAAAGCTTTAGAAATCAGATGTTTTGTCAAAGTAAAATGGTTGGAAAAGGCTGATATCAATTTCTTTTAAAGGGAACTGCTTTGACAGACTTTCTCACTCATTTTGGGCCATAATATGTCAAGTAGGTGACCCACCTACTTGGACTTTTCATTTGGACCTTTTGGACAAGAACATTGGCCCTTTTGCCACCTTTCTTGTATTTCATTTGCAGCCAGCACGTGTCTTTAATTTGGGCCACAAATAGGTGATGAACCTAGTTTTTCATTAAAATTATTTCTTGTGGGCTTGGGAAGATTGGGCCTTGGCTTTCCATACTCCCTTATATTTCTATTCAATTTGGGTCATATATTGGTTGTGTACTTGGCCCGTTAACACGGTCAAATGAGTCTTAATAGGTGATGCACCTACTTATCACCTACTAGCTTAGTGAAGTCAAGCAAGCACCTCAATATTTTATTCCATTCATAGACCTTAATAACTTTAGTATAACTTAAAACTTAAATACACTATATCACATTAAACTTTAGACTCAAATACCACCTTATGATCTCAAGTTTAAATACTACCATCGATGTAAACTTATTCGGTTCACATCAAAATCTATGTTTAGTTCACTTTAAACCAATTCTATTGCCACTAGTCGCATAGGAAACAGAATCCATGACTATACCACAAGGCAACTTATAAGCGTCGTATAAATAGAACAAGTACACATAGAATATGGGGTGTTACATCCACTTTCATGTATACCTTGTATTTGGTAATAGTTAGTGCGTATTCTCATAAGTATTAAACGTTCATGTCACATTTTCTTCCCATTTCATTGTTATTATTGTAAGTCCAAATTCATATGTCTTCTACTACTGGTCCGTAGTTCCTAATCTAAACAAGGATTATGGCCACCAAAAGAGCAATCACAAATGAGTTATGAACCTAAAAAGAATGCCATTGACCTTCCAGCCTTACATACCAATAGGGATCGGCCCATGCTAGGCTCTAGCCCCTGAGCTGCCACCCTTCTGTACAAATTGGAATTGACCCATGCTAGGAATTTGCCCCTGGGCTTCCACCCATAATTATACAGATTGCTTCACTTAGATTCTTTAATCTTTGAGATTGTTGTTTAGATGTTCATAAATCTTTTGAAATTGTTTGTTTGATGTTCATAACTCATTTGTGATTGATGTTTTTGTGGTCATAGCCCTTGTTTAGATTTGGAACTATGGACTAGTAGTAGAAGAAATGAGAATATGGACTTACAATAGTGACAATAACGTGGGAAGCAGATGTGACACCAACGTAATACTTAGGATCTTCTATGACTCATTAAGAATTTTGACATCTCAAATTGAAGCAAATATCAAGTAAAGACATTTAACATTCAGGGAAGAGATTTGGACTCGATATGATAGCCGAATACTCACTAACTATTACCAAATATAAGGTATACATGAAAGTGGAATGGAGGGAGAACGTGGACAGATTCGACTTAAGGACGGATACATATTCCAAGTAGTACATATAAACATACAATAGAGCAAGTAGTGATCATGTGAGGTAACATTATAGTCTAACAAAATGGGAGTACTAGCAAAGAAAAGGGACATATGAACATGTGACACGATGACATAACTATAAGAAATCGAAGCAAGTTGGCATGATATAGGCAGATTGTACCATGTGTAATCTAAAATCATTTTGATTTATATTAGGAAAATCCATGTCAGGGGTACTTTGACGATGAAACAAGATTAAACCTATGCTTGGTAGAGTAAGCACGTACATTTAGTAACACACTCATATTGGAGTGCTCACTTTAATGCTCTAGGGAATAGGAATTGTAACTAACTACCAAGGGAACTTAGAAAGCTTACTTTTTGCAATGCAACTTTTGGAATCATGCCAAAGAAACAGGAAATCGAATAGCCTTACATACCTTGCTATACGATTACAAAAGTATGACTTAATCTCATTCTCTTCAGATTACTAATCTACAATAAAATAAGTTATAAGACTAGTATTAGTAGCTAATCAATCGATTTGAGCTACTTGATCTCGCAAAAATAGTAACCAAGCAGTAGGCATGCAATTTATCTAGCCAATATTTTCTTTTCGTCCCTTTGCATTAGATCGAGTATAGACGCAAAACTCCCTGCAATATTTAAGTCCTTTAAAGTCTCCTTAAGTCTCCACACCTCCAGTCACATCCCTTATCATAACGTACATAAAACAGTCCTTAAACATTATTTAATGTAACAAAAGAAATATGAAGCATGGTTTCTGATCACCAATACTTGAAAAGCTAACATTACTTTTAAAACACTCAAACAACTCATAATTGAATTTAAAGAGGACTCCCCTCCATGGCTGTCCCAACATGCACTAATCACCAGAACATCCTCCTTAGTATTATACCATGTAAAAGTAACAATTTCAAGCCCCCTAACACATACCAAGTGTCCTAATTAACTCAAGCACAAGAGGTTGAAAATTGCAGTAGCTTACCTTGCTGGACAGAACTACCATGACTTAGATTCTTCAAGATAAAGGTTGAACTTATCTTAAATTATACCTTCCTAATATTCAAGAACCCTAATGGTATTTATTGGCTTCTGTATGCAGCTAAGAGAGAGAAGAGAGAAAGCATTTTTAGAAATTAGATGATTTGTCAAAGTAAAATGGTTGGAAATGTCTGATATCAATCTCTTTTAAAGGGACCTACTTTGGAAGACTTTCTCACTCCATTTGGGCCATAATATTTCCAGTTGGTGACCCACCTATTTGGACTTTTCATTTGGCCTTTTTGGACAAGAACATTGGCCCTTTTGCCACCTTTCTTGTACTTCATTTGCAGCCAATATGTTTCTTTAATTTGGGCCACATATTTAAGTAGGTGATGCACGTAGTTTTTCATTAAAATTATTTCTTGTGGGCTTGGTAAGATTGGGCCTTGGCTGTCCATTCTCCCTTATTTTTCTATTCAACTTGGGCCATATATAGGTTGTGTACTTGGCCCATTAACACGGTCAAATGAGTCTTAGTAGGTGATGCACCTACTTGGTCCTTTGGCTGGTCAATAAGTTAAAGTAGGTGATGCACACTACTTATCACCTACTAGCTTAGTGAAGTCAAGAAAGCACCGCAATATTTTATTCCATTCCTAGACCTTAATAACTTTAACATATTTTAAAACTTATATACACTATGTCACATTAAGCTTTAGACTCAAATACCACCTTTGATCTCAAGTTTAAATAAATCCATCAACGTCAACTTAATCGGGTCGCATCAAAATCTATGGATAGTTCACTTTAAACCTGTTCTATTGCCACTAGTCGCATAGGAAACAGAATCCATAACTATACCACAAGGCAATTTATAATCGTCGTATAAATAGAACTAGTCCACGTACAATACGAGGTGTTACATCCACTTTCATATATACCTTGTATTTGGTAATTAGTGCGTATTCTCCTAAGTATTACACGTTCATTCACATTTTCTTCCCATGTCATTGTTATTATCGTAATCCAAATTCATATGTCTTCTACTACTCGTCCGTAGCTCCTAATCTAAACAAAGATTATGGCCACCAAAAGAGCAATCACAAACGAGTTATGAACCGAAAAAGAACAATTTCAAAAGAGTTATGGACATCAAAAAACCAATCTCAAAGATTAAAAAATTTAAGTGAAGCAATCTGTATAATTATGGGTGGCAGCTCAGGGGCGAAAGCCTAGCATGGCCAATCCCAATTGGTATAAGAGGGTGGCAGCTCAGGGTGAAAGCCTAGCATGGTCCGATTCAAATTAATGTAATCATGAGGAGAAAATCCCAGTGGTTAATATGCCATCCTCTTCTACCGCTGATCAACTGGTCATTTGTATCATATGTCATATAAAGATTATAAAGTACAGAAAAGTAAAGAAAAGAATTTAACATGCACGATTCCACAAGTACAAGCAAGAGTGGTCTCAATCCTTATCTATTGGTATTTCGTTTCACGGCAGGTACAAGTACTCAAAAGTAGATCTCCCCAATAGAAGCACATGATACTCGGTGGTTGTTGGTGATCTCCAGGTTGATTTGGGTCTTTGTCGAGTCTTTACTATGCATTATTTCATAGTGGTACATTCATGGATTCCAGTAGAGGCTTTGTAGACATTGTAAAACTATCATATGTCTTCATAGTTTCACTTGTCACATGTAGCGATTCATCTAGTAAAAATGTGTTGTATATGAAGCTTCTCATCAGTAATCTTCATAGTAGTTTACTTTCTCATCATAGGTTACTTTTTAGACATGTGTTCATCAGATATTTGTTCGCCTCACATAGGGTTGGGGTGTGACAAGAGTGGTATCAAAGCAATTCATCCTAGGGAGTCTACAAAGTCGTGTCTAGTAGAGCCTTACTTATGAATGTGTTGCACGCCACATTAATAATTAGGGGGCTTCTTGGACATTTAGCAAAAGTTACCTTCCTTCATAATCCAGATCATGCGATAGAGCAAAGTTAAGAAGTCAATTTCCACTTGTACCTGATCATTCTATAGATATTATGCTTACTTTGGTTAAGGTTAATAGTAGCTTAAGTGTCAACATAGAATACAGAAAGGATCTTAAGTTACCAAAATATGTCTACATTGAGCTCATTTTATTCGATCGTCCCACTCCACAAGGTATGTAAAGGCTTTTATGCTATATGCATTTTAAGTTGCATTTTTACTATTTGTATCACAGTTGTTTAATTGAGAAAGATATAGTATATGATTAAAAAATGATTGGTTACCCATTTACATATATGAGGTATAGCAATTCTAGGCACATCTTTTTAAGAGGATGTAACCAACTCTTGAGTTATATATTTCCACCATACTTATATGATCTATTCATATAGAGTACACTTGTTCTTATACTTAGAATTTTCAGTGTTACACATGTTCTTGAAATTGATGTTGTCAAACCAGTTTCTTTTAGTTGGAAAAAGACAGTGACACAATCTGATAGGTGGATGTATCAGTACAATAGTGTTACTAGATATCCCCTAGTTGGCTGACAAGGCCCAAATTCACACAATATATCATCCCGAGTATGTTAATAGTTGGCTTTTATATTATAACAGTCCGTATTCTATGTGAACTAGTCTGTTTATAGGACACTTAAAAATTTCCTTGTGTTATGGACTCGGTTTCCTATGCAAGTAGGGACAATAGAATAGATTTAAAGTGAACTGTCCGTAGGTATTATTATGACCCAATGAAGTTGAAACCGATTGAAGTATTTAAACTAGAGATCATAAGGTGGTATTTGAGTCTAAAGTTTAAAGTGACAGTGTATATAAGTTTTAAGTTATGTTAAAGTTATTAAGGTCTAGAAATGGAATAAAATATTGAGGTGCTTCCTTGACTTCACTAAGCTTAGTAGGTGACAAGTAGGTGCATCATATACTTTGACTTATTGACCAGCCAAAGGACCAAGTAGGTGCATGGTGCTTTGACTTATTGACCAGCCCAAAGGACCAAGTAGGTGCATGCATCACCTACTAAGACTCTTTTGACCATGTTATTGGGCCAAGTACACTCCACTTACTTGCATAAATCTGGCCCAACTTGATTAGAAGAGTAAGGGGGAAATGGACATCCGAGGCCCAATATTTCCAAGCCCACAAGAAATAATTTGAATGGAAAACTAGATGCATCACCTACATAAATGTGTGGCATATATCAAAGACACATGTTTGCTGCAAATGAAGCACAAGAAAGGTGGCAAAAGGCCCTATGTTCTTAAGTCCAAAAAGGCCCAAGTTAAAAGTCCTAGTAGGTGGGTCACCTACTTTACAAATTATGGCCCAAAATGAGTGAGGAAGTTGGCCAAAGCAGTTCCATTTAAAAGGGTTTGATATCACATTTTTCCAACTATTTTTACCTTTACTAAAAAATCTGATTTCTAGAGCTTTCTCTCTTCTATCTCTTAGCTTCATACAACAATCATAAATACCATTAGGGTTCTTGAATATTAGGGATTTCAAGCTATTGGAAAGTATAATTTAAAACAAGTTAAGGAGGATAACCTAAACCTTGTAGAATCCAAGTCTTAGCAAGTGGTAGTTCTATCCAGCAAGGTAAGCTACTGTAATTTTGTCCATCTTATGGTTGAGTTAATTAGGACACTTGGTATGTGTTAGTAAGTTGGAAATTATTACTTTTTACATGGTGAAATATTGGGGAGGATGTTTCGTTGATTAGTGCATGTTGGGACATCCATGGAGGAGAGTCCTCTTTACTTTCAGTTATGAGCTTGTTCGAGCACTTCAAAAGTTATGTTAGCTCTTCAAGTGCTGGTGATCAGAAACTAGGATTCATAATGCTTTTGTTACATTATTATGTTTAAAAATGGTTTAATGTATGTTATGATAAGGGATGTGACTTGATAAGCGGGGAAGTTATGGAAACGTTAAAAGACTTAAATATCGCGGGGAGTTTTGGGGAGGACCTGATACGAAGGTTGTACAATATATAGACGCGATTTAAGGTAAAGAGAAGAAGGGAAACATTGACTCGATAAATTGCATTGGTGAGATCAAACAACTCAAATTGATTGATTAGCTACTAATGATAGTCTTACAAAATTTATTGTAGTTTAGTTGAAGGGAAGGAGCTTAAATCATATGTTTTAAATTGTATAGCAAGGTGTGTAAGGCTATTCGATTTCCTATTTCTTTGACATGAATCCAACACGTCCATTACAAAAAAGTAAGCTTTCTAAGTGCCATTGGTAGTGCAGTCTATAGTTATAGTTCCTACTCCCCTGAGCATTAAAGTGAGTACTCCAATATCAGCTGGTCATTTGTATCATATGTTTATAAGGATTATATAACACACAGAAAAGTATAAAAAAGAATGTAACATCCACAAGTATAAGTGAAGGTGGTTTCTAATCTTTATCTATTGGTATTTGGTTTCACTTGAGCTCTCATTTTACATATGATTATATTATGCCTTACACATTCAACACATTCTTTCGTACTGATGTTCCTTATTAGGGACGCTGCATTTCATGTTGCATGTACAAAAAAGATCTCCCCAGTAGAAGCATATAATACTCAGCGGTTGTAGGTGAGCTCCAGGTTGATTCGGGGCTTTGCCGAGTCTTTACTATGGTATTTCATAGTGGTACACAGTCATGGATTCCAGTATAGTCTTTGTAGACATTGTAAATCTATCATCTGTATTCATAGTATCACTTGTCACATGTATGGGTCCAGCTAGTCAACATGTGTTGTATATTAAGTTTCTCATTAGCAAAATCTTGATTCATAGTAGTTTAATTTCTCATGTTCGTCCTAGGAAGTCTACAAAATCGTGTCTAGTAGAGCCTTACTTTTGAATGTGTTGCTCTCCACATTTATAATTAGGGGGCTGCTTAGACATTTAGGAAATGTTACCTTCCTTCATAATTCAGATCGTGCGATAGAGCAAAGTTAAGAAGTCAATTCCACTTGTACCTGATTATGTTATTCATAGTATGCTTACTATGGTTATGGTTAACTGTAGCTAAAGATCCAACATGTAGCATAAAGAAAGGATCTAAAGTTACCAAAATTTAGACTACATTGAGCTCATTTTATTCGACCATCCCACTCCACAAGGCATGTACGACTTTTATGTTATATGCATTTTAAGTTACATCTTTACCATTTGTATCACGTTGGTTTAATTGAGAAAGATATATTACACGCTTAAAAAATGGTTGGTTCCCCAGTTACATAAATGAGTAGTAGCATTTCCAAGCACATCTTCTTGAGGAGGATGTAACCAATGCTTGAGTTCTATATTTCCTCAATATTTATAGGATCTATTCCTATAGAGGACACTCATTCTTAGTCTGTGCTATACATATAATTTCTGCATTACACTTTTACTTGAAATTGATGACATTGAACTAGTTACTTTTAGTTGGAAGAAAGCAGTGGCACAATCTGATCACTGAATGTATCAGTGCAATAGTGTTCCTAGAGATACCCCTAATTGGTTGACAAGGCCCAAATTCTCACCATATATCATCCCGAATATGCTAACATTTGGCTTTACATGGTATGTTCCAACCACCCCAAACAAGTACTAATAACATTTGTTTTCTTTTATGGTTATAAAACTTAGGGATAAGTGTGCCAATTTCTGCATATGATATATGTATGGTAGTTCTTATTATGATCTATGTTATGGCTTGGAGGATTAGTAAGTAAGGTTAACAAAAGGAAAAAAATGATTGGTTAGACCTAAGTTGTGATTAGTCAGGTTGTACATAATGGGATTGATTAAAAGGTACTTGTTAGATAGGAAGCATGTGAGAATGAAACTTGAATTACACGGGCCAAATATGTAACGCCTCAAAATCCCATTAAGACGGACAGACACCCAAAGCCCTAAAGGCCCGAGAGAACCAACCTGCAACCTGTTCTTACTGAGCATATACTATAACAATTGAGACAAGTTAACTTTGGATGCAGCGATACAAACCAACGTAAGTAGATCCAAAAGTTATATACAAGACTTGGCCGTTTAGGCCACAACTCCTTAAGACACAACTGA
>JABWTJ010000546.1:0-33438 GCA_016801875.1 Solanum sitiens | reverse complement strand
TTAAATTTGAGACTATACTCCCTCACACTCATATTTCCTTGGTGGAGATTTAAGAACTGATCCGCACGGGCCTCTCGGATCTCCAATGGCAGATAATGATCAAGGAATGCCTTTTTAAACTCTTTCCACATAGCTGAAGGTGCATTTATTCCCCTAGATTGCTTCCAAGCTTCATACCACAATATAGCCACACCCTTTAATCTGTATGCAGCTAGCTCAAGTGCTTCTTTACCACTTACATGCATAATATCCAAAGTGCGTTGGATTTGATCTATAAAGTCTTGGGGATCTTCATTAGGATCTGACCCGGTAAATGATGGAGGGTCCAAGTTAAGAAAATCACGTATCCGTGTTCCAGCTGATCTAACTACACCACTAGTACCTGCAACTGGACCTTCTTGCCTTTGGCCATGACCAGCAACTATACGAGTCAATAATTGGACTGCATTCCTCAAATCTTGCTCGGTAGCATTAATAGGGGGTTCCTGAGGTTCATCTTCCCTCCTTATTTCTTCAGGAGATGGAGGCGTCGAGGAAGTCTGCGATAGAGACTCATCTTGAGCCCCACTTTGAACAGCTTGACTTGGTGGTGGTTGGCTGGTCCCTTCTTGGGCAGCCACTTCTACTCGTTTACCAGTACTTTTACTCCTTCTCGTAATCGGCATCTTTGCTATAATAAAACAATTGAGGAATTAGATATGATTCACCTACAACACAAGTTCTATCGCACGATCTAAGAAATGAAAGAAATGAGACAACTCCTATATGTCCCGTAGCCTCCTGTTTATAAATGTGGTGCACAACACATCCATAAGCAAGACTCTACACAGACACGGCTTTGTAGACTCCCTAGGATGACCTGCTCTGATACCACTTTTGTCACGCCTCAAAACCCATTAAGACGGACAGGCACCCGATGCCCTAAAGGCCCGAGAGAACCAACCTACAACCTGTTCTTACTGAGCATATACTATAACAATTGAGACAAGTTAACTTTGGATGCAGCGATACAAACCAACGTAAGTAGGTCCAAAAGTTATATACAAGACTTGGCCGTTTAGACCACAACTCCTTAAGACACAACTGAACCATGTACATACGTCTACAAAGCCTCTAAAAGATAGAAGACTAGAGTAGGTCGGGACAGACCCCGCCTTACCCTTAACTACGATACAATACCAAACGAATTTACCAAGGACTTAATAAAGCTCCGAATCAACTTGGAGCTCACCAAAAGTAGCAGAATTTCGAGTGCTCCTACTGAGGAGGTCTACTAGCTGGAGTACCTGAGCCTGCAGCATGAAATGCAGCGTCCCCAATACGAGACGTCAGTACAAAAAATGTACTGAATATGTAAGGCAAAAAGTATATGTAATACAAGGCACAAATGAAATCAAGTAGCAACATATGAGTGCATATATTAGGAGAGAAGACCACCTTTGCTTACTCTTGTGGAATCAAGTAAGCTACATTCTTTTCTTTACCTTCTTTGTATGTTATAATCTTTGTTGGGCTTGTGATACAAGTGACCAGCTGATCAGTGGTAGAAGAGGATGACCCATGCTAGGCGTATTAACCCCTGGGATGCGGTCCTCATAATTACACAACTTGGGATCGGCCCATGCTAGGCTTTTGCCCCTGAGCTGCCACCCTTCTATACCAATAAGGATCGGCCCATGCTAGGCTTTCTCCCCTAAGCTGCCACCCTTAATTAAATAATTTCTTCACTTAGATTCTTTAATCTTTTGAGAGTATTGTTAATCGTTCATAACAGCTTTGAGATGTCATTTGGATAATCGTAAAAATTTGAGATTTGATATTGGGGGTCATAAGCATCTTGGAGATAATAATTACGAACAGTAGTGGAATACATGAAAACAATACGGTGAAGGCAGTAACAGTGAACATAAGGAGCTATGAAACATCAACAACTTACTTTAAGACCGTAAGGGACAATATGACTTCAATTGGCTTAGGAAAGGATTCATTAACTTTCTTTTGCAAATACCATTTCTATAACAGCACAAGGGAAAATTACACAAGTATAGAGTAGTGAACATATAATGAAGTAGTTCCATGTACTTAGAATGGGGAAAGAAATATTGTTAGCTATTTGGAGATAGTACGCTGCCACCATGCTTCCTTTTCTAGAAATAGAACTTATGGAATCACTTCATTGATATTAATTGCAGGTGGCAGATTTCATGCCAAAAGGATATAGAATCGAATAGCCTTACATACCTTATTTTATGACCAATACCACTATCACGATTCAGCCTTCCTTATTGGGTGCTAATCTACAACATAAGTCATGATTAAGCTAACATCAGCAGCTAATCACAATAAGGTTCTCCAAAACAGTAGCTAAAAATATTTGATGGAAATCAGGCCCATACAACCCTTACATAAATGGTGAACCACCACACCCTTCCTCTACACATTAATACAACTTCAAACATCATTTCCAGAGATACCTAAACAGCCCTCAACAACAATATTCATAAGGCAGCCACTAACAATCTCAAATCTTTCAGCATAATAGGAGACTATTGACTCAAAGATTTATCATCATCCATGAATTCTTGATAAATATATACAAAATTCTCCAATCCAAACATGATCAAAGAGAGGAAAACAAATGGGTTGAAGTCTTACCTTAATTCTGGAAATTTATCCTCTAAACTTGTACTTCAAGAATTCAAACTCTCCTTCAAACTTCTTACTTGAAAATGAGACAGCACTCAAGAATCCCTAAGGTGTTTTAGGGCTGCTTATTGAAGCCAAGAGAGACCAAGAAAGAAACTTAAGAAAATCTAAAATTTTGCAAGTTCAAAATGGAGAATAAGACTTGATCCTTATCCTTTGAAAAAGGAGGTGTTATGGCCGACACTCTTGACCAATTTTGGTCCATATAATGTCAAGTAGGTGCCCCACCTGCTTGTCCTTTTAACTTGGGCCCTTTTGGACTTAATATTATTGGACCTTGGCTGTCCATTTTTCCTTTGTTCTTTTAATCAGCTTGGGACAGATTAGTGCAAGTAGGTGGTACACACTTGGCCCAATAACATGGTAAAACAAATCTTAGGAGGTCATGTACTTACTTAGTTTCACTTGGGCTTTATCCATAATGGCCAATTGGCAGATTTGGCTGTTGGGCCTTCTTTCATTCACATTTTCTTTAATAGGTTTGGGCTTCAAATGAGCCCTTAAACATAAGCCTAAATCTGGTCAATCAAACTTGGGCCCTTTAACTATAATATAGCTCAAATAGGTGATGCATCTGCTAGCTCAATTACCACCTTACTATAATTACTTAAATACTTTCCATCGGAGTTAACTTGCAATACATATGCTAAAACGTGCAAGGCATTACCTCACCTTCCAAGCTAGTTTAAACCAACACTAATCATGTAAGAAACATGATCCCTCACCTACACTATAAGTATATGTCAAGTATAACATGAATAGAACTACCACATACAAAAATACAGGTCGTTACAAAGATGATGTATGAAGTTGTATTAATGTGTAGAGGAAGGGTGTGGTGGTTCACCATTTATGTAAGGGTTGTTTGGGCCTGATTTCCATCAAATATTTTAGCTACTGTTTTGGAGGACCTTATTGTGATTAGCTGCTGATGTTAGCTTAATCATGACTTATGTTGTAGATTAGCACCCAATAAGGAAGGCTGAATCGTGATAGTGGTTTTGGTCAGAAAAATAATGTATGTAAGGCTATTCGATTCTATATCCTTTTGGCATGAAATCTGCCACCTGCAATTAATATCAATGAAGTGATTCCCATAAGTTCTATTTCTAGAAAAGGAAGCATAGTGGCAGCGTACTATCTCCAAATAGCTAACAATATTTCTTTCCCCATTCTAAGCACATGGAACTACTTCATTATATGCTCACTATTCTATACTTGTGTAATTTTCCCTTGTGCTGTTATAGAAATGGTATTTGCAAAAGAAAGTTTGATGAATGCTTCTCCTAAGCCAATTGAAGTCAATTATGCCATTAAGGTCTTAAAATAAGGTGTTGATGTTTCTTAGCTCCTTATGTCATTGTTACTGCCTCAAAGTATTGTTTTCATGTATTCCACTACTGTTTCGTAATTTCATATCTCCAAGATGATTATGACCACCAAATCAACATCTCAAAGTGTTGCGATTAACCAAAATAACATCTCAAAAGAGTTATGAACTGATTAACAATAATCTCAAAGATTAAAGAATCTAAGTAAAGAAATCTATATAATTAAGGGTGGCAGCTCAGGGGCGAAAGCCTAGCATGGGCCAATCCCTATTGGTATAGAAGGGTGGCAGCTCAGGGCGAAAGCCTAGCATGGGCCGATCCCAAGTTGTGTAATTATGAGGACCGCATCCCAGGGGTTAATACGCCTAGCATGGGTCATCCTCTTCTACCACTGATCAGCTGGTCACTTGTATCACATACCCGACAAAGACTATAACAAACAACAAGGTAAAGAAAAGAATGTAGCTTACTTGATCCCATAAGAGTAAGCAAAGGTGGTCTTCTCTCCTAATCTAAGCACTCATATGTTGCTACTTGAATTCATTTGAGCCTTGTATTACATATACTTTTTGCCTTACATATTCAGTACATTTTTCGTACTAACGTCCCGTATTGGGGACGCTGCATTTCATGCTGCAGGCTCAGGTACTCCAGCTAGTAGACCTCCTCAGTAGGAGCACTCGAAATTCTGCTACTTTTGGTGAGCTCCAAGTTGATTTGGAGCTTTATTAAGTCCTTGGTAAATTCGTTTGTTATTGTATCGTAGTTAAGGGTAAGGCGGGGTCTGTCCAGACCTACTCTAGTCTTCTATCTTTTAGAGGCTTTGTAGACGTATGTACATGGTTCAGTTGTGTCTTAAGGAGTTGTGGCCTAAACAGCCAAGTCTTGTATATAACTTTTGGACCTACTTACGTTGGTTTGTATCGCTGCATCCAAAGTTAACTTGTCTCAATTGTTATAGTATATGCTCAGTAAGAACATGTTGCAGGTTGGTTCTCTCGGGCCTTTAGGGCATCGGGTGCCTGTCCGTCTTAATGGATTTTGAGGTGTGACACTATCCTACTTCGAAGAGGTGTTCTACTTGCCAATGGTAGAACATAGAAATCCCACGTAGGCACATGGTTAAGGAATATGAAGGGCGTGCTTTGTATTCTAGTCTCATACTTAACTAGAACTACTGCCCTTTACCATACTCACTCGATGCTAGCCTTAGTTCTCATAGATCAATTCACATTAAGGTTCATACAAATGGGTCCCATATCAAGTTCATGACCCAATTACATTTACCCTACCAAAGCAAGGTCCATTAGGGATATCTCACTATGGCGACAAGAAGATCATCATGACTTTCCTAAGGATTGATGTGATGACGTTCCAGCCAATCAACCTTAAGTCCATCATTCATTACATGAAGTATACCATTAAGTCTTACTACTTCACAATTCATAACCTTACCACTTGGTTCAATGTTCCACATAAATGACCCTTTAATCATCATTCAAGGTCTCACCTATATTCATTTATTCAAGACTAAGACCCTTTAGGTTCCTAAGTCAAGACATCACATATTCACATAAGCATCAAGTAAGGGACACAAGTCTACCTAAACAAGACACAACATATACATCCATTTAACACATATAGCCTATCTTTCTTTAGACACTTAGGAATGACCCTTAACCTTATTTAGTCAAACTATTCATTACCTTAACATTATCAACTTAACCATTTTAGACACATATAGCCAAATTAGGAACAACCATGATCCAACTATAAGACTACATAATTAACACATAGCCATATCATAACATGATTAACTAGATAGTATCAATAGTCTAACACATACTTTCACATATAGGTATATATGATCATACAACATCAAATCAACTACACAAATAGACATATAAGTTCAAGTAGTGCCGCAAGGCCATGATCATCAATATACAACAAAGTAATGTCGACAAGGCCACATCAATTCACATAGCACCGCCACCAAAGGTGGACCAAACCAATCATAACACTATTGAAGTATAATTAACATTGAATAAGAATAAATAGGGCAGCATACCACCACTTCATGATCAACACTTCAAGCCAATACCAAATCACCCAATTCAACATCATAAGGTCCTTACCCATGTCCATGAACACCAATTCAATACACAATTATAGAAATCAATGAAATATAAACCAATTCAACATAGATTCAACAATCCAATACCAATTTGATAACAATTGAATACAATTCTTATATCAATAGAAAGCTCATAAGAAACTACACATGAATTCATCAACATTAAGCCAATATCAAGTAACCCATAATTTAGTCAAAATCTTAGGTTCATCAATTTCATGGGTTCATAGGTAATTTAGGTTAAAATCATCAATACAACATCAATCTAATCGATAATAGACGTTTGAAAACCATTAATGCAAGAACCCATGGTAGATCATGAAAAAGGTCAATTCATCTTTTGAAAACTTTAGAAAACCTCTTTGAAAGTTGGGCTCCTTGATGAAATGAGTTTCAAGGATCAAAAGCCATACCTCAATGAATATAATTGTTCACTTTGATGAAGAATCTCCAATAAAACTGTCACACCAAGCTCTTTCTTGACTTTGGACTTCAATGGAGTCTTTGGGAATTCTTAAGGGATTTTGGGGGTTTTATTTTGAAAAATGAAATCTTCAAAGTGTTAAGGATTTATAAACACATTTAAAATACACAATATACCCATTAGGAAACCTCCAAAGTCTTTATTTGGAAGTGGGGTGAAATTCCCATTTCACCCCTCACTTAACAGTGACCTGTGCAGGGACATGACTTCACATACGGAAGGCAGTTGATGGAACGTTTGTCCACAAACGGACCATCCTGTCCTTCCGTTGGTTGGGTCAGAGACTTTACAAGGTTCCCTACTCACCCAATACCAAGTCTCCACCAACGACACCCATCGACGGGGCGTCGATTGCCCACGAGCCGTCGATGCCTCCGTCATTTGGGGCCTGCCTAGGACAGTCTTTACACTAAGTTTGGGTCCTTCCTCAAGGACCCTTGGTTGGTCCTTGGGGATGTTTGACTGGACGTTTCCAACCCAAACATGAACGTATACGAGTTTAGGACCTATCACTTGAATTTCACTCAAAACAAACACATAAAACTCGACGAAACTTACTTAGACACACAAGGTCATTCCTAGGCACAACTTTCGAACATCATGGACGTTCTTGAGCGTTTGACCTCCAAACTTCACAAAACTTGACAAACTACCTATACACATCATATTAGACTCATTTAAGACCTTAGAACTACATTAGTCACACATAAACACATAGTCCATCATATAAGACACTTAGGTGATTTAGTCGTCGAACGTCTTGGTTGATCCTTGACGTTTGACTTCCAATGTACCTAATACTTTAGCTACTGCCTCAGCACAACATTATAGACACTTTAAGGACCTTAGACCATCATTACCAACATGTTAGGATCTAGATAACCTAAGTCATTTTCGGGGTCTTACAGATCGACCTTACGTGGTCAACAAACTCATTCAAATGCTAGCACTTGTCGCAAGCTAATTCAAAAATGAAAGAAGTCTACTAAAAGCCCTTGGTACTTGTCTAATAAATCACACTGATCGCTTCAATAGTTCACTGATATTTATGTGAATGATCGTGACAATTCTTCAAATCCTATTCAGTCAGATTAGATATGTGACTGAAACAAAGTGATTGTGTTATGTCTCTCTTTTCTATTTGGATTCGCAGGATGATCCAGCCGATCCTAACATCATTTATGAGGATCCAGACGATGACTTTTTCTATTGTTATTTTTTTTGCGAGTTTGGTGTCACGATGCGAGAGTACACCCTAGAAGCTATGGCATTCTCGAATTCCAACATGGCGTACTTGACCTCTCGTAGGCCTTGTACAAGCCCTTAGACATCATTCATTGCATACATGTATGAAAAGTAGTGCAGAACTAAAACTTTTCGCACGAATAACATCTTAAAATATCTTTCATATAAATGATAGAAAATACTAAGTTTCAACATATGCTATTCTTAGACTCAAAAATACTTGGGACACAGCCCATCCAATCCAAATATAGAAACTTAGTCTATTACAATACTTTGAATAAAAGAGGTCTGAGATAGCAATGACTTCGAATCAAGTGACGACATACACCAACTTTGCTTGAAAGAGTTCTAATTTCCATGGTTTGCTTGAAGACGCATCTCACCTTCCACCTACAACTTTAGATATTGACAAAATACATGTAATTAGTACAATGCATGTACTTAGTATGGCGTAATGCATAAATCATGAGAAACGAAAATTTATGAGAAACATACTTTTTTTATTAAAACTTCATATGATAAGCATAAGAATAACATTTAAATACCAAACATCAAATTATAAAAAAAAAAGTCCAAGTCATAACCAATTATATCAATTTACAATAACCTTACACTGAATTCACAGTAACCTGTGTAACACACAGTAGCATATAATATGACACTCTCCTCCCAAAGTTTATCATAAGACTTACTCAAGTAATTCAATAAGATACAGCCCATACACCCTCTCCAAGCTTACCTAAATAATCCTTAAGACTACCAAAGTTAAGATAATGTCTATTTCATCAATTAACTTTCTTATCTAGAGTTACTCTTATGACTTCCCTAAGTAAGATATGAAGAGACGATTCATATACCTCCTCCACACCTTAACTAGGACATCCTTAAAAGTAGTCTAGAGACGTACTTATTCATAACCATTCTCTTAACTCAAGTCATTATCTTTATTAGTCCATTTATGAGACATTCAATAATTAAGGACATACACATAATGGTCTTGGAGAAGATGTAGGGAGTCACACGCTAACATCTTCCAAGCCTTATCATATAATATCTAGATAGCGTCCCATTCCACTACCTAAACCTCATAGAACTTATCCAACACTAGAATGTATCTCATATGATGATAATAAGCAATAACCGACATAGACCATACTAGATATGCATAGAATCCGGAGTCATGAAACCCTATTCTGATGGAGGGTTGTTCTACTTGCCAATGGTAGAACGAGGACACATCCCATGTAGGCACATGGTTAAGGAATATCGAGGGTTTCTTCGTTCTATAATGTAATCTTAGTTAGAGAAACTTCCCAAGCATACTCACTCGGTGCTAGCCTTTTTTCTCATAGAGTTTTTCAATAAAGGTTCTATAAGGGGGTTCCATATCTTTTTCATAACCCAATCACAATAAACCATACCAAAGAGGGCCCACTAAGGCTACCTACAATGGCTAAGAGGATATCTCAATGACTTTCCTAAGGATGATTTCATGACATTCAAGACAATCAACCGTAACTCCACTATTCACACAAGAAGGATACCATTACGACTTTCAACTTCAAGGATATTATAACCTTCCATCTAGGTTGAAGGTTCAACATAAATGAACTTCTTAACTATGTTCAAGGTCACATGTCAATCATACATACAAGACTAAGGAGCTTTAGCATAGTAAGTTAAGAATCCATATTCACATTCTACATGTATCAAGTAAGGGACAGAAGTCTACCAAAACAAGACACACAAATACTTCACCTTATCTCATATAGTTAATCATTTAAGAACACATAGAGACGACCAAGTAAACAATAGGTCACCCTATTCACTACTATAGAATCATCAATATAATCCATCACAAGTCTCATATAATCCATCAAGAATCATCATCCTTCAACATCAAGTAATACACATAAAAAAGTCATATAGGAGAATTCATGCTTGGACTTCACATATACTCATAACTCATATAGAGTTTTACTATGATCGCATAGAAAAGTAGTACTTGATAAAACATAGTTCATAGTAATGCCAATGAGGTCACATTGTTTACAATTCATAAAGTAATGTTGACGAGGCCACATCATTCCCTAGTATAAAACATAAGCACCGCCACCATAAGTGTACCACACCAAACATCATCATCATCTAAGACCTATACTACATAATATAGAGAGAGTTAGGTCAACACACCACCAATCGAATCTCACAACTCCAATTCATAGCCAATTTAACCAACTCAATATACAAAGGCTCTTACCGATAGCCATATTAAACGATTCAATCCAATAACAAATTAGTACAGCCTACTTACAATTCTAGCATGATTCTTTCATAATTCAATAGCCCTAATCAAACTTCACAAGAATTCAATAGTATATAGACATAATCGAATCACCCACGAAATAGTTAAAAGTAGGGTCTCATGAACTGCATGGGTTAATAGAATTTTAGTCCAGAATAATCAAACTAACATCAATTCAATCATAATACAATGACTCAAAACGGTTTATGCAAGAACCCATGGATAGATTACAATTTACAAGTTCATCTTCTTTAGAAGTCTTTGAAAAGTACTTTGAAGATTGGCTCCTTGAAGAAAAGATATTCAAGGATGAAATACATACATTAATTGATGCTAATCCACGAAAGTTGATAAGATTTGATTGATAAATCACCCTTCAAGCGCCAATCTCCCTTCAAGTTTCAATGGTGGTCTAGTGAGTTCTTTAGGGTTTTTGGGTTTGATTTTAAAATAACGAATTCATATAAGTGTTTAAGACTTATTAAGCTATTTCTAGTACCTAAATTAAACCTAAGAAACCTTCCAACTAATTTTAGGAAGGCTAGGTGAAAACCCCAAAGTGCCCTTGGGCTGGCCGAGACACTTGCAGAAATTGCAGGTGCAATCGACTGACCAGCACCTACGAGGCGTTGTCCTATCGATGGCCCATGCTGGGAACCATAGTTTGGGAAAGAGCTTGAAAAATGGGATCTAAAGCTCCCTAGTCTATGTCTCAACCTACTCCCTCCACTTACGGGGCGTCGACCAGCGTACTAGCATCGATTGCCTCCATTGGTGGGGCTGGTTTTGACAGTTTTGGCTCTTTAGTTGGGTCTTCTTGAAGGACCCTTTCTTTTGTCCTTTGGGAGTTTTGACTTGAATTTTAAAACCCAAACACATCTTAAGAACCCCTCACATCAATTTCATCCAAAACAAACACGTAAAACTTAATGAAACATACCAAGGCACACTAGGACGTTTCAAGGCAAACCCTTTGAACGTCATGGATGTTCTTGGATGTTTGACCTCCAAACTTCACCATACTTTAGACACAGCCTATAAACGTCATTATAAAAAATTTTGGGACTTTATAACCTTATGACGCACGTGTTAGGCTCTAGTTTAACCTAAGTCATTTTGGAGGTGTTAAATTCGTTCAGGAGGGACAAAAGATATATGCTTTCTATCAGTCAGAAGAAGATAGCATCCGCCATACTCCCACAGTCTGCTTACCGAGGAATTGAAAGGAAAATCGGTACGACTCCCCAAATACCACCCTAAGGGTCCTTGAGGAGGACCCAAAAGATGGAAAAAGACTGCATATGTAGTGTCCAAAGGACACCTAAGCAATCAAAGCTAACTTCTTGGATCTACGCCACATCGATTGGAGGCGTTGTTGTACACTTAGGCGTGTGAGATCAGCACCATAAATGTGAGCTTTAGTCACAAACGACAAAGAAACAGGATGGCTCATTGATTAGACGATGTTCTGTCGTTGACATTCATAGTTTGGACCTGCAATTTGTCCATGTCGCTGCCTAGTTAAGGGGTGAATTGGGAAATTCACCCCATGTTCCAACTAAAGTGTGGACGGTTATTTTAGGTTAATTAGGGTATTTTAAGTTTGTTAATAACATGAAAACCCCATTTACAACTAGGGTATTTTAAGTATGTTAATCCTTGATCCTTAGTTAATTAGGGTATTTTAAGTTTGGTAACCCTTGATCCTCAGTTAATATTTAAACTATGGAGTTCAATCAAAGACTTTTCAATGTGATCCTAAGATAAAAAAATTCTATGTTTCAATCTAGCCATGGGTTTATTGTAATACAGATTTCAAAGTCATTCTAATTATGGATTTATAATTAATCACTGTTTTTATGATTAATCACTGTTTTTATGATGATTTTCAATCCAATTTCATGAAGTACCCATGATCCTCCTATTTCTCAAATTGTCCTATAATATGGGTTTTGTGATCTTGATTTCATGTTCTTGAATTGTGATTAGATTGTATTGAATTGCTTATTGCTATTGCTATCTATATCAATTGAATGTGAATTGTTGAGGAATGATCCAATATGATCATGGCTTGGAAGTGTTTGTGAGTTGACTTAATTCCTAGTCTTTACTAATGAATTTGATGATTGTATGGTATGGTCCACTTATGGTGGCGGTCATTACATTCTAATCTATCTATATGTATGTTGTGACCATTGCTTGAAGGCAATAGGTGTAATGTGAATTGTGGTGATGATGATCACAAGTATGAAGGTTTTGTGTACTCTCCAGTCCTAGTATCATGACTAGGGTGTATTGATTATGTTATGTATATGAATGACGTTGTTAGGGTTAGGTATGGTCTATATGTTTTGTTGTGATGAATGCCATTGTAGAATGACCCCCTACCTATGTAACCCAATATAAATTTGTGGTCTGATGCATGTTAGGAGTCTTCTATTAAAATGTTGAGTACTTTATTGTCTCCTATCATGTAATTTGAGTGTGTGGTCTATAGTTCCTAAAAGCTCTATATGTGAGTGGTGTATGACTTTTGGGATACATGATATATGTGTTGTGGTGTTTTTAAGGGTGATTCCTTATTCAGTAGATGGATGCCCCTTTGATGATCATGATGACCAATATGTACACACACATCGCATGCATGGCTATAAATATAATATGTTCATGGTGTCAAATGAATGAAAGAAAGTATGAAGATGCATCTTAACTAGGATGACTTGAGAGGTGTACTAGTGTAGGTAAGGGTGTTTTACTTTCTCAATACATTGCACATATGTACCTTGAGGGAACATTTCCTAGGGTGGTTTCTTTATTAATGTATGATTAAGATATGAACATTATGTATATGAGATGATGATTAGATTATGAATATGAGGGATTGGAAGTGATCCTTTTATGCATCTTATTACTATGTTATGATGTCATGGTTATGACTTATGAAGAATGAACATGTGTTGTCCAAGAGTGTCTATGTGAAAGGCTTTCTTACATACATGTACATACACACATGAATGCATGAATGAAGTATGTTAAAGGTAGTCTAATGAATGAAAGTCTCTTGGAATGTGTTGCACAATTGTTCTCTACACTAGACTATATTATGATTATGTGAAAGGATATTCTCACATGATATAGGTCTTCATTTAAAGTACATTTTCATCATTTACCTATGAGATATATTTATATTTATGAGGGGTTAATCTCCTAAAGCTTATCTTACGATCAAATGTTTAATAAAGACTTAAAGGCTTTTCAAAAAGGGAAAGTTATCTTAGCACTGAGTCCACTTGACAGTGAGAGGTTTCCCTTCCCAAAGGAAGGTAGGTTCACCAATGTGTTGTAACGACCCGAGAGTACCCCTAGAAGTTAGGACATTCTCGAATCGGAAAATGGTGTACTACCTCGCGGAGGTCTTGTAAAAGCCCTTTTGTATCATTCATCGCATATACATATATGAAAAGTTGTGCCGAATTAAAACTTTTCACAACATTCAAATAGTCATTCAAAATATCCTTCATATTAAACCAAATGAAATACTAAGTCTCATATCATCAAATCTTAGACTCAAGAATAGTTCGGACACAGCCCATACATCAACATATAATACTACTATGTCAATTACAATGCTTGGACATGAGGAAATCAAAAGACAACTATGACCTCGAGTCAAATGAGGACATACTTCAACCTTGCTAAGAAATATCCTATAATCCAAGTTTTTCTCCCAAAATGCCCTTCAAGTATGAATCACTTTAGAGATAAAAAAAGAATGGAATTAGTACAAACACATGTACTAAGTATGGCATAATGCATAAATTCACGATAACGGACATTTATTGGAAATATGTTGTCACGCCTCAAAACCTATTAAGACGGACAGGCACCCGATGCCCTAAAGGCCCGAGAGAACCAACCTACAACCTGTTCTTACTGAGCATATACTAAACAATTGAGACAAGTTAACTTTGGATGCAGCGATACAAACCAACGTAAGTAGGTCCAAAAGTTATATACAAGACTTGGCCGTTTAGACCACAACTCCTTAAGACACAACTGAACCATGTACATACGTCTACAAAGCCTCTAAAAGATAGAAGACTAGAGTAGGTCGGGACAGACCCCGCCTTACCCTTAACTATGATACAATACCAAACGAATTTACCAAGGACTTAATAAAGCTCCGAATCAACTTGGAGCTCACCAAAAGTAGCAGAATTTCGAGTGCTCCTACTGAGGAGGTCTACTAGCTGGAGTACCTGAGCCTGCAGCATGAAATGCAGCGTCCCCAATATGGGACGTCAGTACGAAAAATGTACTGAATATGTAAGGCAAAAAGTATATGTAATACAAGGCACAAATGAAATCAAGTAGCAACATATGAGTGCATAGATTAGGAGAGAAGACCACCTTTGCTTACTCTTGTGGGATCAAGTAAGCTACATTCTTTTCTTTACCTTCTTTGTATGTTATAATCTTTGTTGGGCTTGTGATACAAGTGACCAGCTGATCAGTGGTAGAAGAGGATGACCCATGCTAGGCGTATTAACCCCTGGGATGCGGTCCTCATAATTACACAACTTGGGATCGGCCCATGCTAGGCTTTCGCCCCTGAGCTGCCACCCTTCTATACCAATAGGGATCGGCCCATGCTAGGCTTTCGCCCCTAAGCTGCCACCCTTAATTAAATAGATTTCTTCACTTAGATTCTTTAATCTTTGAGATTATTGTTAATCAGTTCATAACTCTTTTGAGATGTTATTTTGGATAATCGTAACATTTTGAGATGTTTATTTGGTGGTCATAATCATCTTGGAGACATGAAATTACGGAACAGTAGTGGAATACATGAAAACAATACTTTGAGGCAGTAACAATGACATAAGGAGCTATGAAACATCAACACCGTACTTTAAGACCTTAATGGCACAATTGACTTCAATTTGGCTTAGGAGAAGGATTCATCAAACTTTCTTTTGCAAATACCATTTCTATAACAGCACAAGGGAAAATTACACAAGTATAGAGTAGTGAACATATAATGAAGTAGTTCCATGTGCTTAGAATGGGGAAAGAAATATTGTTAGCTATTTGGAGATAGTACGCTGCCAATATGCTTCCTTTTCTAGAAATAGAACTTATGGGAATCACTTCATTGATATTAATTGCAGATGGCAGATTTCATGCCAAAAGGATATAAAATCGAATAGCCTTACATACCTTATTTTTCTGACCAATACCACTATCACGATTCAGCCTTCCTTATTGGGTGCTACTCTACAACATAAGTCATGATTAAGCTAACATCAGCAGCTAATCACAATAAGGTCCTCCAAATCAGTAGCTAAAATATTTGATGGAAATCAGGCCCAAACAACCCTTACATAAATGGTGAACCACCACACCCTTCCTCTACACATTAATACAACTTCATACATCATCTCCCAAGCTACCCAAACAGCCCTCAACAACAATATTCATAAGGCAGCCACTATCAATCTCAAATCTTTCAGCATAATAGGAGAATATTGACTCAAAGATTTATCACAATCCATGAATTCTTGATAAACATATACAAAATTCTCCACTCCAAACATTATCAAAGAGAGGAAAACAAATGGGTTGAAGTCTTACCTTAATTCTGAAAATTTATCCTCTACACTTGTACTTCAAGAATTCAAACTCTCCTTCAAACTCTTACTTGAAAAATTAGACAGCACTCAAGAACTCTAAGGTGTCTTAGGGCTGCTAATTGAAGCCAAGAGAGACCAAGAAAGAACTTAGGAAATCTGAAACTTTTGCAAGTTCAAAATGGAGAATAAGACTTGATCCTTATCCTTTGAAAAAGGAGGTGTTATGGCCGACACTCTTGACCAATTTTGGTCCATATAATGTCAAGTAGGTGCCCCACCTGCTTGTCCTTTTAACTTGGGCCCTTTTGGACTTAATATTATTGGACCTTGGCTGGCCATTTTTCCTTTGTTCTTTTAATCAGCTTGGGACAGATTAGTGCAAGTAGGTGGTACACACTTGGCCCAATAACATGGTAAAACAAATCTTAGGAGGTCATGTACTTACTTAGTTTCACTTGGGCTTTATCCATAATGGCCAATTGGCAGATCTGGCTGTTGGGCCTTCTTTCATTCACATTTTCTTTAATAGGTTTGGGCTTCAAATGAGCCCCTAAATATAAGTCTAAATCTGGTCAATCAAACTTGGGCCCTTTAACTATAATATAGATCAAGTAGGTGATGCAGCTGCTAGCTCAATTACCACCTTACTATAATTACTTAAATACTTTCCATCGGAGTTAACTTGCAATACATATGCTAAAACGTGCAAGGCATTACATCACCTTCCAAGCTAGTTTAAACCAACACTAATCATGTAAGAAACATGATCCCTCACCTACACTATAAGTATAAGTCAAGTATAACATGAATAGAACTACCACAAACAAAAATACAGGCCGTTACATATGCTCTCTTTGATTAAAACATCATATCATTAGTATAATATACACATAACATCACAAACACATAAACATGAGACTCTCCTACCAAAGGTGATTCTAAGGCTCACTTGAGTAAGTTATGAAGCGACCGCCCAAACAATCCCTTCACACACACCAAAAAGATCCTTTAGACTACCTAGGATAAGATTATTCCCATTTTATTAGTTACACTCCATACCTAAAATTACTATAAGACTCACCTAAGTAAGACATGAACATACCACCCATACACCCTCTTAAAGCCTACCTAAGCAATCCTCGAAGCTACTCTAGATAAGTATTTTTTCATTAACATTCTCTTACCTATGTCATTATGATCATTAGACCAATTAAGAGACATTTAACACTTAAGTACATTCACATAATTGTCTTGCAGAAGACCTAGGGCACTCACACACTAATGTCTTCAAAGCCTAGTCGTGCAATGTCTAGATAGCATCCTATTCCACCACCTAAACTTCCTAGTACTTATCCAACATTATAATGTATCCTACATGATGATAATAGACAATAACTGACATAGACCATGTTAGCTAATCATGGAATCCGTAGTCATAAACCTACTCCGATGGAGGGTGTTATACTTGCCAATGACAAAACTAGGACATATCCCATGTAGGGACATGATTAAAGAATATGAAGGGTTTTTTTGTTCTCTAATATCACCTTATATAGAGCAACATCCCAAACCATACTCACTCGGTGCTAACCTTTATTCTCATAGAGTATTTTCAATAAAGGATCATATGAAGAGGTTCCATATCTAGTTCATAACCCAATCACATTCAACTTACCAAAGAGGGTCCACTAAGGCTACCTACAATGGCTAAGAGGATAACTCAATGAATTTCATAAGGACTAATTCATGCCGTTCCAGCCAACCAACCCTAACTAATTCATGCCGTTCCAGCCAACCAACCCTAAGTCCACCATTCACACAAGAAGGATACCATTATGGCCTTTAACTTCAATGATATCATAACCTCTCAACTAGGTTGAGGGTTACACATAATTTGACCTTCTCACTATGTTCAAGGACACATGTCCATTAAATATACAATACTAAGGAGATTCAGCATACTATGTCAATGATTCCACATTTGCATTCAATCGGTATCAATTAAGGGACACATGTCTACCAAAAAAAGACATATCATTACTTCACTTTATCACATATAACATATCACATAAAAAAACACATAGGCACAACCAAATTAACCATAGGTCACCCTATACACTAATATAGAACCTTCAATATAGTCATCATAAGAATAATCTAACCAAGTAGGAAGGATCATGCATCAATGCTAAGACTACACATATAAGGACATAGTCCTAGTCTAACATGATCACCTAATATCAATAGATGAACACATACTTACACCTAAATCACAAGTAGATAGATATGATCATACTTCACATAAATGAACTACACAAACTATCATAATATATCAACTAATTGCCGACCAGGCCATGTTCATTATAATTCATAAAGTAACGTCGACAAGGCCACATAATTCACAAGTAAAGCATATAACACCACCACCATAAGTTGAATATACCAATCACAACATAATTAAAGACCTAAATTGCATAATACAAAGACAATTAGGGCAGCGTACCACCAATCAACTTCAATCCATAGCTAAATCATCCAACTCATTACTCGAATGCGAACCCATAGCCTAGATAACCAATTCGATTCAACACTTACAATAGACAATGGATCAAAGGTATTTCTACATAGATTTATGAATTTTGGGCAGCATACTAACAATTCTAACATGATTCTATCATAAATATGAATTCAATAGTATAGAGACATGATCACTTTACCCATAAAATAGTGAAAACTAGGATAGCACGGTTTGGATGGGTTCACAGATTTTTAGGTTAAAATCATCAAATCAACATTAAGTCAATCATAATAGAGTGATTCAAAACGTTTTATGCAAGAACCCATGGCTAGACCAAAAAATCGGAGAATTTATGTTTTTATCATCTTTGAAAAATTGTTGGAATTGACTCCTTGAAGAAAGAGATTTCATGGATGAATAACCATACCTTAATCGTGATTAAAAGCCCACAATATTTATGTACAAAAACTTGTAAAATATATCTTCTTCCTTGGAGCTCTCAAGCTTCAACAATGGAGGTTTTGTACAGAAGAATGGATTGGTTTTGTTTTGAGTTGAGGGTTTAGCTTTGATTGGTGAGTTTAGAGATTTACAAAGACTCAATAACCGTCAATAAGTCGTCCCCAAATTACCCAAAAGACCCCTTCACTTATAAAACATTTTAACCAACTATAATTTTACTTTAAAACAACGCGACCAAATCTGTGAGTTTACTGCGCTTCGCGAAGGCACTTTCAAATCTTGGTTCTGGAAAATTTCGAGACTGAATGGTTCAGGACAGCATACATCGTAGGTCAAGAATTTTGCCCACTGAGTGTCAGTTGCACGACGCGCAACCACCACCATCATCTGGCTGGGGCGGCAGCTTGGCTGTCTAATGTTTGGGTCCTGTTTGAGGACCCTTTGGCTGGTCCCCGGGGAGTTTTTCTAGGACGTTTCGACCATTCTTATGACAGTCTACGCATAGGAACCATCGGTACTCAACTTCACCTTCAAGCCATCCCCAAACATCCCTAAAACAAACTACGACACACTAGTCAACTTCGACTAGTTTTCGAATGTTCATGGACGTTTGACCTCCAAACACTTCCAAACTTTATAGAATGCCTATGAACACTATTATTAACAATTTTAGGACTTTAAAACATCAAGAAACCTATTTTAGGCTCTAGTTAAACCTAGGTCATTTTGAGGGACGTTACAATCTCCCCCACTTGGAAAACATTCATCCTTGAATGACACTTGCTTCATTTTAGACACTATCAAGATATAAGAAACTCAAGACTAGCAGAAAAAAACCATACCACACAATACAAAATACAGATTTATAGGATAAACATCAATTTCATATAATCAAGAGACTCACAACACAATAAGATGCTAAATCTACGACTCATTATTCCATAAGACTCACATTCTTCATTTCAAATAGCATGAACTCCTTTTACATTCATTATCATGCTCATATACATAAATTCTATACACATTACCACAATTTTCAACCAAAGAATAATTTAGTCAATTTTCCAAAAAGTTGACAATAAACTACCAGGCATTAGAGTGAACATCCTTCAAAATTTTAAAAAAGCAAACTTTAGACCACTGATGATTGAAACATGCTAATATGAAAGATTAAAACATGTAAACACGTTTTACAACATGAACATAATCTCTTGAAATGTACAATGCAAGGAATCAATGAAATTCAATTCCACAATACTCCTAAACACAATGTAACATGCAACATACTACTATGACCATCGTACTCCTCTACTAACTATAATCCCCCTCTTAGAAGGAACTCATAAAAGAAAACAGAGAATACTAGAACTTACCATCATTATCATCATAATCCGACTTTGATCCTCAATCTCGGAGTCATATAATTAATTCTTCTTTGGAACATCATCACCCGAAACATGAAGGAACTTTCTTACCTTCCTTTCCTCTAGCTGCAATAGTAGGACAATCCCTTACCTTATGTCAATCCTTACCACATCCAAAGCAATTTCCGGTACCAATTAGACATTTCCCATAGTACCTCTTCCCACAAGTAGCACAAGTAGGCTTATCATTTTGAGAACCACTACCCTTATAAAGTTTGACCATTCTCACTAGTTCCACCCCTCTTAGAGTTTCTAGAAATCCTACCAAGTTTAGACTCCTCGATGGATTTATCATACACCATGACTCTAGAAAAATTCATGTCACCATGGATCATGGCCGTTTGACATTCTTCTTTCACAAGGTTGGAAACACCGGTCGCAAAGGTACTCATCTCATCACTAGGGTTAGACACCAAGGATGAAGCATAACTAAACAACATAGTGAACTTCAAGGTCAACTCCTCAACACTCATATTGTTTTGCTTCAGATTCATGAACTATTCAACCTTCACCTCCCTCCTCTCATGGAAAAGTACTTTCCTGAGAAAAGTCTCCTTAAACTCCTCCCACTCTATAGGACACGAATTAACCATCCTATTATCTTTCCATTAAGTGTACCACACTTGAGCAACCTCCCTCAATTGGTACAAAGCCAACTCCGCCTTCTCCCTAGAAGTCACCCCCATGGCACTCAAAACATTATAAACACCATCTAAAAACTCTTGGGGATCCTCTTCTTAGAGCCAAGGAATATAGAAGGATTCATTCTCAAAAATTCTCTCAACCTAGAGGTCATATTGCTCTCCATAGCATTCACTGTAGGCTAAACACCCCTATTCACATAGAGTAGTCATGGCTCGCGCTAAAGAAAGTAAAGCCTCTCTAATCTCCCCATTAGTCATTTCCGGGGAACCACCAGAACATCATTACCTCCTTCCAAAATAGGGACTTGATCACCTTGAGAAAGTTGAAAACTTTGAGGAATTTTCACACCTTAGGCACTTGTCCACCTCGGGGAGGAATTCCCTAACTCACAGCATTCTCCTCAACACTCCTAGTTGATATCCTTCTCGTATTCATCTCCTTACTCTACAACACAACATAGGAGTAGAAAAGAAGGGAAACTCTATCATCCTATAGCCTCTATCTCATGGATGTGTCGCGACTCACACCAATGAATAAGACTCTACTAGACATGACTTGATGAGACTTTTGGATTCCTAAGACCACTTTCATAAGTTATGCTCTAATACAAAGTTTGTAACGACCCTAGAGTATACCCTAAAATTTAGGGCATTCTCGAATCGTAACATGACGTACTTGACCTATCGGAGGTCTTGTACAAGCCCTTTTGTATCATTCATCGCATATACATATATGACAAGTAGTGCGGAATTAAAACTTTTCACAACATTTGAATAATCATTCAAAATATCCTCCATATAAAACCAAATGAAATACTAAGTCTCATATCATCAAATCTTAGACTCTAGAATAATTGGGACACGGCCAATACATCAACATATAATACTATTTAGTCTGTTACAATGCTTGGACATGAGGAAATCAAAAGACAACTATGCCATCGAGTCAAATGAAGACATACTTCAACCTTGCTTGAAATATCTTATAATCAAATATAGCTCCAAAAATTACATTCACCTATGAATCACTTTAGAGATAAGCAAAAGTATGGAATTAGTACAAACACATGTACTAAGTATGGAATAATTGTAACACCTCCAAAAATGACTTATGTGAAACTAGGGCCTAATGTGTGTGTCATGAAGTCTTGAAGTCCTAAGATGGTTTAAAATTATTGTTGAGGCAGTGTCTAAAGATTTTGGATAAGTTTAAAGTCAAACGTCAATGGACGACCAAGACGTTCCATGACTAGTCACCTATGTGACTTATGTGTTTTCATGTTCTTCAGTTTTTTTTATGGTTTATGAGGTCCTTATATGGTTAATTATTGTGTTTAGAGTCAGCATGTTAAGATCTGTAAGGTTTGGAGGTCAAACGTCCAAGAACGTCCGGTGATGTTCGTAAGATAGCCATTGGACGTCCTTGTGAGTTTTGATGCGTTTTATAATGTTGCGTAGCTTGTTCGATTTGAAATATTTTTGGAGATGTTCCTAATATATATACGTGAGTTTTTAGATGTTTAACGTCCGGGTACGACTCTACCTAGGACACACAAGGGGACCAAGAAGGAGGACCCCAACTTGAAGCTCAACACTGCCTGGCAGTGACAATCGACTGCCCAAGATGATGGTGAGTCGATAAGACGAAGACCCGTCGATTGGTGGCGTCAATGGAGCCATGTATCCTTCAGGTTGGGAAGTTGCAGACACATCCAACAGACCTCAAACGATGGGGCATCGTCCAGCTGACGTCCCATTGATTGTGCTGCAATTCTGCAAGTTTTTCTGTGATACTTGGGGTTTTTGGGAAATTCAGCCCATGTCATATAAAATAAGAGGACAGTTATTTTAGGTGTGTATGGGTATTTTATGAGTATATAAGTCATTAAACTCTCAATTAGACCCTAGAACCTAGATCAAAACTCATTCCCTCCCTAAGTTTCTCCAATAACCTCCATGAGAGCTCAAGGTGAAGATGAAGATTGATGATGGATATAAAATTGAGTTTCTTCTTCAATTATTATTTAATTCTACTAATAAGGTATAACAGTTTTTAATCAAAGGCTTGATATCACCTTAGAGTCATATTCAAAGATGATTTCAAAGACTTTCAAAAGATGAAAAAGTCCAATTTCTACTCTAAGTCTTTGGTTCTTGCTTGAAACGTTTTCAAACCTTAAGATATGATATTATTGATGAATAATTGTTTTTTTTTTTCATATTAAATTCTCCATGAACCCTTGAATTTCTCAAATCACTCAATTTGACTAAACTATGGGTGAATTGATCATGGCTAACTAGTAATGAATTCATGTGTAGATTGCTTAGGGCTATTGTTTTATGTATGGATCGTGATTGTATGGATCATAGGCTGTATCAATTTGATTTCATTAATGATGTATAATGCTGGATTCATAGTATATAGAGTTTATTGTATTGAATCCAGATCATGGCTATGGTAAGAGCCTTATGGGTCATTGAGTTGGTTAATTGTGCTATGGATAAGAGTTGTATAGTTGGATCAATGGTATGCTGCCCTATCTATCTTAATATTATGTATAGATTTCGTATTACAATGATTATTTGTTTGGTCCACTTATGGTGGTTGTGTTTATGTGTTACCTTTGTGAAAGATGTAGCCCAGTCGGCATTATTTTGTGAATTATATTTGTATCATGTGTAGGACTTATATGAACGTTTAATGTGAAGCTTGTTAATGTGAAGCAATGTAATCATGTCTAAGCTGATATGGATTGTATGAGCATGTGGTTTTAAGCATGATAGATCATATGTGTTATTTGTGAAGGTTAACGGTAAGGTCCCTTATAGTTCTTGTATGATCTTGTGTGACTGATTATATTATTATTCCTCTTATATGATGATACATGATGAAGTTGCTTATGTATGTGTGAATGTTAACATGTTGTACTCTTAAATGACTATGTATGACTAAGGAGTCCTTGATGACTTCTTACATGTGTTATGAGAATGTAGTGTCTTGATTAGGTAGACCTAAGTCCCTCTTCTTTATGCATGAAAGGTATGTGAATATGTGACTCCTTGACTTAGTATGCTAAAGCTTCTTAAGTCTTGTGTGAGTGAATTATATGTGATCTTGAATATAGACAAGTTCCATTATATGGAATCTTCTAGAAAGAAGGTTATGATATCCTTGAAGTCAAAAGCTGTAATGGTATCCTTCTTGTGTGAATGAAGGACTTAAGATTGATTGGATGGGACGGCATGAAATCATCCTTAGGGAAGTCATTAAGCTATCCTATTATCCATTGGAAGGAATCTCTAGGGGACCTCTTTGGTAGGGTGAATGTGATTAGGTTATGAACTAGATATGGAACCCCTTCATGTGATCCTTTATGTTAATTACTCTATGAGAACAAAGGCTAGCACCGAGTGAGTATGTTAATGGAAGTAGTTCTAGTCAACAATGAAGCTAGAGTGCAAAGAAACCCTTCATATTCCTTAACCATGTGCCAACATGGGATGTGTCCAAGTTCTACCATTGGCCAGTAGAACACCCTCCATCGGAGTAGGTTACAACTCCGGATTTAATGCTTAAATATCATGGTCTATGTCGGTTATTTCCTATTCTCATCATATGGGATACATACTAGTGTTTGAGAAGTCTATGAATTTTAGGTGGTTGTATGGGACACTACCTAGACATTACACCTTTAGGCTTTGAAGATCTCCAAGAACATTACATTGAATGTCCTTATGTGATGAATGTTTCTTAATGAACTAATGAAGTAAATGACTTATGTTAGGAAGCATGTGAATGAATGAGTACCAAATCTAGAGTAAGTCTAATGATTTCCTAGTTAATGTGTGAAGGGGTCATAACGGATGATCTCTTCATGTATTATCTTGAGAAGTATTGAGAATGACTCTAGTTAGGAATGATCTAATCTTAGGAAGTCTTAAGGATTATTTAGGTAATATTGAAGAGGGTGTATGGGCGTTCTCTTCAAGAATTACTTATGTAAGTCTTTTGATAACCTTGGTGAGGTGAATGTCATATCATATATGTTATATGTTTTGGTATATTGTATGTGTATGCATCTCATTATAGGTAGTCCGAATGATCATATAGGTATTCTTAGAGAGGGTGTATGGGAAGTCTCTCTTTCTCTTACTCAAGTGAATCTTGGGATAACTTTTAGTGAGAAGGTTGCATGCTAAATTGGGTTGACTGTGAAGTTGAAGTAATTTACTGTAATGTTGAAAATAGGTTCAAATAGGTTCACTTTAACATTTGCTAGTTCACAATGTTCCTAAAAATGTGGTCAAATGCTTATGTTGTTTCTTATGTGTTTCTAAGTTGTTGAATGTTGTTCTTATGCTTATACTCTGATGTTTTGATCAAAATTTATGAAAAGAATGTTATTTACTAAATGTCCCTTTTTCATGAGTTTTTCATGGCTTCAAGGTGCATTTAATGTGCTAACCCCTTCATTTCTCTTTTTGACTAAAGTGTAGGGAATTTGAAGTCTTGATATGCCACGGAGGATGGATAGGTTTCTAAGGGTTGAAGATGAAGTATTGGTATGTCCTCATCGATTCGAGGACAATATCCACATGTTTCTTATATGTCTTAGTCTTTATTTTATGTCTTGTATGGGCTTAGTCCCAACTGTTGAATACTCCATAGTGTAGATGGTTCAATGACATTGTAAAGGTTTAATGTTTTAATGAAAGTCTTCCGTTTGTGTATAGTTATTGAAAGAGTTCTTCGTGTGTGAGACTTCTTGGAGTCTCATATGTCGTGTGGCGACTCAAGGATGCTCTAACTTCTAGGGTGTACTTGTGGGTCGTTACAATAATGCATAAAATTATGATAACGGACATTTATTGGAATTATACTCTTTTTGATTAAAACTTTATATCATAAGTATAATATACAACACATAACATCAAAAACACAAAAACTTAAATCTCCTACCAAAAGTGATTCTAAGGCTCACTTGAGTGAGTTGTGAAGCGACCACCCATACAATCCCTTAACACACACCAAATTGATCTTTTAGACTACCTAGGAAACGATTATTCCCATTTTATTTGTTACACTCCCTACCTAGAATTAATCTAATACTAACCTAAGTAAGACATGAAAAGACCGCCCATACACCCTCTTCATGTCTACCTACGCAATACTCAAAGCTACTTTAGAAAAATACTTTTTCATTAACATTCCTTTACCAAAGTCATTATTATCTTTAGACCATCTACGAGACATTTAACACTTCAGGACTGTCACGATCGGAATCTTGAACCCAGACGAGACCGGCGTCGTTGACCTCTCAGAGGTCGCAGACAAGCCTACATACGTCATTCTTACTTCATCTAGGATAATTTTAGCGAAAAATTTGAAATTTTTGTTTTCTTATTTCAAGCTAAACTTTTTAAACTTAACATCATAGGCGTTCAGAAATCAACCATCTAATATAGAGATAATCAAATGAAAGAAACAGTTCATAATTGCATTAGACGTATTTTTGCCAAAACGGCACCAATACAAAGTATGAAATGAAAGTGGAAAGAAACACTAGTAGAACATGATCCACTAGCTAAAGCCTACATCTAAGCTAGATAATAACGGTAGACATCCTCGAAAGCATGAGGGCCTACCAAGCCCGGATGAAAGCTCCACGTCCGGATAGCTGCAACGTCAACCTGTAAGCTCTAGCGTCCACCTGTGCCTGCACCTAAAAATATAGAGTTGTATGGGATTAGTACACACTTGTACTAAGTATGGCTATATGAAAGCACACACCAAGGACATGCATGAGTAAGAATAGCTTTTTCCTAACAACATGATTATGAAAAGTCAAGTAAGTGGACTTGCCAAATTGGGATTAGGAAAGTCATGCCATGAGAGTAACATGCATCATCATACTTATCATATTGCACACAGCACATAACATCTTACACATAGCACATATCATATTGCATAGAGCACATAACGTCTTTTATAACATTCATTCATATGCCATGAGACCTTGGAATCATGGACTTGACATTAAGACTTTCCCCACGACCCCTTTTTCTTTTTTATTAGTTTATGCATTCGCTGAGGGGTGTGGGATCGATTCCCCACGACCCAATATCTATATCTATATATATATATATATATATTTTTAATTAATAGGGTCTTCCGTGTTGTGGGATCGAAACCCCACAACAACATTTCATTTTATTCCTTTTTGCCCTGGCGAAATTCACTGACCACTGCCCCAGTTTGAGCCCCGCCTAAGACCTTTTTTTTTTGTTTATTTGTTAGGTAAGCCTTAGTGAGGTCCTGGGTTCGATCCCTGCAGACCTCTCTTATTTATTTTTTTAATTTTTTTGACGTCCAAAATTTCCAGATTCTTTCTAAAGCCTATTTCTAGGTTCTGGAAATTTATTCCACGATTTTTCTACACCTTTTTCATCAAATTACACATTAGTTCTTAGGGAAATTTCATGGTTCATTTATAATGTTTTAGGTGCATTTTCATGTATTCGTTTAGCCAAGAATTTCTCACTCAATCCAGCAACATAACATTTCGTATGAACATCACAACTTACCTCAGTTTATACACGTAAAAATACAACCATAATACATTAAACTTTTTGGAGCATTAAACAGAGAACCTCATTCACTGTAACATACTTGCAAACACACACTTGCATATAATTTTGAATACATGGTTGTCTTTCATACGATTTCATGTACACAAACATAATCATATTCATCACGAAAACATAACATACACCTACATCTACCAGTAATCATACCCAACCTACGATTCATTGGGAGCTAGTGACAGGGGCATGCAAAAGGGGAAACAATCCTAGTTTTCGGGTGAATAATATGAACCTTAAAGGGTCTTTTGGGAAAGGGATCAAGAGAGAAGAGAACCCATACCTTTTTGACGTTAAACCCTTTACTTGCTACCCAAAAAGTCCATCCAAGATCACGTCTAAGCCTCTCAATGTCAACTCCACTCGAATGACAACCTCCCTTAGCCTAGTGTGCGATGAACGTTTGTTTTCTTGTGATTTCGTGTGAGTTCTTCAAGTGTGAAAAACTTGCTTTATTTTTCTGCTCTTGACTCTTATTTTGGCAGAGAGAACACTTGAGAAATAAGAAGATAGATTGAGTGTGAGAGTGGAGAGATAAACGTGAGAGAGTGGGAGTTATAGGAGGCTTAGGAGTCTAGTTTTAAGACTTAGTCAATAAGGTTTTGTTTATTTAATAAAAATCTGATTTTCATTTTATTATAAATCAGCTAATGAATAATAATTAGTTAATTAATTACATTAATTCAATAGCTTAAATAAAAATCACTTTAATTCATAGCTTCCACCTAGGTTCGAACCCGGGTGGAGCAACACTTCACTTCAAGAGCCCAATTTCGGCCCTCTCTCCCCAAATTGCCCCTCCACCTTACTAATTAAATAATTAATTATATATTTTGGGTAATTACGACTACCCTTAGCCAGGAAAAAGACCATTTTACACCTAGACCCTTTAAACCTAAGATTTCCTCTTTTTATGTCTGGTAAAGACTCCTTCGAGTAAATCTTCATATTCGAGACCCCTACATGGTTGGACCCAACCTTTCCAAGCTCAACTAACTCCCCAAGTTAGTTGCCTTGGTTGTAGCAAGGGTTCCGAAGTTTGTTTCTACGCGCATCAATTCGTGTGAACCCTGGTCTAATCATAGGCATTCTTGACACATTAAGCATCACTTATCATATCCATTTTTTTAGGGTTGTTACAAGGACATTCACATAATGGTCTTGGAGAAGACCTAATGCACTCACACACTAATATCTTCAAAGCCTAGTCATGCAATGGCTAAATAGCGTCCCACTCCACCACCTAAACTTCCTAGTACTTATCCAACACTAGCATGTATCCCACATTATGATAATAGGCAATAACCGACATAGACCATGTTAGATAATAATGGAATCCGGAGTCATAAACCTACTCCTATGAAGGGTGTTCTACTTGCCAATGATAGAACTAGTATACATCCCATGTAGGCACATGATTGAAGAATATGAAGGGTTTCTTTGTTATCTTATATCACCTTATATAGAGAAACTTCCTAAACCATACTCACTCGGTGCTAGCCATTGTTCTCATTTCAATAAAGGATCACATGAAGAGGTTCCATATCTAGTTAATAACCCAATCACATTCACCTTACCAAAGAGGGTCCACTAAGGCTACCTACAATGGCTAAGACGATAACTCAATGACTTTCGTAAGGATGATTTCATGCCTTTCCATCCAACCAATTCTAAGTCCACTATTCACACAAGAAGGATACCATTACAACTTTCATTTTTAAGGATATCATAACCTCTAAACAAGGTTGAGGGTTCCACATAATTTGACCTTCTCAGTATGTTCAAGTCCACATGTCAATTACATATACAAGACTAAGGAGCTTGAGCATACTAAGTCAAGGATTCCACCTTTACATTCAATAGGTGTCAAGTAAGGAACACAAGTGTACCAAACCAAGACAAATCACAACCTCACTTTATCACATATAACATATTACATAAAGAAACACATAGGCACAAAAAGTCAAACATATGTCGCCGTATACGCTACTATTGAAACTCCAATATAGTCATCATAAGACTCACATAACAAAGTAGGAAGGATCATACATCAATCCTAAAACTACAGATATAAGGACATAGTCAGAGTCTATCATGATCACCTAATATCAATACAAGAACAAATACTTTCACCTAAACCAGAAGTACATAGATATGATCATACTTCACTTAAATGAAATACATAAACTATAATAATATATCAAGTAATTGCCGACAAGGTCATGTTCATCATAATTCATAAAGTAACGCCGACAAGGCCACATAATTCACAAGTAAAGAACATAACACCGCCACCATAAATGGACTATACCAATCCACTTCAATCCATATCTAAGTCATCCAACTCATTACTCAAAGGCACTTACCCATAGTCTTGATCACCAATTCAATTCAACACTTACAATACACAATGAATCAAAGGTAATTCTACATATATTTATGTATTTGGGGCAGCATACTAACAATTCTAACATGATTCTATCATAATTCAATAGCCCTACTCAAACTACATAAGAATTCAATAGTATAGAGACATGATCACTTCACCCACAAAATAGTCAAAACTAGAATTGCATGGTTTGCATGGGTTCATAGAGTTTTTAGGTTAAAACCATCAAATTAACATCAATTCAATAATAATACAATGAATCAAAATATTTTATGCAAGTACCCATGGCTATATCACAAAATTGGAGAATTCATGTTTTAATCATCTTTGAAAAATCATTGGTATTGAATCCTTGAAGAAAGAGATTTCAAAGATGAAGAACCATACCTTCATCGTGATGAATAGCCAACAAGATTGAACAATGGAGGTTTTGGAGAGAAGAATGGAGAGGTTTTGTTTTGAGTTGAGGGTTTAGCTTTTATTGGTGAGTTTAGGGGTTTACAAAGATTCAATAATCTACAATAAGCTTTCCCAAATTACCTAAAAGACCCCTGCACTCATTAGAAATTTTAACCAACTCAAATTTTACTTAAAAATGACGCAGCCAAATCTAGGAGTTTACTGCGCGTCGCGGAGGCACTTTCAAATCTTTGTTCTGGAAAATTTCTAGACATAACGCTTTGTGACAACCCCGCCCCGCAGGGCAAGAATTTTTCCCACTAAGTGTCAACTGCGCGACGCGCACCCACCACCATAATATGGCTGGTGCGGCAGCTTGTCTATCCCATGTTTGGGTCCTCTTTGAGGACCCTTTGGATAGTCCCTGGGGCATCGTTCTCGGACGTTTTGACCCTTTGTATTTAAGGATTCGCGTAGGAACCATTGGTACTCAATATCGCCCTCAAACCATCACCCAACACATCACTACAAAACACTATGACACTAGTTCCAGACTAGTTTTCGAACGTCTTTGACGTTCTTTGACGTTTGACCTCAAGAACCTTCCAAACTATATATAATTCCTATGAACCCTATTATTAACAATTTTAGGACTTTAAAACATCAAACACCCATGTTAGTCTCTAGTTCAACCTAGCTCATTTTGAGGGACGTTACTGGTGTCCCTTTCGAAAGGAAGGTAGGTTCACCAATGTGGGGTCCCTTCTAAAGGAAGGTAGGATAACCCAATGTTCTCATGAGTTGGATACTACAATACTATTTACCATAAATTGGGTATCTAGTAAATACCTCCAAGTTCCTTAACTATGTTTTCCCTACAGGAACCTTAGCAAGTGGATCCACTAGATGCTCTATGATGACAAATGTCTTACCTTTGCATGTAAGATTACCTTATTTTTGGTGTGAGGGGATGACACCGTATCCCATGTTTAGCCAACATGAAATCATGTTGGTTGAGGCGAACTTTCCCTAATGTAAGATGAACAATGGAGTATGATGAAGAACAATAAGTAGGACTACCTAAGGGATGTTGCTTGTTGTAGGTGAGGGAATGGGACTTTTCCAATACATCGCCTAAGTAGCTGTTGAAGGGAATTCTAGGAAGGTGTTGCTTTGAAGATATGGCGCCACTACTTGTATGGAGTTCATGTTGACATATACACTGATCACAAAAGCTTGCAATATATTTTTAAGCAAAAAGACTTAAATCTGAGGCAGCGAAGGTGGCTGGAGCTATTAAAAGATTATGACATTGACATCTTATATCATCCCGGTAAAGCTAATGTAGTAGCTGATGCTTTAAGCCGTAAAATAATGGCAACCACTTATGGGAAGTCTATGGAAAGACAAGGAATGACTAAGGATCTTTCCCAACTAGCTAACTTGGGCGTTCACCTTCTTGAATCTCAAGACGAAGGGGTAATTGTGCAAAATGCGGCAGAATCCTCGTTAATAGTGGAAGTGAAAGAGAAGCAGTACACTGATCCAATTCTTTTACAACTTAAAGAGAATGTACTACATGGTATGATAAAGGCGTTTGAGCTTAAGCAAGACGGAGTACTTCGATGTCAAAACAGATTGTGTGTACCTAATATAGATGAATTAAGAAAGAGGATCATGATGGAAGCACATAATTCAAGGTACTCTGTTCATCCGGGGTCAACTAAAATGTATCATGACTTGAAAGAAATGTATTGGTGGGGAAACATGAAGAAGAACATTGCAGAATTCGTGGCTCAATGTCCAAACTGTCAACAGGTAAAAGTAGAACACCAAAAGCCCAGAGGTTACATGCAGCGTATAGAACTTCCAATTTGGAAATGGGACATGATCAACATGGATTTTGTTACTGGTTTGCCTCGCTCATTCCGGAAGTTTGACTCCATATGGGTAATAGTTGATAGACTTACCAAAGTAGCACACTTCTTGCCGGTGAAGACTACTTATACAGCTGAAGAGTATGCGAGGTTGTACATTAAAGAGATAGTTCGACTACATGGAGTGCCAATCTCTATAATATCGGATAGAGGAGCTCAATTTCAGCAAAAATTGTCACGCCTCAAAACCCATTAAGACGGACGGACCCGATGCCCTAAAGACCCGGAGAACCAACCCCTACAACCTGTTATTACTGAGCATATTACTATTACAATGGAGACAAGTTAACTTTGGATGCAGCGATACAATCAACTTAAGTAGATTCAAAAGTTATATACAAGCTTGGCTGTTTAGGCCCCAACTCCTTAATTACACCAATGAACCTTGTACATACGTTCTACAAAGCCTCTAAAAGATAGAAGACTAGAGTAGTCGGGACAGGACCCGCCTACCCTTAACTCCGATACAATACCAAACGACTTTCCCACGGACTTAATAAAGCTCCGAATCAACTTGGCTCACCAAAAGTAGCAGAAATTTGAGTGCTCCTACTGAGGAGGTCTACTAGCTGGAAGTACCTGAGCTGCAGCATGAAAATGCAGCGTCCCCAATACGGGACGCAGTACGGAAAACTGTACTGATAGTAGGCAAAAAAGTATATTAATACAAGGCCACAAATGAAATCAAGTAGCAACATATGAGTGCCATAGATTCGGAGAGAAGACCACCTTTGCTTACTCTTCTGGAATAAGTTAAGATACATCTTTTCTTTACCTTCTTTGTATGTTATAATATTTGTTGGGCATGTGATACAAGTGACCAGCTGATCAGTGGTAGAAGAGGATGACCCATGCTAGGCGTATTAACCCCTGGGATGCGGTCCTCATAATTACACAACTTGGGATCGGCCCATGGTAGGCTTTTGCCCCTGAGCTGCCACCCTTCTATACCAATAGGGATCGGCCCATGCTAGGCTTTCGCCCCTGAGCTGCCACCCTTAATTATATAGATTTCTTCACTTAGATTCTTTAATCTTTGAGATTATTGTTTATCAGTTCATAACTCTTTTGAGATGTTATTTTGGATAATCGTAACACTTTGAGATGTTGATTTGGTGGTCATAATCATCTTGGAGACATGAAATTATGGAACAGTAGTGGATACATGAAAACAATACTTTGAGG